>CM056594.1:43419471-43561864 GCA_029721355.1 Tegillarca granosa
GCAAATGTCCATTACTAATAAATGTAATACATTTTTCATTTTGTTCGTTACACGTTCATATGGCGACGATACTTTCATAATGGGTTTTGTACATATTTTTGCTGTTTCTTTGTCAATTTGTACTCTACAATACTTGTCTTTTATATCAGGAAGAATTATGTTAACAATTGCATTCATGTCATATAATTTGTAAACGTACATGTAATTAGAATTGGGAAATAGAAATCTGTATCTCGAAAACTCACACTCCGCAAAATGGAAAATACAACATAAAAATAATTAATTGCAACCAGTTGAAAAAAAATAGCCATGTTAAGAGCTAAAAGAATCAATTTTTGCTGTAAAATTAAAATAGCTTTTGTTTGAAAAATTATCAAATCAAAGGTGTAACATTTTGTTGTCAGTTTATAGACAGAACTTTGTAAATCAGATAATCCCAACATATGGGATGTTTTAAAGATTAGATTTACATGTACAGCTGTGTGTTATCATTTGGTTCACACTGTATATTTACACATTGTGTCAACACATGCTTTATATTTTTGTTTTACCTAGTAAAACAAATAATAAATGATCATGTATAACGTATTAACATGTTAATAGAGATTACAATTTCTCACATATTGAGGAAATCATCATGACTTTTTTTAATTTCCTTTAAATATCAAGGAAGTCATAACACATTACACCCAGGCAACCATTCATGTACTGGAATTTGAAAAACGTATTGCATTGGCATTATTAAGTGAAATATAATTTTTCTTTAAAATAATTCAATTTCCTGCCTGCTTCCTCATTATTTAATATTTTTGGCGGCGTGTTGAATTTGTTTTGGCTTTGGCTAACTTTTTATGGCTTACTATGTGCATACCGATAGATAGGATACCAACAAAAGACTTGACATGAACAATGTAAGTATGTTACTAATACATTTGGGTATAGGACAAAGATCTATCCGTCTCCATTTCTCCACATGACGTGCCGGACACTATATATCATATTGTATCTTAGTGATAATATTGATTGAATCAATTGGACCCACTTAAGTTTAAAGTCTATTGATGCCATTTTAAATCGTGCAAACAGTATGTCATAAACATTGTGTGAAAGTACCTAATTGAAGGCATCGGTGAATAGCAATTACAGATCTTTTAAGATAAGAACTCGAATGTAGAGCATAATAGCTCTTTATGAGAATATCATTCAGATTTCACGATTTTGGAACTTGACTGACATTTATTCGATATTGTCCGATATAATATTTCTCTTCCGTAAGAGCTGATCATAAGAACAATTATAAACACTAAAATGTAAAACTCCCAGCCACATCTTTAAATGTAAAGATGACGTCATCACTAAAAATGGCTCTAAAAATAAGTTTTTATTTTAGTAAATTGATATAAATTTAAATGATTTTTTTTTTCAATTTTCATCGATATTTAATTATCTTCGTATTTTGTTAAATTTACATTAAAAGTAACATAGATGAAAATAATGCTGACAAATTTAGGGATGATAATAATAATACATGGTTTCTGTATTTCTGTGTACATTGTGGCTGTGCGTGCACAAATTTAAAAAAAAAAAAAAAAAAAAAAAAAAAAAAAAAAAAAAACCTTATTTTGATACCTTATTTGTTGTTAGCTTTTCTATAAATACTACTTAACAACAAAATCAGTAAAAAAAAAATTATCCATAACACAAGTATCCTTGAGTTGATATTTTAAGATGGTTGATATTAAATTTGCGTTATCTAAACTTCAGCACTGCCTAACATGTTTAATGAATTTTTTTTTTTTGCCTTTTCTGTGAAAAACATTTGATCCCGACACAGCGAGTATCTATGACGTAATATTTCAAATTGTTGATATTAAAATGGCGCCAAGTGTAAATAAAACACAGCTCAAGTTAACATCCTGAACATAACTTGTAAATATTTAAACAATTGAACTGCTTTAAAATGATGTTCATTGTCAGTATGAAGGAAAACAACTTTGCAAGCAAACGGAATAACGCGCGTTTACCGACAATGAGCATCATTTTAAAACACTTCAATTCTTATGTTTCCGCTAAATTTTTTTTTCTTTTAAAAATTATTCATTGATTTTAAGAATAAAAAATTCCCGTGTTTAACACATGCACATCGGGGGAGTCCAGTAGACGCAACAGCTGAATTTTAGGACCGAGAACGACACTTATTAATCCGCACTAATTTTAGTGTGGGGTAATATAACAGCGGGGGGTTTTGGTTTGAAAAATAATAGGGTTATCAGGCATTTTGATGTTATTTTCACGAATTTTTATTAACATAATGTATTTTTGAGAATATTGGATATAAAATAATATGAATAAAAATTGAATATCAACAATTAATGTGTTGTTATTGTGGACTATATTTCGGTCGAAAATCAGGTGCACCCGTGTGGCACCATTTTCAATTATGGAAGAATTTGCAAAGAAGTTTGAAGTTAAAGTGTTATTTTCATTGAAAGATTGCTGGCTATATATCGGAAGTGAAATTTGTGAATCTGAAACGGAAGAAACTGTATCAGAGGGATGATTTTCAATTGCCAAACATGTGGGTTTCGAATTTGCACAGGGATATGTGATCTCAGACAGGGCTTTACCGAGATATTTTTTCTGGAATGTCGACATTGTTAGGTTGAGATTCACTCTAACATTATGTGCAGAGCTTCATACTCGGTTTCGTTCAAATGTAGACAGCAAAGCAGTGAGGAGTATATATACCTATTTCTCTACGCCTGATGCGGTGCAAATATCTCTCAAAGTTTAGAAAATGATCGTTTTTTTTCGACCAACAAACACAGCATGTGACAATTTCACTTGATATGGCATACATGCGTGAATCTTATTCTAATTGAAATTTACATCACTTGAAATTTACACCCCGCGAGACACAAAATTGATGTACCAAAGAAAATTTTTTCAAAATAATAGGGGATATAGCCAGGTAGGAAGAAATTTTTATAAGATCCGATTGTTTAAGAATTTTTTGTGGTTTTTATGGTTTTTGACAGACCAGTTCTTGTCTGTTCTTTCAAAAACACTAAGGACATCATATGATTTGTCAATGCAAAGGTTTATGGTTGTTTTTTTTTACGATTTGTACAATTAATGTGAAATTGCCACCAAAAAGACCGGACTTTATTGCACAGCAAATCCAGAAATTTTCGGGAATCGTTATCTCAAGCATTAAAGTTGTAAGATATATACAGAAGGTTAGTATCTTTGAATATAAAGAAGTCAAAATAAAAGGCATTTATTCCTAACAAGTAAAAAGAAAAAAATAATAATAGTAATAAATTAATAATTTTAAAAAAAGTAATATTGTATTGTTAAAATTTCTTTCTCGTGACTTTCTTTACGTCAAACATTAAATCCTTGAAATAGAGATGAGTATATAAAACCGGGGGAAAAAATGAAAATTTATAAAGTCTCTTAGACTTGTTTTGTCATAATTGGTCGTTTGAATATTAATTACACATTTAAAGTGCGAAGTCGGAATAAAGATTTCATTTATTATTAAAGGAAACTTCAACTTAGAATTTAAAATTTACATTTTAATTGAAACAAGATCTAAAACTATTAATTCTATTTTCACAAAAGACTTATTAAAGCCATCTATCTGTCAGACGTCTTTTAGATGTGTGCTGTCAAGTTATTGGTGCCAGGAAAAAATCACTAAAAGTAACAATGAGAGAAATTTAAATAAAGCCTGTGTACAAATCAGTGTTGTGAATATCATTCGAATAACAATTAAATTTTGCATATTTATGTATAAGTATGACACCACAATTGCAAGATTAACATGGCTTCTCTTACATCAAATTATAACTAATATCAAAAACTTATTCCAAGTGAATATTCTTAGCATTTAAAGCTGCATTAAGTTTTTTTTCAATTTTATGAATTTGTTTTGGTTTTCTAAAATATATTTATTTTAAATACTTATCTTCTAATCACAATCCGTAAGATTCTTTTTCTAAAATTTCATTCTTTTTAGCTGTAAATAAACGGAATCTTCTAACCGGTTGGTCAATGTTTATCGATGATTAAATTGTGAGCCGGGAGCATGCGCACGGATGTACGAAAACACCAATAAATCGAAAGTGAAACTTGACAAATTGTATTAATTGTCTGTCATTAATATCCAGATGCATTCGCAATGGTATCCCTTACTAAGGCACAAATGAAAAAATTAATGAAGTTCTTTGTTTAATTTATCGTATTTCACAGTTTTGTAAGTAGTGTTTCAATGACCCGTTTTTTTATGACATAAGCATGTTCTAATATTAGATCCCACATGCTCCATCTTGCTGGCAAATTATTGTTGTTTCTGTATTTATTCGAGCTTTTATCGTTGAACCAAATGTAACATTGTTGATTAGAAACATCATTAATTAGATCAGCACCGTTTTAATGTTTTTCCTTTAAAAACTTAATGCAGCTTTAACTATAATCCATCATCCTTGAGACCAGCATAAAATCGGGTTTTATAAAAAAAAATGGAAAGAAAAAAGACATATACTAAGACACCGAGATAAAACGCGCCACGACACGTTACAATTCGTCTTGTGAGGTTATCCATTATATTACTTATTTTCTGAAGTTAAAAAAATGGGGAACATCTCTACATCCGGGTACAGAGTTTTTAGACAAAACCTCCAGGCCTTGTTGAGCTCGGAGGTGGGGGGGGGGGTCCAAAACGTATAACATTGGAGACAAAAGTAAGAGATTAATGAACGTGGTATATACGTATCAGTCTTAAAGTTACTATTTTTACAGAGCAGACTGTCCCTTAATTAAAAAAGTAAAATATTCAAATGCCAATCATCATTCAAAAACTCACTTTATAGGTCCTTTCATTAAACATTCCTATGCCATGTATTTAAGCATGGCAACAATTCTATCGCGCATTACAAAATCAAGCTTTAAGTAGACAATTTTCTAGTAGCAAAAACATTATGAAACTACATTTGATTTAAAGGTACTCAAGATTAATTTGTTTCCACATACCAGTAACAAGAGTCAAAAATAACTCCATGCAACTAGAATGTACTTATAATAAAATCTAAATAGCTAAATACATAATAAAACGCGCTAAGTAATGTCTATTTAATTAAGAAACGCATAGCCAAGTAAAATCACCAGAAAATAAGGCTCAAAATTATATAATCGTGAATTTTAATTTCGGAGGGATATACAGGTCTAGTAGTTCAAATTTCCGTTATTTTACTCATTTAGCTGTTAAACTTTTTTTATATCACATAAGTAAATATCTAGGTTTTTGTTTCCATAATATCTTGAATATAAATCCTATATAAATTAGTGATTACTGAATTTTGAGCAAGTTTTGATCCCCTTCTGTACAAGAGTGCACAAATGATTACGACATTCTTCAGCGTGCTGGTGTACGTACCTGCAATGTCACAGATAAACATCACAAAAAACCGATACATCATACCGGTAGAGGCCAACGATTAACGAAATCTGTCATTTTTGTACCCACCCCAATAAGCAAAAGAATCGAACCATAAAGCTCAAAGATGGCCAAACATTCTACCTTCGGTAAGTAAACTAAAATGTTCTAAAACAAAGATCTGGCCAAGTATTTTTGAATTCTAGTTCTGTAATAATAAATTAGGGTATAGCACTAGCATGAGTTCTGTAGGTAGGTAGGTAGCTACAATGCTCACATGGCACCACATTATAAAATTGACCACGATAAAATTCGAGAAAAAATTTAATGATAAAAAATAGACATGTTTGTACTATGTATATGAATGGATTCAGTCCTTTGTGAAGAATTCTTGTAAAAATGTAAAATAAATTGCTTTTCAAGCGAACGCTATAAGTACTATTGTAGTACTCTTACCATCCGACTTCCTTCAAAGCAAGTGCTCTTAACACGCGAATATCTAAATAATATTGTAAGTAAGTTTGGTCGATATAAACAGTATATAATTAATCTGTAATAATGATGTCTCGATTTTCCTCTCTACATCGTCGATTGAAATGGAAGTCAAAGGAGATTAAATAAAACCAAAATAGAGAAGACTAAACAATTTTATCATGAAAATACCATGTGCACAAAATTATAAAGTGGACAGTTCTTTGATGCCGTCCGTGTTTTCCCCTTGATATTATAGAGTAACGTTCTTGTTAATTTGTTTGATGTCTTTGCTCCATTAAATTTAGTTCTTTTATATACAAGCGTTTCATCAAATTTACCATGTTTTTTGTGTGTGAAGAAACAACTATGTTTCCTAAACCTATTACCATCCCCATTAAAGCTACACTGCATATTTTCTGGGATTGAATAAGCATCGCTTTGTTTTCTGCCTCAGTAATATGAAGCTTTTACAGGTCTCTTGTCAAATTACTGTCCACATTAGATATAAAATAAAGATCCAGAAAGTCATAATTTTATTACCCTCGCAAAGCCAGACATATACCGGTAGATTTTTGTTTTTGACGCCGTTTTGTTTAAGTGTTATACTTTTAAATTTGAAATAAAGAAATAAAATAATAAGAAGCCATTAATAATGTAAAAAAAGAACACAGTGATGTTTTGTATAGACACTTATTACATGTACATCAGCTAAGTCAAAACATGTCCTGGACTCCCTGCTACGTAACTATAAGCTATTATGAAATTTTGAACATCGTATATTGTAATTAACGTTTTGCGTAAGATACATGTATGAACATTTTTATTGAAATACACAGGTATATAACACAAAAGAAATTCTTGTATTGAAATTTAAAGAGTATATATGGAATATTAAGTATGAAATGTACTTTGACAATATGAATTATTAAATATTGAATATTTTATACAAAAATATGGCATTAAGTAAGGGGCATTGCGTAACTTTTTGTAAATACTTGTCAAGTACACACATACCGCCCCATGTCTTTATCACAAACCCATAAGCAAAATAAAAACTTTAAAATCTGTCTACTTCAGAAAAACATGTAAATTTTCACCAGGACATTAAAGCCGGGTTGTCTAGAAGAATAACTATACAAAAGGAGCCTTCACTTCCGGAGCACCCGACCTCACTTTCTTGATGGAAGTTTACATGTGTGAGTGAATTAGCCAGTTTTACTTTGCTTTTGGGATTTTGATTTGGACATGGACTGGTATGTTTGATTGAATACCTTGACCAAAAGAAAGGTCTACTTAATTTTACACTTAAGAAATTGCATGAACGAACGACAATTTTTCACGTGCTATGTTTGATTTAACATTTAAAGTTTTAAAAAAAATCAAAAGACGCACACGCAGTTCAGTTTGTGAAACTTTCATATATTCATATGATTTTTGTTGATCTACAAACTGTATTAATGGTAAAGACAGGGTCATTATTAATTTTATACCATACTAGCAGGCTTCTTAAGCTTAGGTTTTTTCTTTGTTACAATAACTTTGTCGTAATAACTCAAATTTTTTGAAATTGATTTGCACCAATGTCGGCACAAGACCTTTTTGTCACACCTTCTGTTTGCTGTCAATTCTCAATATAAGGCTCTCCATTTGTCACAGCTACAATTAGTTTGCCTATGTACAACGTGATTAACATGCTGAAAAATAAACCTATAGCTATGTTAGCCATATCTGATGGTTTAATGCAGACGTAAGAGGGGCATGGTATGCTGACGACCCATTCAAATCAATTTTGCAAAAAAATTAGCAATGTTTTGTATGTAAATATGTAATTTTCTACGAAGTACTTGAAATATGTCTTACAAATACAGTTAGTTACGATTTAAAGCAAATCATGATCAGAAACGGGGTATATAGAACAGGATGAACCAAGAATAACAGAAAAGTCACCTGTGAAGTAACTGATGAAGGCATTAACGAGTATAAAAACTTTTGCTTCATTTTAATGTATTATTTTATTTATTCAAATTTTATGTTTTACATTAAGTATTTTAAATGTATTAATTCTGTGAAATTTTATTATCAGCGGTCGGTCTTTCGAAATTATATTGGTCAAATGCATAGGCCAATGAACTGTAAACTTTAAATGCATCGATTCGTTACATCTCGACAAGCAACCGTTTTGAAAATTAATTATTACATCATAAATAATAATAACAACGGAATTTGCTTTTAAAAAACACACAGGGAACTCTACTTTGTTTAGAATTTAATCTCTGAAAACCTCTTTGCCCCAGTGATTTAAACATTGCTTATGAATTAAAGTCCCCCCCTCTCGGTGTCAACTCAGGTTTGAATATGAAAAAGTGCAATTCGCTTTCGTTTTCAAATTCGTTGTTTTATTCATGGTAATCACGATTTCTTTACTATATTAGAACTTACAATTTCGATGCAAGTTATTTGTTTATAAACATCATTCCTTTCAAATTCAACTCTGACATTTTATATGCCAGCGACGAGCAAACTTGAATGGATTCGCGATTAGTGTTTGTTCGGGGATAATGATACATTTTTTAAAATGTCTGAACAGTAATAAAGTTGTTTTGAATAATGTTCTGAGTTATATAACGAGATTGATTTATTTCTAGGTAAATGTCTTCCATTTAAAACGTTTAGTTTATCAATTGGTATTTATAAAGATGATAGGAATGTCTAGGGATTCGGAAAACTATTTCGGACCAGACTCGGCGATGATAGAAAAATAAGAATCAATAATTTGCAGTGAGATATGTTATATACTTTGGAGTTTATTTAATGTTCTTCAAACACGGTATCATCACCCTGCGTATCAATAAATAAAAAGATAACTTGGACATTCTCATAGGAAATGAAGTAAATTTAAAACAATTACATTACCCGTTAATAGACTTGCTAAAGAGATATAACAGAAAACTAAATTTACCAAAAGCAATCGATGTTAACCAATCAGAAGCTTCTATAGTTGGACTAACTTAAACAATTTTAACTTTTTTGGCTTGCATCACGTAATTTTTTCAGGATTTGTATTATTCTTTAGACCAGGATTTGCGAATGAACTATGGCAATGAATCATTGAAGAATTATGTTGTTAATAACCCGAACAATAGTTACAAAATTCAAAGCTCATTTCGAACACGAAATAATAAACAAAATGTGTGGATTGTAATTAAGTGTCATTACTGTGTCTACAACTATGTGGTTTTTGGACACATAAAAGAAAAAGAAAAGCATAAAAATTGAAAAAAAAAGATAAAATATATAAATAAATAACATAACATAACGTTACGTCACTCCACGTCACGTCATGTCATGTCACGTCATGTCATGTCATGTTACGTCACGTCACTTAACGTAACTGCACCCGTTTATTATTAATTATTTTACCGTGATTGCATACGAGTGAAGACAAAACAACATCTTTATATACGGTATATCTCAAAAATTAGTTTGACCCAATGTTGGTGCCATTTTTTTGTGACAGTGAAAACCGGAAGTTTTAAATCAATGATTTTGGAACCAGTTTATGTTTAAATTCCAATACTCCAAGGTTGACCTTATATGTTGTGGCTATTGAGACTCTAGGTCTCGTTAAAACATCGATTTTTTCTTTGATAACTGTGAAAATGCTCTCAGCCAAACAATATCCAAAACAGACGCAGCTTACGATAACGTCATACGTTCGATTGTCATGAAGTAATTTGACGCGAACTTAGTTCTTGTATCCGAAAATCGCAAATTCACGCTAAAACGAGACTTACTGACCCTATAACGAGATTCAATTTGAATGCTTGTTATATTTCTATAACTTGCTTTTAATATGTGTCTTTTGGTTAAAAAACTATAGTTAGCTCATCTCAATTTTGTTTCCTTGGTAGACAATTTAATGATACATTCCTATAAACACTTATTTCATCAATTGCTTAGTTTATATGTACGTAATGCAGGCATTTTCTGCCGTACCACTAGACATAAATAACTCATGTCCAATTTTTCACCCGAATGCACAAAATACTTAAGCGTTATAAATCACAGATTTAAAGTGATAATAGAGAACAGAAATAGCTTTCTTTCTATGCTGATAAATAACATTTTAGTTGCTTAAATGTGTTAATTGAATCTGTTGTTGCCTTGAAAATAGAATAGTTCCTAAAACAGAGTTTTGTCGAAAATTAATTCAATTTAGAGAAGAGAACGCGTTGTTAAATAAATTCTTAAAGAAATGTGTCAGATTTACAGATTTCTAATCAACAAACACAGTTTACAAATCATTTATATAGTTTTTTTAAACAGAACTCTAGTTAAAGGACATACAGCGAGGCAAAAGCCTAATCCAGAGCTCATTACCATATTAGACCATGAACCAAACCGCTTGCAACACGTTGCCAAGGCTTTAATATAGTCTGACCCTAGCATATAGGCTTTTATAAGCTAATCCCGGTTTACTAAATGTGGGTTATTGTGGCCAGTTTTGCTCAAATAAATTCTTTTCATCCATGACAGTAGTTTAATGTTATGTAGTGTATATTGTTATTGCATAACATATGAAGTAATAATAGCATCAAAAGTCAAAGAAAGAAAAAAATTATGTCAATAAAACGTCGTGTTGAACTCAGAATTCGAAAGTTTTAACTGAAAATCGCAATAACGAGAGAAAGCCAAATTTTTCATCTTATCACTCCAACTGTTAATGCTTTATATTGCTTTCTTGACACGTAATGTAATTTAATTAACATTCAGAAAATTTCTTAAACTAGAAAAAAAAACTTGTTAAAGTTAGACATGCAAGTTTTCTGATAATGTTTTAAGATTGTATTAAAGTCATTAAAACAACTCGCACTGAGAAAGAACCGAATTGAGAATGTTCTGATTTCAAATATGCCAAATTCTAAGGAAATGATATACATGTAAAACAATAATTTTAAAAAAGTGTCTTAAAGTTGAGACTAAGTAAAGTATTTTAAATGTGATTTAATGGTATATTCAGAGATATACAATTGAATAACAAATATCCGTGTAGTTGAAATTATTAATATCAGAAATTTCGTAAGTTAACAATTTTGTTTATAATGATGTAAAAAAAAAACATTTGAGTCTTGAGAAAATATAAAACTTAGCACTTGCGAAATTTTGTGATATTTACGAACCGAATTCAGTGAGATTTAACCTTTACAATATTTGTGATTTTCAGGTTTTCTTATAATTTTCTGAAAATAATGTGTTGACATAAAAATAGGCACCTAGATCGCAAAATATCTAGCAAGGCGAGCGTTACAATCCTTAGGAAACCAATTTATTTATTTATTTATTTATTTATTTATTATTTAATTTTATTTTTTTATACAACAACATTTTATTATGAAGAAGTTTGCCAGCTTGCTTACCAAAGTTCGGTTTTTTCTCTTGAACACTACGATTTTCTCCACCATCCCCGAACTTGATAATGACTTTCCCTAAACTCTATAAAAACCAATCTATCTCTGTTGATAAAAATTGTTAAAAATAGAAAATTATTGCAAATGGAGTTCCAGAAAAGACATTTTTAAAATAATATCTATATAAAGCGATTGATATAATCATGGAATTTATACGTTATTCATAACTCTCTCTCTCTCTCTCTCTCTCTCTCTCTCTCTCTCTCTCTCTCTCTCTCTCTCTCTCTCTCTCTCGTGGCATGTATTAAAACAAATATCAAATGTTACTTGTCTAATTTCGTTAATATCTAAATATTGGTCATGATTTATGTCCCTTTTTAAAAGCTGACGTGTACGTATTATTCCGTCTGGTTCTGGATTAAATTTCTGTCTACTGAGATTGACTTTATAAAAAATAAAAAGTAATCGTTAAAACCCTGTTTTTTGTACATTTTGCATACAAACATACTTGGTTTCTTTTTTCTTGATACAAGATTTACAGTTTATTAAAAGTTCAAGACAAGTACGTGAATAGACAAAGTGTGTTTTTATTTTATTTTATATTTTTTATTATTATTTTATTCAATTTTATCTTTTTTTATTTTTTATTTTATATTTTCTTTGTTTTGTTCCGTTTCGTTACATATCATTTCTTTTAATTTATTTTCTGTCTATTTTTTTAGCAATCCGGGAAGGTGAGACAGTATGTTCTTGATGCATTGATTGACACGTTCCTGTTTAAATGTCATCGTCATATTAACCGATCAATGTCTATTTTGTCTGCGCTTAATGAACTCTGAAAAATGTAAAATCGTGTTTTACCCTTTTACGAGATAATTGTTCAGATTCATTGGATAAAATGCACAACATGACACACACATTTAAATTCAATTAATGGATGTGCCAAATACTCTAACAATTATGTTCAAATTTTAACTTTCACAAATATAGTCAGATATAAAAGACTTTAAAGAATGTTGAGCGTCTAAAGTTTTGTCCAACCTAATATAAACATAAGATTATCCAAACAATGCGTTGTATGATCGAATCATTGTTTGCAACCAATGTTATATATATATATATATACAGGGGTGTGTGTGTGTGTGTGATTTTGTAGTTCAGCATTAAACTGTGAGATATGAAAATTATGGTCCAACAACTTTCACTACTATTCAAGAAAAGTGTGGAATAGCTACGTCAGTTTTATGATCATTATTACTATATCGCAATATTGCCTTGTTTATAATGGTATTCAATTGAAAATCCTCAATCAGTTTTCCATGATGTTTTAAAGGATTAATTTTAAATGTATTTAAAACAAAGGTTTTGTTACCTTACGCGAAGCAATTTTTAGCTAGATTTGGATTTACATTATTTTGGATTCATTATATTATCAAATGTTTGGATTATCTTTTTTATATAACATTTTTTTCGGCCCTTGGTGTCAGTCATGGCGAATAAATTTCCTAAATGTACTCATATGTCACATCAAATTAAAAAGTATTTTTGTTAAATATTTACTACCCTTCAGCGGGTACCGCTGCTGGTCGAGTAAAACTATAGAGGATATCCTAAGTATGCAGTACTTTGTGCTGTCAGAAAATGAACTGTTTAGCAAATTTTTAGCAGTCATAATTTTTTTATTTATTTAAAACTAAGGTGGTTTCATCATGCAAATCATTCTTTAGCTATATTTAGATTCACATAATTTTGGAACTTTGGATTCATTATATTTTCAAATGTTTAGATTATCTTCTTTATCTATCAACCTTTTCGGCCCTTAGTGTCACTGATGTAGAGTTTCAGAAATGTGCATATATGTCACATCAAAATTTTACAGGTATTTTCGTTTATAATTTACCTCGCAATCGCACGCTGCATGACAATAATGGGTGGTAATACAATTAGGTTTTATTTCACGAATAATGTGTAAAAACACACTTATATGTTGTTATTGTTGTTGATTTTATTTTTGTTTTTAATGTTATAATGATTATCATTTACTGAAGTGGTTTATTTTAACTACATATTTGACTTTGAACAAGCATAATAAAAACTGCCATTTTACAATCTTAGGAGAAAACGTGAATATAAAACAAATAAAACATACTTTAATTCTATGAACGTGTGGTAAAAACACATTCTTTGTTCATCACTCTTGCAAAAACAATCATCCTAATGCCAAAGTTTTATTAAGTCGGGCGATAGGGAAGCTGAACATCTTAGTGACCATCTTTAAGCTTCATTTATTTATTTTATGTTTTATCATAAATAACAGTTGTTGTTCTGCTGATAAATATGACCTATAATCCAGGAAACGAAATCAAACCTGCGTATTAAAACGTTAATCCCCATAAACGTTTCGATTTGATATGATTATCTTCCAGTTTAAAAATCTTCCTGGTTATAAATAGTATTTTGAACAAAAGTATTCGGTATTTCATATTTGAATCCCATATTTGACAGTTACTTTTGTCATTTACGGTTAATATGGTTATAGCTTATCCTTGAAACTCAAAATGCATTATCGTTAATCTATCCTGCTTACTTAAAATTCCACAAAAAGCTTATTAAAACATTTAAAGTAATACCGTTTACAATCTTTTGCATAATGATAAAGAAAACCACCTTAAAATTCAACTGTTAATTACGTTGCTTCCAAATTCCATGGCTTCTATTTTTTTTATTTATTTTTTTATTTTTTTATTTATTTATTTTTATTTTTTTTAATTTTTTTTTTCTTTTTGCAATCTGGGAAGAGATGTAAATGAAAAGCAAATTCACACAATGAGAAATATATCAAAACAGAAGAAATAAATTATCAACGATAAACGAACAATTTATTTGCCAACAGCAAGGACAAAAACAAGATACAATACAGTTAAATAATTAACAATCTAAAAGACAGAATTAAAAAAGACGAAAGACGTATTTGAGACACTTATTATAAACACCTCTCATTAAACGGGCAACTGAATAAAAAACCGATGGCTGGTTTTAGCACTATAAAAAGGCTATCTCTAGCCATTGTATTTACAATTTGTTCACATCATTGCATTATCTATACAGTATGGTGTATAATAGTTTTTCAATTTTAATGTATTTTTTGATGCTCTCATGATTTATTTGTATTGTATAGCTTGTACATATTCACAACATGCCGAATATTTCTATTCTAGAAGTTTTGAATTGTTGTTACTGCTACTTTCATTTTAACGATGTTATTATGCTACTTATCTGACTTGGAGCAAACAAAACTATCATTTTACAAGATAACAAGAAGCTATGACATATAAAGTTAATTTAAAGTATTTTAATCTATGAACATAAGGTCAAGACACATTATTTGTTCATTATTCTTAAACAAACAATTGATGAAACCGATTGAAATTCGGTTATAGTTTTTACGCTGACATTTGAACTTTTGTATTAAGAAGATTGATAAGGAAAGCTGTATATCTTGATGACCATATTTGCACTTAATCTATTTAAAGTATAATCCAATTGTAAATAACCGAGGTTGTTCTATTGATAAATGCGAACAATTATCTCGCAAATAAAATTTTGTTATTCTTCAGAAATGATGATTTGCATTAAATGTGTATACTAGTAATTTGATGTGCTAACATGTCAATCAATCGGAAACTTTATTCTTCTACGGGTTGTTCTCACAACAATCGTAATCGAAAGTTGATATTTGAATTTTATTCATAAATTTAACTTTTATCTTTAACAGTTTATAACGGTTTGAACTTGCTGCGTTATCTATTAACTTCATTTTTTAATGCCACAAAAGAATTTTTTTATCCCTTCGCTGTTCCGAATTCTGTAAATCGTTGAGCAAAACATTTTAATAAAGGCAATACATTTTATAATTTTGGACATGTTACTGTGATATGTCATGTGCACAAAAATAGAAAATGCAATTCAGTTGTACCTAAACTTTTTTTGTAACGAGTGCTACCAAGAACAAAATATCAAAACAATTTTTTAAAATAACAAAAAAGCCGTATGCGAACAAAGCATTCTTTGATTCTAAGAACATAAGATGAAGACATATTCTTTGTTAATTACCATTTCAGCAAGCAATCGACCAAATGCCATTTAATGACACGCTTATTGTTTTAAATAAGAACTTTTGTATAAAGCAAGTCGATAGGGGAAAATGTACATCTTGTTGACCATATTTATACCTGATTTATGACCTGTATAATTCAATTAGAAATAACCATAGTCGTTCTGTAGATAAAGGCAAACAAACTTGCGTGATTTCTTTAAAAATGTAGATTAGTAACTATGTATTCAATTTGATTTTCTAATCAGTTGATTAATCAAAAGCATCGTTTTTCTACGAGTGGTACTTATTACAAATGTAATCGCAAATTGATATTTGAATTTTATTAGGGCCCGTTATCTATTACGATAAATCACGGCTTTAACAAGTTGCATTTACTATTAACTTCATTGTTAAATACTAAAAAAGTCGTTACCTTTAACCAATGTACCATTTAAAATTCTTTGAACACGCGGCATTTTAATATGGACAATACTGTTTACAGTGTGTGTCGTGTTAACGTGTTATGACATGTGAAAAAAAAAAACAATTTCAGGTATATAAAAATTAACGGTTTATAAATATTAGATTAACTTATCAGTGTGTTCTATTATTTTATCCCAATTTACTACTCTTTTCACAAAATTGTCAGTTTTCAGGATAACAAAAAGCCATAAACAAATACAACTTACTTTTATTCTATGAACAAAAGAGGGAGACACATTCTTTGTTCATTACTTTTTCAACAAACATTTACAAAATGTCATTAAATAACATGCTCAAATGTGAGCTTTTAAATAGAGCAAATTGATAGGAGAAGCTGTAGATCTCACCTTATTTATGTCTGATTAATCTGCTGTATTATTTAATATATAATTTAAAGAATTCGTTCTGTGCAAAATACAAACGGTAATACAGCAAACCAAACTACGATATTTTGTGTAAATTCCTTAAAATATCATAATTCGCATTAATGTATCAATTTGATTTTTTAATCAATCGATTATAAAAAACATTACTGTTTTATTAATTGTACTCAATACAAACGCTTTCGAAAAATGATATGTGAATTCTATTTATGACATTTACCTTTATCTATCTGTTTTTAGAAGATCGTTTGAAAAAAACTGCTCATTGGTTTTACATTTACTGACTCTGTTATTTTACTACTCATATCCAATTAACTTTTAGCAAGGCATTTGACAAAATTACAAAAACATACATGAAATATACAAATAAAACGAATTCAACATACTATTATTTCAATAAAAATAGATAAAATGCCAAGTTTGATTTTTTAAATATGAATTCTTGTAAAAACCGTAGTAAGAAGCAGAAAAATTACATCTTGTTGACAAAATTCATAATCTATTTTATCTACTACATAATGCAATTAAAAGATAAATGCAATCAATAAACAAGGAAAGAAAACAATGTGTAAATTCTTTAAAAAATGATTCGCATGAATGTAAAAATTTTGATTTGCTCAATCTATTAAAAGCACAAAACGGTTTTATCTTTATTTTTTCTCCCTTAGTAAGTTCTAAACCGTTTAGTAAAACGTTTACAATAAGTCAATGAAGTAATCACAGGCGGTGCTTACCCTTCCGAAGCACCAGCCTCGGTTCCTTGATGGAAGTTCATTTAAAGTATTTACCTTGTTTTTCGGAATGTGATTTGGACAAGGACTGGTGTGTTTGTGTTTTTTCATAATCTTTGTCAAATGATGCCATGTGCAAACAAAATGAAAATATAACACAATTAAACTTGTGATTAAACTCTTTTCACTTTTTGAATCATAAAAAGTGTAAATAAATGGAAAAGTTTCATTATAGTTTATTTTCAAACCATAAAATGTAATTTTCACCCATATTTGTAATGCCTGTATTGTGTCATCTGTTTTAAATCTGTTTGTTTTTAAAGCCCATAAGAACATTATATTACTTAGTTATCATTTATGAACAAGTTGATAAGATAAAGGTTTTAAACAAACCTTCCGATCAGAGAAGACAGCTATTTCACTTTTTTATTTCATTCAAATTTCAAAGGCGACTTCGCAGATGACAATACCCTCACAATACAGATACTGTTAAATCTGAATTGATTTTGGTAATTTTGAAGATTTGACACGGATTGATACTCTTTCAAAGATAATCTTAAACATTCATGTGAATAAAAACAGGATGGTTTTTAACATATTTTCACAAGAACTCTTAAAAATCTGAATCCATTATACAATGTTTGACAAGTTAAATTTACATTTTATTCTTCTATTAGTATTAGGATTTAAAATGTTTTTAAAATAACGAGAAGCTGAAAAAATGTATTTGATTAAGCAGAATAATTAGGAATTTAATTTCTGACAATCTCTATGAATTATCTCGAAACATCAAAATTTCTGAATCATGAATGCACATTGCAGCAACATAGTTTACACTATATAACATAGTATAGCTGAACAACATTGTAAGCAAAATATTATTTGAACCAATTATTAGATGTGCTTCTGAACACCTACAAATAAACTGCAATCAAGCCAATAACAGAAATGATGACTGAAATGATTTTTTTATGTTCGCTATATTCGCTAAAACTATTACCTGATGGATTTATATATTTTGTTTATTCATGAAAAGTATATAAACGCTAGATTTTTTTAATTTCTGTTTCCCTGGTTGTGAATAAAGAGAATAATAAGGGCCTTCTATAAATATAAAAATAAATCACAATACTTAATATCGTTTTGTTTGTCTTAGTTTATATATATATTTGTTTATTTTCCTTATTTTTTAATCCTTATCGTTTAATTTTTTTTATTTATTTATTCTTTTTATGTTTACATATAACAAGATTACTTTATCTTTGAATTAACTCTTAAAACTCTCTGTCTATACCGAAATAATTTTCATTGTGCAGAAACAATTTTGTTAATTGCTAAAAACCTGTATTTTACCCTAAACCTTTTACACAACATTTTATAGATATGTTTTGCAGTTTATTTATACATCATTCTTTCAATTCATTCTTTTAAAGTCTGTTTTAAAAGTCTCATAAAGCATATAAATTCTAAATTAATGCTGTTAGCTACGAATGTCTAGATCAAGCTATTAAATAAGGATGCAATAAAAGACAAGACTAGCCTAGCTTTTTAAGCATCATTGAACAAGACATCTCCGACAAAATACGTTCATGGAACATGTTTATTGATAATGACAACAAAAACATAATCTGATGGTGAAAAATATAAGTCACTCGTTAACAATCTACGACGCTAATTAAGAGCGATGTCGAGTTACATAACGGTACATAAACAGTTAACCTTAGAGGACATTTATAGAACAAATTAAACTGACAATAAAATACATGAGTTTGCATAGTTAGGTACCTATGACGACCACAAAAAGTTTTAATATTTTTATAAAATATAAAAACATAGACAAACAGTCAACATAAACTTTATTTAAAATATATTAAAAGTAGCATTTAATCAATGATAAAAACGTTACAGGGACGTGATGAAGTGATCATTTTCAAAAACGTAACAAGGAAAAAAGTGAAAAATATTTAGTTTTTATACAAAATTAAACACGAACAATGAAATGCTGTGGAACATCTGAATTTAACAACAAGAGTATATTGTAGATGCATTTTACTAAAACGATACTGTCTTCAATATTTTAAGCTTACTTAAATAAAACACTATTAGCAAATTGCTTTAAATGTATTAAAATTTACCCACCGATTTAGTTCAAGACGCACTACCCCAATAAACAGTGTCAGCTCTTGCTTTTCTGAAAAAAAAGTAAAAAATTAAACTTACTGTAATAAAGAGTTAAAATGGAAAGATAAATACATGTAAAGTTTTCCAGAAATAAACGTTTTAAGAACTTTGTATAAGTCAATGATAAAGACGCAATTAAAATTGATACGGATAGTTAACGATTTATTCAACAATTAAGTAAAAAAATTGTTAAGTGGTTTGGAACCATCATTAGAATATATAGTACACTTCTGTCATTTTTCAAAAACAACTTCGTTATTGAAAAATGATAAATTCAATACCGCTTTAGATGAGAAAGGTAAACAAATGTAACATTTATATGAACTAAGTATCGTAAAATATAGATGATCTTGATATTATTACCAACCCCGCTGACTTATTATGTAATAAATCGACTGTAACTCTGAATTTGCTATTTTTGTTAAAATCTAGTCACAATCTTCCTTCAGTAAATATATTTATATACTTTTATTTAACTTGTTCCTATGCATCATTTAAATCATCTCGAACATTTTGTTGTCTGCACTTTGATAATGTCTGAAAAGAAATAGATACATACACAAGTACTGAAAATTGTCATTATCATTATTTTAAACATAATTTTGGAATAAGAAAATCGATTTCACAAGCACGATTAAACTGTCTAAATGTCAGTTTTTTAATAAATATTCGATAATATTATTTAAAAAATGCAAAGAAGAAAAGAATCTCTTTCCCCTTCTCTCTCCCTGTGTGTGTGTGTGTGTGTGTGTGTGTGTGTGTGTGTGTGTGTTCTTCAATAATGTGCATACACATGCACGCATAAACGCAAAAAACTAACCACGAATACATCTAAACACTTTAAAAAGAATCAAATCTAGTAATTTAATTTATTCAAATAAATGAAAATATTTTTCTATGACTCCCAAAATCTTAAACCTTTATTTCAGTCCGTATAAAATATATACTTGAGCTCATATCTTATGCGAAACGCGTGCCAAAAATGTTTTAAAAATTGAAGAATCAAATTTTGTAATACTTTAAATTTAAATTTACGAAAAACAAATATCAACACTACTTCCGATATCTTTAAAACTTATTTAAGTCCGGTTTCATAATTGCTCTTTTCCTTTGTTTTATGGAAGTTCACGTGTATAACATATTTTGCCAGTTTGAAAAGTTTTTACTTTGTTTTTTTGGATTGTGATATGGACAAGGACTGGTATGTTTGTTTTATTATATCTTATCCAAAAAATATCACTCATGAATATTTAAAAGGTAGACATAATTATAGTAACTTAATGTAACAGGTAATTATTATTTTATTCATTTGTAATCTTTTTGGCATTTAAATAGTTTATCTTTATCCTTTTTTACACATTCCAATATCGAAAATTGATAGAATTGATGGCATTACAGTGGGATTATCCCTTTTGAAGGTCACTTTTGTGAAAGTCCGAACGATTGTCTTCCTTGTCATTTAAACATTGTAAAACTAGAATATAAACTAAATTAGTTACTAAAAATTTACTGTGCTAAAATTAATGCAAATCAGAAAAGTAAAAAATACAAGTAAATGTTATATCATTTAAACTTGTGTGAATGTGAGAGTGTTATAGGAAATATATTGCTTAATATACAAATTCATATGTTTAAATAGTGAAGTTCTAACAGAAACCATTTAATTTGAAGACACAATTTTTTACTTTCCTTTCTAAAGATAATCAGATTTAATCCATATTATCAAATATATTGGATTATTTAAGTAATGCACCTTTCACCTAATAATCATAACTTTATCATTAGTCATTTGTCTTAGTAAATATCTTATTCTTAGAAATAATATGAATTTTCCTTCTTTTATATCTAACCTACTGTTAATATTAAAGTATAAATTATCGCCCCTGCTGTATTGTTTATATTTTTTAGGATAAAGAAGGCTTCAATTCATTTTTACTTTCTCTCAATTAATCTTTAATATATATATATATATATATATATATATATATATATATATATATATATATATATATATATATATATATATATATATATATATATATATCGGCAGTTTGTATTAGAGAGAGAAAAAAGTCATTCAGTGAGAAGTTGCTTAAAATTTTGGACGGATCAAACTTATTGCCAAAAACTGGCTGACAATCTCTGGTTTAATTGGCAATGCAATTACTAAAATACTTCTAAATGAAAACTTATGAACTAATGTGACCAAAACAAAGTTTAGAAATAATCATAATTTTTTTATATGTCTTAACATTTTTCTGAACAACTCCTTAATGACCTGCAAGCAAGTCAATAAAGTAGAAAAACTTGCTCATTTGCTTCAAGTGAATTGCAATGCTCAATGACTAGCCTTAATTAATTTTGTGACTATGTTTTTGTATAAAAAAAAAAAAAAAAAAAAAAAAAAAAAAAAAAAAAAAAAAAAAAAAAAAAAAAAAATTCGTGTATTTTTGTTTCTTTACAGTTATTTAAAAGAACGTTTGTTTTTCTATTTCAAAAAATGCCTGTTTGGCTGATTTTAAAATAAGTAGGTTAGAATTCACCAATTTACTTAGTTATCAGTTCTCCTAAACTTGTGTGCCGAAACATTTAGAAAAATGCATCAATATTTTCAATATCACATTTGTACTAAAACATCATTCAAATATTATTTTTATACCAGTAGACTTTATCTGCCCTCGCAATTGCTTTTAGTAATTATTTAAAAGATAACATAATGAAAATAGAGATTTAAAAAATTCATATCATGATATATACAATTTAGTAACGTTGAATCATTCATGCATTAAGAAGACATTAAAATTGAAAAATTATTAACATTGGTATTATTTTGGGAATTGAAAATTGATAAGAAAATTTTGTTCAGTGATCTTGAACCAAACCAAAAGATTATAGTACCCTTGGGTCTTTCCTTCTTTCCTTGAAAACAACTTTTTAGCAAGCAACAAAATTGCAGTTTCAAATGAGGAAGCTTTTGTATCATCATTTCTATGTACATGGATTAAAATTGAAAGCTAAAATAACTGAATCTTGATATTTCAATCAACCCCGCCGACTTGTTGTGTAATCATTTTGAATTTGTTAAAAAGTGTTACAGCCCATTAGTAAATTTAAATTCTTTTTGTATTATAGTTTATACTCCACATTAATAGTTAGTTTGCCAGCTTATTTAACTTGATCCCATGCATCTCCTTTTTAAAAAAATAATAAACCATTTGTTATCTCCCCTTTCATTTTGTCATTAAGGAAATTGTGATTGTTTACTTATACAAATACTAAAAATTTCTAGATATGCTATATATATCAATATATTGTTTTGCAATAAGAATTGTTTTTTAGAAGAGAGAGACAAAGAGAGAAACAAAGAGAGAGAAAAAAAGAGAGAAAAAAATTTATTAAAATAAGCTACAATTTTTAATCTTATTAATTACCAAATTGATATTCATAAAATTTATTTCGATATACATGTATTATTCAGTCCGATTTCAATATATATTCGAGCCTTGTGTTATTTCTAATGCAGAATTATGTAGCGCATAAAACAATTGTAAAAACTAAACGCATTTGTTGCCAAATTGTGGTTAGTATATGTAAATGTATTCATTTAAAACACATTTGTTGTCGAAAAATCAAGTTTTTATTACGTTAACTCTTGGATAAAAAACACTAATATAGAAATCGTTTTTGTTACCGGGGACTTTTAATACCATGATGAAAATAAAAGATTTTGTGAAAGCATTTTAAAGGGGTAAAGATGTAATGTTAACATTGTCCTATGTACTCTTTAAAAAAAAAAAAAAAGAGATTTGTCAAATATATTTTTAATAAGATTCCCATTTTTCTAACAATTTTCTTGTTATTGTTTATTTTTTATTTAGCCATGAAGCTAAGCTTACAAACACCGCAAAAAACAAATGGGATTTAATTGTAAGCAAATTCATTTTCGAAATAGACGCGTATTTCTTATCTCAAATAATTGTTTGGTCATGGGAACAAGATATATCTATATTTAGGATAAAATGAGACTCCTTTTCAGTAATCATATTCCTTTACAGATTAAACGAAAAGACTTTGAAGACCACACACACTTGATACGATTACTATAAAGATTGTTGCATCTCAAATGTTTTAGCAATTTTAAAGACTTGGCATTACAAAATTTTTACTCTCTTAAATCTGAATTTAATCATCAATCAAGTACAGGGTGATATATCTCTATAGGTTTCTTCAACGATAGACTCCACAATTCATTATATCAAACTTGTAAGGGTTTTATCAGAGAACTACAAATGAGACTATTCAGATGTTATAAAACCCATTACTGTAATCGATTGGTATTTATAGCCTCGTAGCTTTGTATGTTGTAAAACTATTTACGCAGCCTCTTAAGGGAGTATTTTTGCTTGTTATTCTTGTTCTTAAATATTGTTTTCATCTACTGTGGTTTATTTTTATTATTTTATTTCATTATTTTATTTTTATTAATCGTTTAATTGAAAACGAAAGTGATTTTTATGCGTTACATAAAACCTTGACAACTATCGACAGGTAAATGTTTTCAAACTTCAATAATGATTCAGAATTGACACCATATTATAGAAATACGAAATAACTAAGAAAAAAAGTAAAAGCAAGGTGTTATGTCTCGAATTAATTACTTTATTTTTTCTGTTTATTATAAATGCAATGAGACCATCTAAGCCTTGAGGTAACGAAACACGATTAAACTCATGTCAAAAAATATCTTATTTTGTTGTTAAGACACATAAATAGTTTTAGGTGATGTTAAGAAAAGAGTGTTAAGTGTGAAGTGTGTTTGATGCTTAAATGAAAACATATAATGTTTAGTTACGTAATGGACAAGAATTTGAATCCTTGTGAGAACATTTATCTAAAACAGTCTGTCCACCAAATTTATATACAATAAAGAATAAAAAAGGTATAATCATGTTACGTTATAGTGTATGAAACCATTACGCATGGTTTCATTGACATTTGTAACGGTGATTTCTGAACACAAATGAAAATTTATTACATTAAATCGCGTTTTCAAATCTGAATAACTGAAAGGTTAATTGATTTTCAGCAATGGCCATATAAAGAAAACAAAACGAAAACAAAAGTTTTATTTCAATTTTTATTAAATCCAATTTCATTATATTCTCAGTGTCACTGATGAGGAATGAATTTCCGAAATGTGCACCTCTGGCACATCAAAATTTAACTGGTATTTGTGTTATATTCACTACCCCTGAGCGGGTACCGCTGCTGGTGGAGTAAAATTTCCCGAGGGTTTTCATAACTCAGTAGGCAGTACTTTGTGCTGTCAGAAAATGTACCATTTAGCAAAATTTTCAGCGGTCTAAAATTTGAAATTTATTTTAAACTAAGGTTTGTTCCCTCATGCAAAGCATTCCTTAGCTGGATTTGGATATATATAATTTTGGAACTTTTGATTCTATATTTTTAACTGTTATGTTTTTTATCTATTAAACTTTTCGGTCTCAATGTCACTGATGAGGAATGAATTTCCTAAATGTGCACATCTGGCACATCAAAATGTAACTGGTATTTGTGTTATATTCACGATAAATATTTTTTTCTGAATTAACTTTTCTAAATATACTGTGTAAATTATGAACGCTTACACACAGTTAACAAGAGATAATATGTAAAGTGTGATGTTGTACTTTATAAATCGAGTAATGTTTCAAATATTTATTTGATTTTATTCTTTTTGGGTTTTCTTTACAGAAATTTTAACTTTTATCACCCGATTTTTCTTAAATTATCATTATTTTTAGGAACGGGGAAAAGATTGATATAAAAACATCCTCAAACATTTAAGGCGTATGACACCTAAATTGTGAAGTCCAAACAAAAGCAATACCCAACACAAAAATGCATGCAAGAAATTTAGATGAAAAAGAAAAACACCCCCCCCACCCCCCACCCCCCAAAAAAACCGAATTTTTAGTCAGTGGCTGAAAAATATGTGCTAAACACGCATACAAAAATTATTTAGTTATAAATATTAAATGTTTTATATTTTAAGATGTATTTGCAAGCAAACTTTATTTAGCGACATAAGAAATTTCATTCAAATAACTGAAAAATGAGAATCATATCGCTATCCAATGAAATACCCAAAAATAATTTTGTTGATAAGTTTCTGTTGATATTGTTAATTTTCAAATAGAACATTTTTCAAGATATAAACAGCAATCTGGTCATGTACTTAAGGTGATACAAGTTTATTAATTAACTGTTTATTTGTTTATTTAATTTTCGTGTTTATTCAATACTCACCCACCCACCTCCAACCCTCACACTCATATATATATTTTTATTTATATATATATATATATATATATATATATATATATATATATATATATATATATATATCGGTGACCTTTTGTAGATTAATAAAATAAAATCATAAAATGCAGTAGAATCTCAAAGTTTCCTCAGTTTAATGTCAAGGGAATTTTACATTGATGGGAGATTGTAAATCAGTTTTTTTATTTCAAAAGTTTATATTACCAAGGGAATTTTGCTTTATAACAATATAGTTGATTTCTAATCAACAGAATTTATAATGTCGTTAGTGATGAATAAATAAGCAAAAAAAAATCAATATTTATTTGGCGTATTCAATTTATAGGATTGGAAGTTTTGAATTTAAAAAATGTTAATATCAACAATATTAGTACTAACGCCGATGTCCTTTAATCGATTTCTATTGAAATGGCTTTATTGAATATCCTGATTGCATTTAAATTTTCTAAATTTTACACTTAAAAAAAATTCCATTGTGATAGAAATGCATTGAGACCGTAATATTTCTGATACAATCTGCTACATTATAATTGTTATGTTAGAGTGTGTGATGTGTGTATATAATGTACAATGTAATGTATTCAAACCATTTGAGTGTGTGTGTGTGTGTGTGTGTGTGTGTGTGTGTGTGTGTGTGTTAATTTTAAGATGTGTTAATTTTGAGTGCAGTTACTTTTGAGTGTTGTTAATTTTGAGTGTAGTTACTTTTGAGTGTTGTTAATTTTGAGTGTAGTTACTTTTTTGAGTTGTGTTAATTTTGAGATGTGTTAATTTTTAGTATAGTTACTTTTGAGTGTTGTTAATTTTGAGATGTGTTAATTTTGAGTATAGTTAATTTTGGGTGTTGATAATTTTGAGTATGTTAATGGTTTGTTGTTGGTTGTAGTGTTGTTTAATCTTGCATGGGCAATTTCTGTAGCTTTTTTATGACGAGAGAAAGTTTTATTCATCTGTTTAGATATTATTTAAAGAAGATGTATTGTATGTAAAAATGTGAGATTGAGTATTTTGGTCTTCCTTGAACTAACTCGCACTAAAGGCGTCTCTTTGTTAAGGTGCTACTTCAGCTATTAAGCTAGCCAATCAGCCACAGACAAGAATGCCACCAATTTCTATCCCTTTAAGTCTCATTATCGTGGCAAGGGATGAACAAATTAAATGCTTAATGTGAGGCGAGAAAACTAGTCTCAAAATTCTTATTTAAATCCGGTCAAGGGTCATACCCGAAATATCCTACTATCAAGGCGATTTCGCCTGCGAGGTGAGTTATAGTCCTGAAGTGATAAAAATCAGGTGTAGAAACAAACATGTATACTTAGAAACAAACAAAGAAACAGCAACTGCTTTAAGTAAATATCGATTCATTTATTATAATACTAGAAAACTTTAAGGTGATGAGGGTTTTGAAATGGCGTCGAGAAATATTGGTCTGTGGTATGAATGACATTTTATTATAACTTAGAAAACCTTTGATACATTTTTCATTAACTTTGTAATAAGTTTTATTATAAAAATTGATTGGGCAACTTATTTAACTGCATCATAATTGGTTCTGTGTTATTCTAACAGATTAGTGACATTGAACTTAAATTGTTCAATTTGTTTCGAAATCATATATCACAATATAAAGCATGAATGGCATGACGCCAGTCATCTTTGAATCTTGCCAACTTTGTATTATATATTATTATCTATTATGTAGAATTTTCTTGTTTTAATATTATCAAAGTAATGATTTTAGTTATAGTATTTTCATTCAATATCATTACTAAAAAGTATTTTAATCAAATTACCATTTTAGGCGGACTTTTTCATCTCTCTTATTTTTTAAATCGTATTTTATTTTAATATTACTTTTAACTTGCTTTTGCCAAACATTCAACTTTATCATGCCTCAATTTTCATGACTTTTTAAAAATATAAAATAACTTTATGACTATAAAATGATTATAAAGTGATAAAAAGATGAAATTGTAAACAACAATAATTTCCATTCCTAATTCAAATCAAAAATTAAATTTTGTTAAATCTCTCTCTCTCTCTCTCAACAAATAAAATGAAACTATATCTACAGCTAAAATTCATAAAACCATACATTACAAATTTTCTTCATGGTTTTTAGTTATTTTTCCAAATCCCAAGCATCCCCAAAAAGCAGCAAAATTATAACGTCATGAATCATATATGCGGGGAATGTATGATCATAGCAATACGTTACAATCAAATCATATGTTTCCCGTTGGTTAGTTGTATTACTTTCCGATTATCTTTATTCTGGGGTTCAGCTGTTTTTCTAACACACCAATGTATTGATTGAAAGTCATAGGATATCTTGATGAAGAACATTTATAAATACTGTTTTCATGATTGTTTTTTATTTATTTTATATTTCATTTATATAATTTTGTTTTACCCTATTGCCTTTTATATTCTGCAATTATTTATCAAATTTTTCAAAACTTCAGGCATTCAGAAGATAAAATAATCTTTGTTATAATTACGACAAAGTGTATTTGTATTTAATTAATAAAACGGAATTGGTGCAGGAAAAGTAAAATACACCAATATCAAGCCCCTTTTAGATTCAACTAAACAATCACAGTCTATTTATTCATAAGAACCGACATCTCCAAACTTGAATCGGTTTACTATAGTCTTAAAGATACATTAACTTTTCTTATGCATAATATAAAACGGGGCATTTTTTTCATAACTCTCTCATAAAATTTAATATTTGGTTTCATGATTAAAACTGTAATCACGTTGAAATTTACGAAGAAACCTACTGCTAATTTGATCTATCAAAGATATTATTTCAGAACATTGATCACGTGATTCTTTATCAAAAAAGTGTTTACTTACATGCAAGACTTCCGCGCATGCTTTGAACTGATAATTAACATATGATCGAGTTGCCTCGAGCTTTTAGGATTTCCATTTGTAAATCAATATATTCCTTTAAAACGGTCGAAGTATAATTCACTCATCTGTTTTTGTACATATATGTACTGTATGATAATGCTAGAAAATGATAAGACCACGCTGAAACTTTACCAATTTTGGTTTCTCCTCTCATTATTTCGACATTTGTGTATCGGTCGAACAATATTTCGATAAAAACGCTTTTAAAACTAATAACATACTAGTATATACTTTTTATAATCTTATTAAACTTTATTAAAAGTAAAATATTTACTTTTTCTTACATTTTGCGGATCTTGCATATGCCAAAATACTGGTTCGTAAATATTGCATATTTCAGTGTTTTAAAAAAAAATGTTGATGACTCTGGTTGTAAAAAAGTATGGAAAGTTGAAATTCTTCAATATTCAGACAATTTTTCTTTTTGCTAATGAAATATATGTGTCACTTTACCCAATACCTGAAGTTACCACTTTAAAGACCATACATAAACAACGTACAGTGCTAAATCGAAAACGTTGTAGTTACATAATTGTATAGAAATAGTACCGATACGGGACCATCTATCAGAAAGCAGACTGTCTTTACTAATACAGAATACAGAAGAAAGACAATTATAGGAATTCTAATCTCATAGTTATTACCTAAAACGACATTACATATACAGTCGGGAGATATACTCCTGTTCGTGAAGACCAATTCTGAATACAAATGCCGTTAGTTAAACCATAAACAATTAGCTTTTGGAAGAAAAGCTTCAAATTTCTCCTAATGTGTCACCATTATTGGAAAAAATCTCCTAAATGGAATGAAGAATAGTTATTGCGTTTTAATGGGATAACTATTAAGATTTTTCTCTACGCGAATTCAACTTATTTATTAAATAAATTAAATAAGAGAAATCCAATCGTTTCTTTGGAGTTACAACAAAACACTTTCTGTCTAAATCTGTTAATTTTCGATCTTATTGCTTTAGTTTAATGTGTTTTCCCGAGTTGATAACACTTTATTCTGAGTTGATTATAAAATTTTCACACACCGCTTAAATGAATGTAATTATGGGATTTATATTGACTGTAAATCTAAAGTTTCATCTTTACGCTCGAAAAGATGTCTTCATCTAAGGATCTCTAAAGTCTTCTTGAAATGGTCTTAAGTGGTTCTTTCAAGACGATTTTGAGTAACATAAGGACCATTCTGAGTATCGTAAATCTATCTTTAAGGGGGCCTAAAATCATGCTTAAAGAACCTAAAAAGGGGTTTTTTTAGTAGTGTTGTGGGATTAATATGTTTATTATTTTTATGTTGTATTTTAATTTTTTTTAACGGGGGTAATACAAATTCAATCCTTGAAGAAAACTGTTTTAACATAGCATTTATTTTGATTTATCCTCTGTAACACATTATAATATTTTGGTTAGAAAAATGCTATGGTGATAATACGAGCTAAAGAGATTCGTACTTCAAGTTTTATTTGTCTAAAACCAATATAGTTTTTACTAGGTCAATTTAGCTCATTTTCTTCTTCAATTTTCTGCTGTTAAGAAATTGTAATGTTAAACATAAAAATATTTCATAACCCTAGCTCACGTTATACATCGACAACTCAATTTTAAAAAACCAATTAAACGAAAGTCAGCAGTGTTATTAATTAAATTAAAAAAACAACAACAAATTTTATTAATATAGCGTTACTGATGTACATACAATGTAAACTAACAAATGAAATTTAATAATATAAGAATGTCTTTTAGTCGATTGGTTGTTCAAATGGCGTCAAACTACACCTGTCTTTATGATAAATAACATTTTGCTTAGAATTTTAATATGTACGTTGTAACATTAATTTTATTACCAAATGATGTTTTGTAACATAAAAAAGAGTGCAATTGAAATATGCACATTGTTAAAGAAAGAGTAAACTATTTTTTATATTCTTTTTCTTACAATACGGCTTGGCCCTCGCTATGGTATGCAATAAAGTGTTTTCACAGTTAGAATAAATAAACTTCTCCAATCAATCAATCAATCAATCAATCAATCAATCCTATTAGACTCTGACTGATTCATCAATCATTACTTTTTATTTTCTTTCTGCTTTTAAGTAGTTACTCAATGTTTTATCGCTAGGTATTGTTATGCATATGGTCACCTAATCGTAGTTAAGTCACACAATTTTGTTATGAAAATAAAATACTCGTCTAAGTTTTTGGATTTATATCTGTTTTTCTCATAATCGTTTAGTTTAGTTGGTTTGTGTTCTGGTTGGCATTGACTCAATCTTTATAATGCTGCTTTTATTGGTGGATTACTGTAAACCATGGTTATTTTCGCGAAATTGGATACTTGACAATTCACGGGGGAGGGGGGGTCTTGATTCTGATCTTGTGTGGACGCTTTATGGATAACATGGTTGTTTTGTTTAAATTTTAACGAGGGGGTAATATAATTCAATATTTTAAATGCTTAATCACTACGAATGACAACAAAGTTTTTTGAAATTGTTTTGTACCAGAATTAAGATACCATAGAATTCCATTTAACAAGTTTTAAGGTTTTATTTCATGTGCGTAGAACTTGCAAGAATCTTTTACCAAACAGGACAGCCCTCACTATAAATAAATTGATGTTAATGTCTAATTTAAAATGTAATTAGAGTTCAATTGCCTAATTTTAAAATATAATTAGAGTTCAATATCTTAAAACTTTGAATTGCAGTACACTTTGGATTTTTGAAATGTTAATGTGTTTTAAAGGTAAGTGCTAAACATAAATTAAACAAAAATATTGTAAGGGTTTGATGCCTCAGTCAACAAAATTTCATTTATATGGAAGGCACACTACCATAATTGGATTACATAAGGAATAAAGGTATGACATAACAAAAACAGCTGTATATTTATTTATTTTTATTGGCATAATCTGGCCACGGCGAAAATGAAGGAACCGGGACTCCATATGAATCTGTAATGGAAATAAATTGTGAAATTATGTTGTACCCTGGTATCAGTTGAACAACATAAAAATGTATGATTTTTTCTAATATTATTTTAAATAAATACTCTGGTAGCGCAAAATATGCCATAAAAAGTCCTTTTAATGAACAAAAAACACTCCGTCTCTTGTATTCCGCCGTGACGTCAGATGAACTAATCTTCAAAAAGCAGCGAAACATGCACCTTAAAATTAAATAGAAAGGAAAAACAACAGCAGTATCCAATGGGATAAAAAGGGGAGGGAAGGGTGGGTGAAAATCTGTGTAAAAATGGACAAACGCTTGAAGCCAGCGTTATTTATATTTTAAATTGCCGTCTCGCGTAAACAGTGTTAGGTTTATCACTTCGATTTGTTCGCATTAAATTTATTTAAATACGAAAATGAAATGAACTGCACACATGTAAATTTACACCGAACGATTGAAAAATGGCGGTGAAACTAACATGCAAATCTAGGTACTGGATGTTGTTATTGGCAACCAGCTGCTACGTACCGGACGTTGTTATTGGCAACCAGCTGTATTGCTTTGAAATTAACTTACAGATCTATAGTTTGTTTTATGTGTAAAGTTGTATTAAAAGATTAAGTTAATCTAGTAACAAAAATTGTATTTATTTATTTTTTCTTTATAGGGAATAATTGTATTTTTTTAAATTTGTTTCTATGAGGTAATAGACAGGTTTTGCGGTTTGCGTGCATTAAAAATAATGTTATCTATTAACCCATGAGCAGAGAAAAATATAATTATTCCTTAAATAACTGTAGAAATGATGCTATTATTTTTGCATCGTGTTTACGCCATTCGCTGAGCAATACGCAAATGAAATGTGATTGTGTACTCAGTACTTTCGACAACAATAGCATTAATGTCTCTTTTATTAATGGAAATTGCAGTATTAGCATCAAATCGTAACGTTCATAATTCATTTCATCTCGTGTATTATACAATGCACCTAAGATTTAAAGTGTATTCTACATACACCTAACTAACTGATAGGCTCGAACTCGCCTTAAATATAAACTTATTTACTAAGATCCGCGTCTTATAAATTCTATTTAAGATATTATTTTTAATTTATTAATTTAACAAATGTTGAACTCCCTTTATTTAACACAATAAATTAAGGAAATGTTTTGGTGACAACGTTGTTCTTAATTAAGCGCAAAATTTTCAATTTTGTTAACGTATAAGACACGTAAACTCCTTATGTTAATATGAGGTATGATAAAACATTAATCAAATTATCAAACAGTCCTGACATATTTTGTTACACTGACGAATTTATCTAGAGCAAAAAGAATATTGCATGACACATTTGATTTGGATTCATATAATTTTGGAACTTTAGATTCATTATTTTTTAACTGTTTGGCTTATGTTTTTTATCTATCAAACTTTTAGGCCCCTGGTGTCACCGATGAGAAATAATTTTTTGAAATGTGCACATATGTCACATCAAAATTTAGCAGGTATTTGTTATATATTTACCTTGAATATATACAATTTATACGATTTTTTTAAAATAAATACATGTATGCTAATCAACAGTGGATTTGTGACGTAGGACTAATAAGATTTTTTAATTCACAAATGGTTTGGAAAATTAAAGACTTGTCACGGCATACTGTTTTTTTCTTTAATTCAACACTGATCTATCAAAAACCGGGATGATAAATTTCATATGGTTTCTGTGAGTTCTCAATAGAACTATAAAATCTATACTCTGTTATATCATAGTAAAATGTGACAAGATTAGTTATCGCGGTATTTATGTGGAAACACAACAGAGAAACACAGTTCATTTTTAAAAAAAGTTAAATAAAAAATGAAAAAATTTTAAATAACAAATAAATTTAAATAAAAAATGAACGAATAAATAAATAAATAAAGAAATAAAGAAATGAAGAAATAAATAAATAAATAAATAAAAATAGATTATAAATGAATAGATAAATGATTGATTTATATTTACCAACACATAAATAGCTGATACATTCAGTTTTTCCACATTAAATAGTTTGTCTTATTTTATGTTTATTTTACTAGTTATATAACTTTTATGTGTTTAAGTTTAATTTTTAAAAGGTGGGTTCGTTCAAGAGTCTATGACAGGCTCTGTCACTTTTAGAGTAGATGGTGGAATTGATAGTTTTGGAATACTTGTCAACAATGTAACAAATCATACATCTAAACAGTGTGTGTGTGTGTGTGTGTGTGTGTGTGTGTGTGTGTGTGTGTGTTCTTAAGCAAACCGAAAGGGACAAAGGACAGGAACTTGAGAAAAAAGTAATGTATTATAAGGTTGTGTTTTAGTAAATGTAATATCTGCTGTAAACAATCCGATGTCCATGCACACTTATAATGAAATGTCTTTTAAAGGTATGTCTCAAAAAGTTGTTTACTTGTATTTTGCATAATATTTGAATTGCCAAGCAACGTTAAGGCAAAATCCTTAAATAAAATAATTGTTCATTAAAAATAAACTTTGAGAAAATTTAAGACTGCCTCTGCCAAAACAATGTAGAGAAAAGAGAAATGAAATAGGTTCTGAAGTTTTTTATTATAAAATCTGTCATTAGATATAAGAAAGAAAGTTAGCAACGTCGGATTCCGAATACAAATTACTTTTTTGTGAAATCATTAAATGTTCACTATGTTTACATGATTGAAAAACTGTCAAAAATAGAATATTATAAAGCAATTGCTTAAAAATCTGTATCCGAGTAGGATCCTCATTATGACTTTTCACTGCATGAATTCAACTAATCACATCGTTTGATGAAATCTTTTAAGGCAAAGTAAATTGATTTTATAGGAGCAACATCAAGAAGTCGAAAAAAATGAGTTTAAATTTGTAACCGAAAACTATGTACTTGACAACACATAACGCAAGGAAGAACAATAATAAATAAATAATAGATTAAAAACAAAATAGAATTATAAACCGCGTCGGTGGTTCAGCTGAAGTAAGAGCGTAGTAGTCATGAAAGGACATTATGATGAAGATAAGCAGTGATCTAGTATGGTAACCATTGCCCCCCCCCCCCCCCCCCCACACACACACACACCTTTTTTTTTTTTTTTTTTTTTTTTTTTTTTTCTTTTTTTTTTCTTTCTTTTTTTTATTGCATTATAAATAACTAACCCAAAAAATTAATCATCTTTCACATAAATAAAAGTTAGTACTCTTTACAGGGGCATAAAACACCATAAACCCCCTACCACACACACACACACACACACACACACACACACACACACACACACTAATAATCTTCTGTCACTGTTGGTTTTTCTGTGTTTGTCGATCCTTGTCTAAAAAAAGTTGTTTGCTGGCGTCTTAGTAATCATTTGATCACTCTTGATTTAGACATAAAAATAATCTATAAAAATCGTTAAGCAACAATAATGTTTTAATTGATATCAAATGCTATTGACTATATTTCTGTATATACATGTAATTATTTATTTTTCTGTATATATCAAGACTTTTCGTCAAGATAATTATGCATTTCGGGTTGTGCGTTAGTAGTTTTACTAGCAAGGTTACTTTAATGTCATTAAATGCAGGTTTTTAGTTGGAATGCTGATTTTCCTATAATCAGTGATCTAATACATGTTATTTATTTATTTATTCATTTATTTATGTATTTATTTATAATTATTATTATTGTTGTTGTTTTGTTTTGTTTTATATATTTATTGTAGCCTTGTTTGTTTGTTACACTCTGTTGATTTGTCTTGTTCTTGGTTGCATTGACGATGGCAAAGTATGTGTTATTATAGCTTCAAATAGCATTCTTCTATCTACTAAATTTGGTATAAATAGTAAGATATTAAAGGACAATGATATACTGTCATATACATTCTGTTGTTATTATTATTATAATAAGAGTAAACGTATTAATTAACCTTGTCTGAAAAATAATTGCTCGGCTTAACACTTTTCTATGAGCCATACGCCTCTCTATCATGGAGAGTGCTCCCTTAAGATGTTGAATTTTCTTTTGGTAATTATATCATTCGCTTTATAAAAGAACAATAACTCCTGTAGTTTAAATACCTATATATATATTTTTTCTTTTTGAGTTATCAGTCTTTCATGTATTATTTTTTCTAGTCGAATATAAGCGTGATAGGTAAATGCAATTTTTTTTTAAATTTCAGTTGCCTTTGTATTTTTAAACTGGTATATACATGTGGTAACGAAATGTTTAATATAAATTTTTAAAAAAATGTTTCTGATTTGATTTTCTATAACATGAGCTTTAGCTTAAAGAATCATTGAAAACTCCACACACACGCGCGCACGCGCGCAGAGAGAGAGAGAGAGAGAGAGAGAGAGAGAGAGAGAGAGAGAGAGTTTCTGAAGGGCACATGGTTACCATGGTTACCTTATGCTAGCAATACGTAATTTAAAACTTTTTTGAACATAAAGGATCATCAAGAGCAGTTTTTACTAGTTACACAAGACAGAATTATAAAACTTATCTTAGCATAACATAACCCCCCCCCCAAAAAAAAAAAAAAAAAAAAAAAAAAAAAAAAAAAAAAAAAAAAAAAAAAAAAAAAAAGATGAAGAAGAAGATTACCCACTAAGATCTTTACCATACCCGAAAATGTCAATATGGTTAATAATGATGGAAATTTCAATATGGCACAAAGTTTCCTTCAACACAAGTGACTAGACGACTGTTACCACAGTATACTTAGTATGTAGCAGCTGACAAGTGAGAACAAAGAAATAAAGGAAAAAATAAGTTGATGAGACAATTATAAACCATATTTAGATCATCAGTTATAAAAACCTTCTCTATCGACTAGAAATGTATACATAGAGTTATACGATTTTAGTTTAGAATAAGGATTGAATATATAATATAAGGGGTATATTTTAGCTGTTGGTACCAAAGGCTTTAATAACGGAGTAGGGTGTGGTATAGTTATGGTGTTTTACACCCTAGTCAAAATTGTGTCACATATGTTGAGACGGACTGCTTAAAATTGGTGAGCGGACTATCCGGGGCAACCACTAAACTTCGACTAACAAACTGGCGTACATTTTTTAGGATCTATCAAAGTTGGCCTTGAGAGGAACTGATCTGTAAACGCGCGCTTCAGATCACTCGGCTATCGAGATCACACATGCCTTAAGGAAGATAAAAAGTAAGGGATAATAACATACCGTTTACTGAATTACACATCATGTTTTACATATACATAATAAAGCTATTGATTGCCAGAAGCTGTATAATCCATCTAATTTCTATATCGATATTTTCCTTTACGTTTTATAAAACTGATAATGCAGTTAAATAATTGTCTAGACAAAAACATTTGCCTTGTAAATTTTGATGGTTTTAACCATTTAAGTGTTTATTCAATTGACAAATATTTCATATTTTTGTACTTACGGATAATGCTTATTTATTAAGCCTCTTCCACAATGATTTCTTATCTGTTATGTTTCCTTTCTCTAGAATACAGCTTTAAACTCAACTAATGTTTTATTCATAGTGCTTTTCGTTTGTATATGTCCATTGTATTTTAGAACCTTATCACTTATTCAAGTAAAGGAACAATATATCGCGACAATGAAGAGAGCTTTGTTCATTTACTAGGTTATTTTGTCACCTGCGCGTCCAAAGTATGAAGTAGAAATCACTGTTGTCTGTTCGGGTCTTATTATTTTTCTCAAATTTAACCGTATTAATACGGTGGCACAGAGGTGACATGAAATATATTATTCATATTAAGTGCGCACGTATAACTCTTTACGTGCGCACGTATTAACCTATTACGTGCGCACGTATTAGGTAATACGTGCGCACGTAATATGAAAAACATATTTCATGTCACCTCTGTGCCACCGTAGATTTCTTTAAGTGAGAATTTTTTCCCTTAAAAACAATAAAAGTTAGAAACTGTTGACATGAAAACAACTTAAAATGCTGTTTTCTTGCACAAAAATGTTTATTGCAAAATTGGATAGAATTATAAATAAAAAAGAATTCAATTTTGTATTCGGTTTACTGACCTGCAACACGCTAATCTTATATAGTTCAATGCCGATAAACACATTCTTTTATATACACTTAAAATAATCGGTTAGTTTCCTTTGTTCGCAGTAGCTACTGCCTAGAAAATACGTGTATCACATTTAAAACTATTGTATATTAGAAACTACAGACAAATGTTTTTCTCACATAGTAAAGTTTAAGATAAAAAGTGATTTTACGTAATACAAAAAAAAAAAAGATAAAAATAATAATAATAATAGTAATGAAAATAATAATTTTTTAAAATAATCATAAGCTAAAATGCATTTATATAGCTTTTTATCTCGGGCCTTTTGAAGCTTTATCAAAATACCAATACATTTTACAAAAATATATGTTACTAACCATAGAAGGTTTCTAGCTAAATGCAGAAAGTATTTTCACAAAATTAAAAATCTACAATACTCATGCTTTTTACTACTCAATTACAGGTATCTTCTTTATTTTAATTGCAACAAATTTACAAATGTCTGGGAAATAAGTTGAAGGTTTCGGCTAGTACAACAATATTTATACTGAATCGAGATATGCCATTGGTAGAATAGACAGAAAATGTACCATAAAGCAAAATTTTCAGTCGTCTCAATGTTTAAAATTCCAAAGCTGGAGAAGAACTAGATTGGAAGAGCTATGGAATATTGGATGGACCTGGAATGAACTACAGACCAGAACAGAGTGAGATGGAGAGCGACTGCAGTAGCTCCATGCTCCAGAAGGAACGAAGAGGACTAAATCAAGTTCAAGTAATTTTTAAAATAAGTTAGTTTGAAAGTAAGATTAGTTCTCTCATGAAAAGTATATTTTAGCTAGATTTGGATTCTAATAATTTTTTAAATCTGGATTAGTTAATTTTTAACTGTTTGGCTTCTGGTTTTATCTATAAACTTTTTCGGCCCCTAGTTTCACTGATGAGGTATTAATTTCCGAAATGTGTATATAATGGGACAATAAAATTAAACGGGTATTTTTATTAGATATCTAGTTTACCTCCGTTGTCTAAATTTGTTAAGACAAAAACTCTTGTTTTTCTTATTTCTTTTGTTGTCTTGGTTCTTGCATAGTACATGTTTCTTATTTGGCTATTGCCTAAGATATGCTTAAAAGTACAATACTTTAAATAATTTTAATGTATAGAGATACATTTCTATATAACGTGGATTCCAAATTAATTCTATACTTCAAATGTATAGCATTTATCCTTTCTCTAAAGATGAAGTAGAACTGAAAGCAAACTTTTACATGTAAACAAAATAAAACATATAAATTTAAAATCGTATTTAATGAAATAACATCTTAATATATACAATGTCTTTCTTCCATGGTGTATATACAATTTATATGCACAGTCATTTATAACATTTGGACCACAAATTCAAGTATATATTAATGTATATCACACACACATGATACTTTCATAAAAACAAATGATTTCATTTTAAATAAATTTTTGTCTCAGTTGCCTTTTATTCAAGCTGATTTTGGTAGCTGATTCGTGTACGCAGCATTTAATATACTGTTTTTCATTTCCGAAAAACTGCGTAATATTTAAGTTAACTTGCGAATTGTACCAGACGCGAATCTAATTCTGAAGCGTATGTTTTCAATATCTCATTAAGTAAAATGAAAGTTTGTTTAGAAGTAAAACCGTTAATTATATATTCTTCAGCAAGTAAAAATTCGCTAAAAATACACATCTATTAAATGTATCACTATTGCAACGTTGACCACATATCTGTGTTTAATACAGCTTAAACAAAATACATTGTCTGTCTATTCTAGAAACACTTTTGATAAATTATTTTACGTAGTCCATATTAAAATAACATTTAAATCAAGCAACATAAAATTACCATCAACATTTAAAAAAAATCAAGTTTAAATTACTTGTATTGCACGATAATAATCTTAAGCCCTATAATATCGAAAGTAGAAATACAGCTCTCGGAGTTTAGGCAGTAATAATTTAATGTACACTCTTTAACTTCTAGACATTAGCTTGATTTCAAACAAGTGTCTGACAAGTGTGTATTTTACTTGTGCATTTGAAACAAAGATGTTATTTTGTTTCGATAAACAATAATGAAAACTGATAATTTTTGTTGTCACTAATTGCCGAAAAATGTGAACTTTATAACTGTATAATATTATCATAGGCTTTGAAATTGCAGTGCTAAACATGCTCAAATAAAGATGAATCTGCTATAAATAGAATATTTCAGTCTTGGTCTTTATATCATTTAAAACGATCAAAAATAAATTGTACGATATCAAACGTTAAACTTTGTCCAGACAATCACACTTGTTATAACATCTAACTCACGTATAACACCATTGTAGTATACTGATTTAACTTCATTTTCGTAGTTTGATACATGCATTTGATAAAGTTTATATATGGAGATGTTATGTTATTCTTTTGTTTTAAAATGTCCTTAAGAAAATTTTATTTTGCTATTTCCGCCTACAAGGTCAATTAACGTAGTTTCTTATCGCTTAAGATGATGTCATATGACAATTAGTCTTTGTCTGGCTTAAAATTGGGGAAATATATCCATTTTTCATACCAGAGAACAATTTGAGATTTTAGAATATAAAGGTTTGACAGAATTTATACTTAAATTAATTCAAATTTTTCACACACACACACACACACACACACACACACACACACACCGTTTACAAAAAAGACATCTATGACAAAATTTTACACACATGCATATTGAAATACAACTTGATAACGGGTAATGTCTAGTACAAAATGTTTTTAATCAAGAAATCCCATTGGAATATTTATAAGTTTGTTATAATGGACAGAATTTAAAACAAGACAACTTGACATAGTTGGTTTCGTTAAGCATGCCAAATAAATCCTCAATTAACCGGCTTATTGCTATCACAGGCATGTTGGATATAATGTTGTTGGTTTTACAATGTAAGAGTGTATTAAGTTGAAGGTTTGGAATCTATCAAACCAGCATGAAACTCTTCTCTTTTTTGTTCATTTCATTTGGATCTTTACAGTAATCCCAGAACAGGTCACCTCAAAACAAGTGATAAAAAATCTCCAATAGGGCATAAATCTCCATTACTCATATCTGTTCAACCTCTTCTAACTCCACTGACCAGCTACTTGCAATCAAAATATTTTATGTTTTTATCGTTAAGTCTAATTTTATCCATTCTAGTTGTAACGACTTCAGAAATTCAAAAACATGATTTGAAATAAGTTAGTTCTTACAACTAATGTATAATATTCTATAATTTGTGCGTGAAATATAAACAATAGCATACAAACACTTTACATATAAGTACATTCATCATAAAATATTGTCCATAGGTATATTATGTAAAACATTTGTGAAAACGTAGTTAATACCATTTAAACAATTTAACATATAAAAGGCGTATTCGCAAGCATTGTTAGCTCCACATTTGTGTATTCACTTTCTTACAAATGCATTATATGTATCTACAAAATTATCAATCAACCTATCTAAATACATTAATTATTCGAACTTTTACATTTCTGATATTGGAATTTACCTAAAATAACTGAAAATCTTACACTCAAAATCAGACATTTTTTAAAACCTAAATTCCTATGTCCATTTATGTATACTAAATGTTTCCTATAATTGTTGGATCTGTCTCTGACACAATCTTGTAGAAACTTCTATATTTGACTGATGAACAAGACTTTAAAAAGACTCATAATTTCTTCGACAGATGTTTATGACATATAAATGTTTCATTGTACAAAAGAAGACATTTTTACTTTAGTGTAATTTTCTGTTGACTGCAAATATTTAAGATTTTAATATTGAAATTAGATAAAAGTTGTTGATATATAGGTTCTCAGAAATGGTTGATAGGCCAGGACCTCAGATAAACATGGAATATGAAATTCATGAGCAACAATTCATTATGTGTGTTTTACATTACTCTCCATCATAGCCATTTTTATGAAATGGTTAAACATTACAATGATGAAACTTCTGCACTATGTGTATCAGTATTAACTTCTACATAATATTTTCCTTCGTGAAATCTTACTTTTTGTAAATGTTTTAATCTATCCTCGTCTAACGTCACAGCGTTCGTATAACTCGGCGATCGACGAATAGATCGACGATTGACACTAGTTAAAGTTGACTCGTTCGACGAATCATTAAATTTTTTATCAATTAAATTTTCTTCACTGTTAGTCTGAGATTCGAAAACATCATCATTTGTTTGACTAAATCTTGGAACACCGTTTGATTTTATTTCAACATGTTTTCTAACATTTTTCCATAATGAACCTTCTTCAGGTTTGATTCCAAAACTCCTGAAAATAAAATTAAATACAGAAACTGTATAAATTGGACAAAATCTTTCAAATAATATTACTTCCTTTTAACACTGTTTCGGTGGTAGAACTCCCCTTGAAAAGAGAGAGAGAGAGAGAGAGAGAGAGAGAGAGAGAGAGAGAGAGAGGTAGAGGTCGTTGGTTCCAATCTCGACCGGAACACACAAGACAAGAAATTTTAGATATTGCCTCCTCGTCTTGTACTCGTCATCAGAAGGATAGGGTATCGACTGGCTATCTCAGTGAGTGAACACCTCAACATAAAGTCGCTCTGAGTGCGCGCTTGCACACGGTAGGCCATGCTTTACACGTCCACACGAGATTTTACTTCTGGCTTTATCTGTAATTTGTTTCTAACTAAATGAAAAGTAAGTCAAGCTAAAGTTAGGCGCTTCGAATTTTAATGTAATAAACATTACCGGCGCTCAGGATTATAATGTAATAACCATTACCGTCAATGTGTTAATTGTGACAAAATAACAAAGAATATAAATATGTTGCTGATAAAGATGTAATTGACAAAACCCACAAGAAACCAAAAACAAGAAGAATAAAAAAAACACAAGGAAAAACAATAACTAGATCAACATATTGAACCAGTAACTTTAAAAACCACGACCGTGTTATACCTGTGTAATGGCAAAATGTTTTGAAAAAGTTTGGTCAAATTTTGTTTTACAAACATGTGAAACATAAAAAACATATGCATTAAAACTTACTCTAACTGTCCTTTAAGTTTATCAATTCTAATTAATGCCAGATCTAATTCATGTTTTACTTTCCACAACTGAGTCTCACATAATGGGTCTTTACATTTATTTCGTTTGTGTTGTCCGATAGCTTCTATTACAGACTGTTCAAATGTTAGGGATCTTCCCATACTCTGCAATGCAAAACAATGATTCACATATTGAAATTAATTTATCTCAAAAAGTTAGAATTTTGAGCTCAATCAATCTTGGAAAACGTCGAAAAACAGTTACTATCTCTGGTTTGCTTGAACATGTTTATCTGGCAATCACTATTAAGCCTTGAATGCATATAAAGCAGAAGAAATATTCAAAAGCAAGTGCATACGTGATCACAAATAAACATAAAACAAAAAGTGGTTACACAATGTAAGAGAGAGAGAGATTGAGTGTATGTAGAAAACTGATATGTACGAATATATTTATGATTTAGATAAAAGGTTCTCGAACAAGAGCTTTACAAAAACACAAAACAAGATCGACTTTGGTTCACTAAACTTTCAATGGCATGATAAAGTAAAAAAGTTTATCTGTTTAATACGAAAGTACGTAATTGGTTAATAAAGTAACAACTGAAAACTTTTAAATGCAGTGTTTTAGCGTTTAGTCATTTATTGTGTTACTTTATAAATGCATATTAATACCAATTGATTAAAGTCCTGACACTACACACAATGACAAAATGTTATTGATTTGCGTTGTGTTCACCATTGTGTGACCTGCACAATCTTATTAATTTTAGATTTTTTCGTCTAAGATCAAATTTCTATCCTAAAAACCAAACGTTGATCTAATTAAACATGTAAAGTTTATATCAAATGGTTGCTGTAAGACAGTACTTGCTAAAGAAGTACAAAATATTGTCATTTAAGGATATTTTCATATTTCCTTTGAGGTATCAACTTTGTTGAAATCAATTTGCATGTTCTTGCAATATGCCATTGTGACAAAAAAGAAATTTCAAAATATCACTTTTATATTTGTATTGACAGTTTGTCATTACAGTAACATTGTAACAGAAATGGTCTATTACTGTAGAAATAGAAAAACATATACCAAACTAATTAAGGAACAACAATTTCCTTTATCCATCTTCTTTAGACAACTCCTTCCAAACTGAAAATAAACATGTTCAAACACCAGCAATGCCACACCGATCACCATACCACAGGCCAGAAGTATAAAAGCACTGGTAAAATTTAGTATTCCTATAGTGTGACTTGATTGTCCTCGTTTTCTTTTCCTGTGACAAGCACCTGCTAACCAAAATTTTCGCAGTCTTTCCATTTCACCTGAAAAAGACATAAAATATAAGAAACTGAATATAAATCACAAAATTTAACAAACAGTTACAAACCTATGTATAAAGTTTTGTTAGGACAATGTTTTTTTTATGGATTTTTTAAACAACACCTACTTTTTATAAATAACTGTGTAGATGATGTAAATGCTAGTCGATAAAATCGTGCTATTTTTCTATGTAGAATGATTAGATAAACAGAAGAAAGATAACCAGCAAGACCTTTTTTCAGCAATGTCAAATGTTCTTTTACTGTCATACATCTGTGACTTTGCTTAAATTGATCAAATATGTGAGAAATGATACATAAAAGTAAAACCAAACTTACTGATGTTTTGGAACTATTACTTTATTATTATTATTATTATTATTATTATTATTATTTAATTACCTGATTCCTGAAGATCAAGTATTATTGAATTGATTTCTTCTTTAAGATCAGAATCAAGTGGCAATCCTATACCGTAACCAGTTGCGGCGTATACATCTCCAACAGTTTTCAGATCACAATCAGGAACATTACCAGCTCTATACTCGAGAGGAGTGGCGTCATAGATAAAAGCCTCTATCCTCCTGGAAACGAAAACAGATGTTCACCTAACCTGAACACCATGACATGTTTTGCACGTTTCAATACTTTACTTGCTTTTCTCAATGCTTTCTGAACTTAAACAGTTGTACGTGTATATAAAACGTTTTATATCTATAGGATATAAAATAAGATACAGATAAACAACGATGACACGGACGGATCTGGACTTTGCCGGCAACATCAAATTTACTGGGTGTTGAAATTTTCAAACTTTGAAACAGGTATATTGCGTGGTGGTGAAGTATTAACATTGCCACATAGATCGGCTTGTATGAAGAGGTTATATTAAATACTGTCCACTTATGACAAAAGTTTAATCGCTCACCACATGAACCATTATTCATCCTTGTAGTAACTCAAATAGCATTGCCGGCAATTCCTGGGATTTGATTGATCGTTCAATCCCAACGGTCACCGATATCCTAAATCATTTAACTGAATGTAAAAAAATTGTAAACTTTTGTCCATTTGTGGCCTTTGATGTACAAGTTAAGCTAAAAGTATTTTTAAAAATCAGGCTGAAACAAACCAACCTTTACCGATTGTTAAGTTGAATTTGTCTTCCGTTTTAAAACACGTTAAATATTATTTGGAGTATGCAACACGGAAAGTCAATTTCAATACCCCTTTAATTTCGTTTACAAAGAGCATTTATAAGTCATTATAATCCGTTTTTATTTATCATTTTATATCGTTGTATATATATTTGCTTATAACATTTTACTCAATTGAAAATATTATTAGAATACACATGTTGATTCTATAAAACAAATATATTATTAAATATAAAAACAACATAGCAGTTACCTGTCCTTCAAAGCCTGTATGGCTGTGTCTACATCGCGTTGTGGAAACTGTTTCATATATTCATACATTCGTGGATGGTTCTCTCTAATATTTTCCTCTGTGCTGCCATTGGGTATTGTTCCAAATCTGAATGGTGGTTTGACAGTATATGGATTCGTAAGCTGAAATTTAGAAAAGTAAAACAAATTAAGAATTACAACGACCAAGAACATGCATAAAAAGAAAGAAAGAAAAACGACAGAATTATCAAGAGTAAATCAGTCGGTACTGAACATTCCACTCTGAAATTCCCTCGTTGTGTGGTCTATAACTTCAGTTAACAGAAACCCACTCTAGCAGATTCAAGAAAATTTGCCAATTCGCTTGTCGAATATAGGACGTCCTTTCTAGATACTTTGGACCTCTCTCACGCCCGTCACTTGTCGTCTGGATTTCATTAAAAGAATCCTGACTAAAAGCGTAAAACTATTTTAATCATGTTCTTTTAACTCGTCAGTTAAATGAAATCTCATCTAAGATTATTTCATAGCCAGCTGAAACTTTAAACATAGAACCATAACTAGACATGTAAACCAGATATCTTACAATCTCCGATTTGATAGCAGGTGTTAATTTTGCAGAAATTTCAAAATTATAAAATTTAACTCTTAAGATTATAATCATCGCGCTTTTCTTAACACTCCTGTATGGTAAATAGAACCTACATGCAGTCCAGAAACACTAAAGGTATACAAATATTTATACAATATACCGATTTTTGGCGAATGATGTGTGGCGTTAACTTCTAATCAAAAAAAAATTATTTTAGGATGGATCACTTGCTTACCATCTGAACAAATTTTAGTCTGAAGTCTTGTAGTAATTTTCACTTACTTTGATATCCTTTATACCAGATAATTGGAAATGTACATCTTTAGTAATCATAAAGGCTGCCAGGTTAGCTGTGTAACTCGCCAGAAATACCAGAGCAAACAAAGCCCATATGTTTGCTAGGAACCTGCTTGAAACACCTCGAGGAGTATCGGTTGAAACTGATGCTCCGAACAGCATTGCCCAGATAAGCCAAAGTGAACGGAACAAAGAAAATCTGTGACCATCTGCAGGAGAAAGATGAATAAGCAATTGATTATAATAAACTGAGAATCTACTTTTTTTTCTTTTAAATTTTAGTGTCCTTTCGTATCGAGCATATTAAAGTATATAAAGTTTAAAGACAAATAGACTTATGATTTCACAAAAAAAAGATTATACATAAGTGTATACAAATGTGAAAAATTGTGCGCAGTTTGTGTTATTTACGTAATACTGTGCTAATTGCAGATTTTTGGAAAATCCCAAAGCAAAATCTGAATACCTTTATACAAGAGAATTTAAAAATGTTCATAAAATTAAATTTAAGCATTATTTAACATATATTTAAGTTACTTAAAAGGAATGTGTGATTTTTTATCTTAAATAATTTTTTTCAAAAAATGTAGATTTCTCATAATATCAAATAGAATTTTTAAATACATATACATGTACAGAAAACAACAAATGATAAATGATAAAATATGAAATAAAAATAACCGTGCAAAAATGTAGGTGACAGAAATTTTCTCCAATAATTATAGCAAACGGTGATGGTGAGTTAAATATTGTTTGAAGCATCATTAATATTATTGCTGCTTTTCGCCGCTAGACATACGGTGGCAGCTTTTTTTTTTACTATTCTGATAACCGTTCTATCAATGTTAATAAACCGTTAATTACCAATGGTCCATAATTGCTTGTCACATGTTTTTTTAATTATTTCTTTAATTCAAAACTTTCCCAAACAAATAACAGTAAGATTGAATTAAAAAGCATTGACCTAACCAAATTCTATTTTTAGATTAAAAAATCTTCTCTGAATTATTCTATACATAAAGCAGATTTTGAAAAAAATTGATTACTACAGTGATTCAATTGCGCCTCAACTAAGATTACATCAGGGTATTTAAAGGTTAATAAAGGTCAAATGATTAATATGCTAATTACATTTCCTTACTACATAGTGTTGAATTTGAAAGAAATATGAAAAAGAAATTGATGTCCAAAGATGCATTATATAGAGTTTAATTTTTTTTTCATTAAGAAAAATATAGGAAAGAGCAATAAGTTAATAAGTGGGTATTCATTGTTTTTCGGATTTTTTAAGGGGTGATAATTATGAATATTCAAATCATGACATCATATCCTATATGGTAAACTAGGAAGATGCACAAGATATTTTAGAGAATTTGTCATCTTGTTGAAAACATTAAAAAAATTTAATATATGCAGAATTAAAGAAACTTTTTGAATAAATTTTCAATAGATTTTACATGGATTTTTGTTATGTTTGAATGATTTTGTTTAAATATGGAATTTTGTTCTCCAAATATGTATTTGACAAACAATTATGGACTGATAGTAGTTCGCGTTTATTGATATGTTGTCATGGCAAACTTGGATTTATATCTATATATCAAATAACAAATGCGACCTCAATCATGTAACTTTTCATTTTGCAAAAATCTTCAATTCAATGATATTCAAATTAATATCAATTTCGTAACTTAAAACGTAATTTTTGAATAAATAAGCTATAAAGGTGTGGTATACTTAAAGAGGATGGGACTATTGGAGATTTATTTGATTTAAAAGAAATTTGAATCGCTGAAGAGTTAAAAGCACAAAGCTAAATAAATACAGAACTACAGTCATTGCACATAAAACAAAACAATAAAGAAAGGAAAAAAGACGACGCATGCGCATTACACAAGCTATTTCCCTGCTGTTCTAATTACCACATGAACCATAATTTACCTCGCAGTTACCTCTCATTGCTGTCCTCCCCCGGTCAAGTCCGCGTGGACTTAGCCATTCGTAAATAAATATTGACGCTCCTGTAGCATGAACACTAAACACCAAAATTAAACACCAAGATGGATAGTCATACGGTTCTGAAAACCAGAGAAATGGCGTAAAGAAAAAAACAATATAAAGAGAACAAGTACAATCTGTAAAGTATAAAATAATGAATGTAGAAATAATTAAAAGATAGAAGTATTAGAGTAAAACATAACAAACAATTACCAGACACATCAAAGTCAAAATAAATATTAGTTTGTGCAAGGAAATTCATTCTTTCTGGGTTTCCAAATTAATTGTGTCTGGTAATTGTTTATCTGTAAAATATTGAAAATACATATGGATATAATTCAAAGCAAACGTAAATAATAGATTGAAGGAAATTAGAAAGTTTCAAAATATTCCATTTTGATTAAATATTTCATTTTAAATCATTGCTCCACTTCGGAAACGTGTAGTTTGATAAGCTTTACAACGGCTTTTTGATATTGTTATTTGGCAAGACAGTATTAGGTGAAATGAAATAATAACAAACTGATTTTCAAAAGTCGGATTTTAAAACAGAGATAAAGTTATTCTATGAATTACAAATGACACATACTTCTAAATGCATCCCTCTAAATTGAGTTTATAAAATATCGTAAAGACGTGGCCTAATTATGTATTCTGATGCAATTAATACAAAAAAAAACCTGATCAACCAAGAGAAAAATTAGTATACGTTTTGAAATCTTTGACATTTGGATATATAAAAATTGTTAAATGATTTTCAATTTATTCGATGTTTCATAACTATCAGAATGAAGTAATAGCGTGTAACGCCCAATCAAAGAATTTATCATTTGTGTTGGGGTCATTTGTGTGATGGTGGTCATTTTTGAATATATAATAGAGAAAACGGAAGAACCCAGGTAAAATACTGGATGTAGACAAACATATTGATATGATTTAAACCTAGGTAATAAAAGTCCCCGTGTTCCGCATGTCAACACCAAGTACCCCAGTTTGACAAATTATCCTAACGTTTGAAGTGTTACTAATGCGGTGAAAATTTTCAAATAATCCACATTTAATTTCTTTATGCAAGGGAGTTTATTATTCGATGAATTTTATCTTCTTTCGATTTTAGCGACTGTGAATAAATCTTGACTGTCTATCTCGCTTCTCGTTTATATACCTATAACATTTTCTTAAAACTGACACTTGTTATTTCTGATTAAGACATACAATAATTAAAAGTTTTAATAGTTTTTTTTTTATAAATTATAAAAAAGACACAAGAAAATTCTCAGTCAAAATCAAATCAAATCATGCAGATATCTACCAAAGATACATACTAGAGATATTAAATTTTGCGTAAAGCAGAGAGAATCAGCAAAGTTCAATAATGAACTTCTAGTGATTTTTACCTCGAGTTAAACTCGGCTGATTCTTAGTGTATCTGTCGATTACATTATTTAGGATGAAAGTTGTAAAACCAACTGCATGTAGGGTGCCGAGTAATATTGGCAGAAAAAATTGTAAACTGAAAGGTTCTGAAACATAACCATTAGGTAATACAAACTGATGTTGTTATTTGTGATATTGAAGTCAGTAAGAACATATTAAAATTTGATCTTAAACTGCATTTTGAATAAATTTATACATTAGTTTCAAGGATAGATGGTGAAACAACAACATAATAATGAATCTCATTTGCAATCATGTAATATATATATGTGTGTGTGTGTGTGTGTGTGTGTGTGTGTGTGTGTATATATATATATATATAAGTTTAACCATTTTAAAATCGCAAAAAGTTATAATCACTGTGCTAAAATTAAATGTACAAAACTGAGTCATAAAAACGCCTAAATGGATATTTTACCCATAGAAATACCCTTAAATATTGTGGGTTCAAACCTTGGTCGGTCATTTATCAGACTAAAATTTTGAGATTCTGCTTCCTGGTCTTGCGATCAGTATGAAGAGTAAAAAAAATCATCTGGTTCACCCAGTGTCAAGATAATATGGCTAGGGGAGTCATAAGCTTATTTGTGGCCTATTAACTCTTAAAAATGGGTCTTAAATGTGTGCTAGTACAACAGAGATTATTAAAAATGCTTAGACATCTCACAAATAAAGCCGACTTAATCTTAGATGAATCCTTAGTGGTTAATAAACTTGCTATCGTTGTGAATAATTATTGTTGAAGGATGTTAAACAAAATGCAGTAACAAAGTACCGTTTAGATCTCAGTACCATGATCTTCTTGGGCTACAGTTAAAATAATTAAGTTTTGTTTCAGTGATAGGAAGTTGATATTGATCTATCAAAATACTTTGAAATAAATTCATTTGAAACCGAACTTTGAATAAGAATTACGAAAAATAGCAATACCTGATCTCTTTTTTTAATATGTGTCTTATTCTTAAAAAACACTTTTTTATACTAGAATAAAACTAAAATTGACATATCTGTTGATTTTTAGCAATAAAAACAGATATTAATACATAGTAATATTCAATAAATAATCATTATTTACCCAGAAATGCCGTCGGAGAAATAGCTCCCTTCCTTATAGATACAACAATAGCAATACCGGTTTCTAAAAAAGGAACGGAGAATGCTATATGTTCATTTCTTTTAGGTGTTATTTTTAAAGATGTTAATATCATATCTGCTTGGCCATCCATTATTTGTCGAATTAAACCATTCCATTCTCCTGTCCTCTAAAATATAATACCAAATCTATTAGTGGGTGTGTCAAACGTGAACAAATATTAAAAATTTAAGAAAAAAAGATTAAAAACCTTTAAGAAAATTTATGCTTTTAAAGATTTTACTTATAAAAAGAAAATGCATTTTGTCACTTTGAACACACGAGACTTTATGAACTGTAAGTGCAATCAGTCAAAAATGGTTACTGAGATGAAAAAAACGTAAGCATTTAATGTACATTGATGCACTTAGGTTGTTTAATGCCACTTAAAACTTCAGACAATTAGTTCGAAATCAACTTTAAATAAACCGGGTATATATCATTTTGTGATCGTTACCTCATCCGGCAGTCCCCAGGTTTGATCGGGTACTTCGTATAAAGTATAATCAAACCTCATTCGTTCACTAAGTATCCGTAGGAGATCTATACATAATCCTGCACAACACCTGGCAACTGTATTATTGGCGAGTGTACTGTCATTGCCACTGTAAAATAGGTAAGTTATAACCTCAGAGTAGGAAATTTACAAGCGAATATATGAACATGAAAAACCGTGTGTGTGTGTGTGTGTGTGTGTGTGTGTGTGTGTGTGTGTGTGTGTGTTATTTATCTATCTATTGGTTTATTTTTTAACTTATTTGACAGTAAAATACTCATATTACATCTGCAATGACACATTATAAGTGACCTCTTTAAATTACGTTTTAAACAAACAATAAAATCTAAAATCTATCGCTTTGTGTATTTGATTTTATATCAGTAACTTTTGTATCTTCACTGTTAAAAGATTTCTATGATTATAGTCGTTGAGTAATACCATGTGATGATAGCAGATTTAAAAAGCGTGTTTGATTTCCTGCGAGACTTAGTTTCCATAAGTTCTGTGAATCACAAAAACCAATTTATACACAAATCTAACGAGTTATCAAATACCATTGTCACTTCTAAATTTACGAAATAATAACGTGTAAGATAAATTTCGAAATTACATCTTACAAGAATTAAATTGGAAAAAACAGTAAATATTTAGAGTTGTTTCAATATGAATAATTAGTGTATTCATAAAACTGTTTTATAAAAAAGAAATAAAAAGTTTCGCTCATGTTTAGAAATTCGATTCCCTCAAGTGGACTTAAAGTGCCGTTAATACCACGGTTGAAAAATTTTCATTTAATTCCATTTTATCAAAGATCAAATTCATTGTCATATTTGAGAAAGAAAACATATCCCACTGGCAAAAAATAAATGTTCAATTTCAAACACAAACATAAAATTCTTTACATATGGACGCGTTATAAATGACTTTTTTTCATTTCTATTTTATTTGGTGACCTATTAATAAATAAATGTATTCATGATGCGGAAACCATTATCTTCTTTTGAAACCCCAGAGACTCAAACATTAGGATGACTTTGCATGAAAGTGCATTTTACAGATGATAACTCGAGAATTATAATCAATGCTTTTAAAGAGAAATATTTTGGTTTTGTTCCTCTGGGAACTCTGGACCATGTTATATGCTCCCTAATCGTCGTCATTGCTTTATATCAATGTACTTATGACTTCAGTCGTGTTTATTCCTCTTTAATTGTGGTTTATGTGGTTAATTTCCAAACGTATTATTCTGTAAATATAATGTAACCTTCTATCTAGTAATCCCAAATGACTGATTAATCATCACATGTCTACAAATTCCTTGATGATTAGAAAGCAATATTGCAGTAAATATTTATGCTTGGTTCTCATTTTGGAAATGTGTTTTGAAACATTCTCTCAAAAAGAAAATCCCTATTATCTTTGCTGTTTCCATTTTTAAATCAAATCACTATGGTTTTGAATAATTCAGATAATAAGTAGGTTAGAGCAGTTCATGGGCAGATTGATTTAACGAGCATGTTCTACTTCCAATATGTCTTTATATGGTTCCATTGTGTTCATCTTTCAACAACATCAAAACTTCTGCACATGTAAGACAAGAGTCCGCGAATCGTGATGAATAAAAGGAAGTTAAACAACAACAGCAGACCCAAAGCAATAAGCTTGATATTCTATATTCAGCGGTTCAACAATGTATGTTCCTTACATTGCGGGTCAATGTGTGTTTCTTACATTGCGGGTCAATGTGTGTTCCTTACATTGTGGGTCAATGTATGTTCCTTACATTGCGGGTCAATGTGTGTTCCTTAAATTGCGGGTCAATGTGTGCTCCTTACACTGCGGGTCAATGTGTGTTCCTTACATTGTGGGTCAATGTATGTTCCTTACATTGCGGGTCAATGTGTGTTCCTTAAATTGCGGGTCAATGTGTGCTCCTTACACTGCGGGTCAATGTGTGTTCCTTACATTGTGGGTCAAAGTGTGTTCCTAACATTGTCGGTCAATGTGTGCTCCTTACACTGCGGATCAATGTGTGTTCCTTACATTGCGGGTCAATGTGTGTTCCTTACATTGTGGGTCTATGTGTGTTCCTTACATTGTGGGTCAATGTATGTTCCTTACATTACGGGTCAGTGTGTGCTCCTTACATTGCGGGTCAATGTGTGCTCCTTACACTGCGGGTCAATGTGTGTTCCTTACATTGCGGGTCAATGTGTGTTCCTTACATTGCTTTATTTTTCGTTCGTCTGCTTTACATGTTTATTTTTATTCCATTGATTAGTGGTTGTGAGTTTTGTGTTTCTGTTGTACATTTTGATTTTTATATCTGAAATGCATGTTTATTCTATTGAATTTGACTTACTAAACAGCGTGGTTATACACCAATCTACAAGGCACTTCATGAACACTACATTTTTGTGTTTTTAACCAGGTTTTCATAGAAACCTGGTTCTTAGATTACCGAATGTCGGCGGGCGGGTAGGCGTCAAAAATTGGTTTCCGGATGATAACTTGAAAAGTAAATGACATTTTTGAAAGAAACTTGGCACATGTATTGTGATAAATAATGCTTTTGGGATAAATACACCAAAGGTCAAGGTCACAGTTGCTTGGTCATTTCACAAAATAAGCAACCTCTAGCTATATCTTGGCCATATGTAAAGATAATGACATGGGGTTTTCAGTTTTCATATTTTCTGGCAATGCTGATGAAAATAAAGCCAAAATCAAAGGTCAAGGTCATGACCTTCATTTTGACCATTGTGTTTTCTGCACTAAAATGGCTATATATGTAAAGATAATGACATGGGGTTTTCAGTTTTCATATTTTCTAGCAATGTTGATGAAAATAAAGCCAAAATCAAAGGTCAAGGTCATGACCTACATTTTGACCTTTGTGTTTTCTGCACTAAAATGGCTATATATGTAAAGATAATGACATGGGGTTTTCAGTTTTCATATTTTTAGCAATGCTGATGAAAAAAAAGCCAAAATCAAAGGTCAAGGTCATGACCTACATTTTGACCTTTGTGTTTTCTGCACTAAAATGGCTATTGTTGCATAAAATTTACAATTTTTGGCATGAAATTGGCTATTTTTGATGATATTTAGACGTAGAATTCACTACTTATGAAAATAAAGCCAAAATCAAAGGTCAAGGTCATGACCTACATTTTGACCTTTGTGTTTTCTGCACTAAAATGGCTATTGTTGCATGAAATTAACAATTTATTCCCCATGAAATTGGCAATTTTTGATGACATTTAGACATAGAATTCACTATTAATGGAATTTTAGTTTTGTAAAATGATTATGGTAGCAAAATATTTTAATTTTGACTATTTTTGCATTAAATTGGATATTTCCGAATATATTTAGGTGCAGATGCCACTATGGATCTTTTCTTAAATGAAATTATATTGAAATGAAAAAACAACATTCAGATTTCTAAATAATTTGTCATAATTGCAATCTTTTAACATGTTCTGATATATGATGCTTTTATATATATTAAATCTTTACCCAATACGGGTATCCCTTTACTATCAACCAGGTCCCTGCGAGACACATGATCACACATTATTATTGTTAACTAGGTACCATTTCTCTCTGAAACCCCCTTCTCCGAAATACGAAAACCTGGTTTTCGCGGAGTTTCCGTGACTCTTGTTGAATTATAAATTTGTAGACTTACTGATCAGTTGGGTTATACACCAATCTACAAGGCACTTCATGAACACTACATTTTTTGGTTTCTGAGTTAGTCTCTCTATAGATCACATAAGGCTTTTCTTTTAGAGTGACAATCCTGAAGTATCTCTTTTCAGGTTTTCCCTTTGGTGGAAATAGTGCGCCACCAGGCCACGTGACGTCATGCATTTCCAATCCCATCACTGCTTTTTTCTTTTCAACTTGTGGTGTCCATTTTCCTACCTATGAGGCATAACGAAAAAACTGGATGGATTGTATAATTCAAATCATTACATTTACATTACTGTGTGTTGTCATACTTTCAATGCGAATAAGTGTTATAATAAGTTATTTCAAAAATAAAATATTAAAAAAAACTGGTTAGATTGTATAATTCAAACCATTACATTTACATTACTGTATGTTGTCATACTTTCAATGCGAATAAGTGTTATTATTATTGCACACTATACGGTTCACATACAGAATTATGTAACGTGCACGAAATATCTTTTTTTTTAAAACAACTGTTTAAAAATTATTTTAAAAAAAGATTTGCATTTCACAACTTTGAGCATTCTTTATTCGACATTGCAAATTAAATCTCCATTCACATCATCAAAGAATTTTATTCGTAAATATATATTGATCATACCATATTCCATGCTGTATATACTCTACTGTGTTGTGTTTTCTTCTGAACATTAACTATTTTTAATGTTACAAATTCGTTGACACCAGATTTTGTAAATCTTACTGGAGGCACTTCTTCCCATATGTAATTTTTCATATATCTATTTAAAAACAATGTAAGACAAGAATTAAAATTTAACGTTCCAACAGCAACGGTTCACAATAGATAAAAAAGTTAAATAGATTTTTCTGTTCTTTCAGAGAAATATTTGTTCAATTGCATTGATATTTTGTGATTTTTTTTAAAAAATCCATCAGGTATTATCTACTATGCCTGCTTAGTGGAAATTGATCAACAATGACAATGAGTTTTGTACAAGAGGTCCCGGTGGCGGCTAAAGTGACGTTTAATGCATCACAGTGTCTATTGTCAGCTTGGTTCAATTCTGTTTAGGCAGAAACTAGTAAGAGAGTTTATAAATTAAGCTGCTGAAAGTCGATCGTTTTCTTCGGATACCTCGGTGTTCTCCACCATCCTAGATCTGACTCATTAGATAAAAGTTAAGATTTGGGGTATTAACAATATATCTCCATTCCTTTGGAAAATTCATTACCGATAAGGTTTGTGTCAGCATGCATGTGTTTTTCATAAATCTATATTTTTCTAATTTACTTATTTATTCTATATTTACACAGGATATGTTTTGTATGTGTTTCCACATATTACTCATATGTTGATTTGTTTTGTACATATGCTATTGCTGTATTTGTCTAAATATAAACATTATAAAAATTTATGCAAAAAGTCGTGTGTTTTAACGAAATAAAAGACTGAGTTGGGACTTGCAAGCATTTACATCACTTCAAAGCACCATCTAATCCAGGTTCGAAGATACAATCAAATATTCAAAGTTCTCATCGAAGCTTATATTTTAATCCATTGATCAAGAATAAACTATACGTTCAGAAAGTAACAATAACCTTCATTTAGAATCTTTCCAAAACATTAATCTGGTTTTTTTACTTCTAAAAGCAATGCATTACAGGTTCAATTTTTCTTTTACCGAAATGAGGAATTCTAATGTGTATATTAGTTCATTGATTAGACTAGATCGATCGGGAAAAGTTATTTTGTGTGTTGATAATGTGTTTCGTTTTACTCCAATTTCCATATCGTATGGATACAAATTGAAATTTAGTCTCTCATACAGATAACATTCGAAATTTGCAGGATGATTGATGCAATAAGATTTGTATAGAGTAAAAAGTGACATTTTTTCTTCATAAATTGGTTCATTTTTTTATTTCCGTTGTTGATTTATTTAGATCGAAGGGTTAAATCTAACCGCTGACAGCTCAAATTAAATCGGATAATAATATCAAACTATTTTTGAAATTAAAAACTTATGTTCCCTGCAGTTTCCTTATATATATATATATATATATATATATATATATATATATATATATATATATAAACATAAACCAAACAATGAAAAAAATAACAAGACACAATCTAAAAAATCAACAACGCATTCCAAGATCATTTGAAATATACACTTTGCCATTTAAATACATCGATTCGGACAGACAACTGAACAGGAGTGTTACATGATACTGAAATTCAAACAAACTTTTTATGTATTTGTTTACTTTCTTGTTAGGTTGATTATTATTTTACCAGAAATAGATTTATGTGTATAAAAGATTCATAGTGACCGAATACTGTTTAATTTTACAAAAAAAAATACACGTTTGAATGGCTTGATAAAACAAGAGAATCGGTAAAGCCAATGGATGCTCCCTGAATAAAAGCTAATTCTAAAAGCGCTATTTCTGCAGATCTTAAATTTGCTTTTTACTTATAATATACAAAAATATTAATCAAATGTAGTTTAATGAGGACACCTTTTCTAATTTACAAAATATCCTTTTGACATAAATTTGATATGATAAATAACAAAGGAAAGTAATCGTGTTCTGTATTTCTTCCCATCAATATCTATCTATTGATGAAGTCTTATTGTGATACCTTATAAAAGTTTTGAGTTTCAGACAAAGTTTAAGTAAAAAAATAACAAAGGGCAATAACTCTTAGAATTTGCAAAAAATAATTATGGTTTTTGTGCACTGCATTTCTCCTCACTAAGATATATTTCCAATGAAGTTTCATGTTGAAACTCTATTAAGTTTTTGCATTATGTTCGGACAAAATGAAAAAATGAAAAAAAAAAAAAAAAAACAACAAAAAAACAAACGGTCATTACTTTTAACTTTTGCAAAACAAAGTTATTGTGTTTGCGTAATGCACTTTTCTTCATTGAATTCTATTTGCCAATGAAATTTCATGTTCATACTTTTTAAAGGTTTAGAGATATGCAATGGATAAAACGTGAAAGTATCAAGGGGCAATAACTTTTAAATGATGTATTTCTCCTCATTTAGCACTGTCTACTTGTTTTATTTTGATACCTCTTAAATGTTTTGAGTTATGCTTCGAAAAAATTAAAACGGACCAATACACAAACGGACGGATAAAGTGGCAACTATATGCTCTTCCTTCGGGGAACATAAATTCACAGTCATATCAATCCATTAATCATTTCAAATTGTTACCTTCACATTGTAAAACTTAATGTTATAAAAATGTTATGTTTAGACTTGAGTTTTCAAAATAGCATAATGAGATGAATAGTTCTGGCCTATCAAACCATTTATATATAAACTTTTGTTTTTACTTTTCCAACACTAAACGTATCTGGAGATCTGACACGTGACATAGTCATCTTAAACTCCTGTTTGAAATTCCACTTGCTTATATATGATGCTTGGATACATGAAATATACAAAATGTCATTGGTAAAGACAGGAAAGTTGTTTGCCTAAAGAATATTAAACTAGTAAAGATCAATACAGCTTAATTATAGTACATTCCGTACATAAAAAGTACACTAGACAAAATATCGATGTATTATCATCAATAAAATTATATAAATACCATAGCAGAAAAACGCCTATATAAAAGATTCTTGGCTTCTAAGCTTATTACATATCGTCTCTTTTGTCGATCCTAATGTCTTTAGCGTCAATTTTGTCCATGTTGTTAAATTTAATGATTTAAAAATAGAAATCGAAATATGTATTTATCATTTCGATCTGAATATAGGGTTCAATCTAAGATATTTTGCAAAACGCTTATTTCTTTGAGCAAAATTGAATTACATAATCATTCAAATTGCTCAACTAATATCGCTCGAAACGCTAAAACGTGCTTATGTACAATCTTTTAGGAATTCTTGTTCTTTTCCTCGGAAGCGCATCGGTGACTAATATTATTTCCAGTCTCATGAGCATGTAAACTCTCAACCGAATTTAACTGTTGAACTAAACTATATATATTGTATTTACCTGAATAATAAACCTCCTTGGTTCCAGAAGAAACCACTTGATTTATTACAAAACAGTGACGGTACTATGTTGTAACGTTCACGCTTTCTTGCTAAATCAACCAGCGCTTTAGCCCAAACTCTGATAGAAGAAACTATAGATTTAATCACGTTGTTGTCTTCTTCATTGTCGTCTTCCATCCTAGCAAATGTTACACCTGAAAGAAACAGATAACTAGAAATATACACAAACAAATACACAAAGACATAGAATATATCGCAAACCCAGGTAAGACCAGGTAGTTCTTCATTTCTTCATCCCTGACTACACCTATACTTTGTATATTTTTTTTATTTATCGAGATTTCTCTCTCTCTCTCTCTCTCTCTCTCTCTCTCTCTCTCTCTCTCTCTCTCTCTCTCTCTCATTAAAAAAAATTCAGACATTATGAAAAAAAGGAAATCTTAAAGAAATTTAACAATGTAACGATTTTGTGCCAAAAAAATACCATTAGGACTAGTATTTTTTCTACATTGCCCTTTTTATTACTTTATTGTAAAATAATGGTAAATGTACAAAAAGATAAATTGTTATCATAAAGAAAGATAAGAGCATAAAATATGAGTCATATAGTAAAATAATATTAATAATTTTATTCTATTTTCATGCAACGGACGTTACCCTCATCTGTAGTTAAAAGACATCTTTTCTAATTTACAAATTAAAATTCAAAATTTTGGTTCAGACAGAGAATGAACCCTGCTACCAAATCTGACCAGAGAACAAATTATACGATCACGTATTTATAGACCTAGTAGGATTTCCGTCAATATTTTAGCACTTATATTATTACAATATTAATTTGTTTTAAAAGTAACTAAACATACGCACCTGCAGAAAAAAAATAAAATAAAATAAGTAAGTAGGTATTCATTATGGTTTACAAAATAACATTTACAATTTTAACGGGTATTAGATTCACTTTCTTCAAATCTCTCTTGGGGTTACTTTTATTGCTTTGTTATTTTGTTAAATAATGAACTATTTTTCAATCAATAATTACAAAAGGCGTGGTGACTTTTTTATGTAAAACCTTAGACAAAAGCTTTCACGTAGATCCCACTTTACAGAATTAACTCAGTATTCATGTCTAAAACTACTTAAAAAGAAACCTTTCAAAGTAAATATAAAACTATTAAGAGACTAACAGTAACATATTTTGGTTGATGAACTTAGAATAGTGAACACGTGTGTGTGTGTGTGTGTGTGTGTGTGTGTGTGTGTGTGTGTGTGTGTTTTAAAAATCATTTATTTTATTGTTTATATTTTAAAGAAAAGATTATAGACAACTTTTAAGAGTAATTTAACAAAACTAAACTCGAAATTTATTTAAATTGATATAATTGCATGTTTCACTGTTTGTAACATCAAATTATGCTAAGTTTTCATTGAAAGCCAGAAAACATACAATTTTTAAAATAAATTAAAGTATTTCAGATAAAGCAAAGAGGTATAATTAAAACTGATCTTCAATGAATTTTAATTCTTTTGGAACCAGTACTGCTATTATTTTAATGATAAACGGCATTACATTAAGATTACGATAATAAATGTTTTCCTATAACTTTTTATTATTTAAAAGGTCAAATTTTTATTTTTATTTATTTATTTTTTTTATTTATTTTTTTTATTTATTTATTTTTTTATTTTTATTTATTTATTTATTTATTTTGTGTGTGTGTAAAATTTTTTTAAGTGATAGAGATACTTTAAACACTATAAATTTGATATAGCATTATTATGTTTGAGCAGTCTTTTATACTTCTGTCATGTGCTACTTTTGAATTTTTATGAAATAATGCATTCACAAGTAGCACATGGCAATTATTGTTATATATAAAAAAAGTTGACAGTTTTCCAGATCTTTAACAAATATACTTTTTAGCAATCCCCCTTCTAGAAGCTTTGCCATTTCCCCGTTTTGAGCCCCAAGACTACCATTTGTAAACGATTTTGTTTTCTAGGGTTCATTCGTTAATTTTGTATAATTTGTCTTTCTTGGAAGACGTTGACTCTTAAGATGTTAGGTTTATGTTTTAACTTAAAATGATTGTATAAAAATTCAGTCATATTTCTGTATAATGGATGTTACGTAACACGTGAAAGACTATTCCAATGTGTTCTTTTAACTCAATTATGCTGTCAAGGATAATATATGAATTTAAAAAGAATATAGAAGTTCTAAGCTGAACAAAATGTACTTGGTAAATCCCGTTGGTATTAGAAACAAAATGGATAAAATCTTCACACATCTTAAGATCAAGCTCAGATCACATTCAATATTTTTTTTTTTTTTTTTTTTTTAACCCTCCTCCAGTTGTATAACTCCGGGCGTGTCAAAGAATTATATAATATTTGTTGGATCTGAATACGATATTTTGAAGATGATATAACATTACAAACCCACAACTATGTACATAGGAACAGTCAACACAATCTAGAAAAATGAAATTATAACTAAAAATAACATTGCAAGACAAAAGATATTTAGTTTGCCCACTCATTATTAAATTCTTAACTATTTACAGGCACACATCATCATACGCCCAGTGGTGTGGTTATAGTACTTGAGCAGGACTCAAATCAATACAAACAAATATTACGCACATTTAAAGTAAGAAAAGCCTTAATTACCAATCAGTGAAGCACAACACTCTCATTTATAATGGCATAAGTCCTACGTACAAATCAAATGATATATGTAAATCTTTTTACTATTATGATTTTAATTTTAAATAATGGTGATTATAAGTTAATCAAGACATGAGTTTTGTTTCAAGGAAGCAAGTTAATTACATTGTTTCAAAATAATGTTTAACCGATATACAAACTGGATAAAAAAAATAAAGACAAATCTATTCTTTGTAGCTCGAGGGTGAGCCCCTTTTACCCTCTAGCTTTATCTGTTGGTGTGCAAGGAGGCTATTTAACTAACGAATGCATTGTATCGGTTCCTTTAATTTAAGTAGTGTTTCTTTTTACTATACTTTCTATATAAAACTTTTTAAAATTTCTTAAATTTTCAAATGTTTTATTTGTTTTCTATTTTAAAAGTTTCTGACAGAAAAACTGCCATTAGTGACAAATTTACAAAGAGTAAACAAAGTCATCATAAAAGAATAAAACAATACTATTGGATAAATTAACACGAAGAAACCCCACTAATGTTACATTGAAAATCTTTAATCATTTGTTTGAAAAATAACCAAATAATTTTCCTAGTTAGTAATAAGGATATCAATTTTGGAAACAATTTTGAGGTTGTAAGTACATTTTCTGAACTGAAAAAAAAATTACAAACTGTGAAAAACTAACAAGTATATATGCAAAAATATATTTCAATATATTGTTATATCAAGCCCTTGTCATGATTTCGGCCGCCTTGATTGACATAACAGATCTGTGCATTACAAATACGTGTACAAAATACTTTAAGTAAATATTAGCATTTTATCAAAAAGAAAAATTCGCATAAACCTAGAATTAAAAAAAATTAAGCTATAGTTACATTCTGTTTCAGCACATTTTTTGGAATATTTTCCTTCAAATTTAAATGAAAAGTTAAAACTAAAATCATATCCTTAGGAATTACCGCCAATGCAACCAAGTACGCGACACGATTACATTCATTGTTAAAACCGCCAATTCAGACAAAGACAAAATAACCATACAAAACGGAAGTTGTTTTATAGTGCATTGTTTGGCATTGCCAATAACCTCATGGGATTTATAGATTTAAAATATTTAAAAAAAATTAAAATTGCCAGCATTGATGTTCTATAAGCCATCAGCAAAATTATATAATTTAACACACAAAAAACTCAGAATTGACATATAAAACCTGAAAGCTCTAAAGCAACACCTTGTTCAGGAATTACATTTTACTTTTGGGGAATCTTAAACTTTGCTATTCGGCAATATAATTCACATTTACCAGCATAATGCTACGTAGCTGATTTTTTTAAAGAATATTATTGACATTTACTTTAGTGCGTCACAAGTTTAACCACCCAATGTTCTTGGTGTTAGCATTTTACTAAATAAAATATTTTAAAATGTAAAAAAAGTCTTTTTATAGTTATATAGAAAATGGTAAGTAATAAAACACACAAAATAGATTTTAATAAACAATTATTTCAATTAATGAATATAGTCTTTGCTGACATCAGAACATAAGACTTTTAGTTCTTAATGACATTTGTTATGAATTCTAAATGTAAAGCTAATGTTTAAATTTAGATATTATGTGACTAAAATAAACTGGGATATAACAGATATCAAGAGAAAGAAGTAACAACAATCGATTGAAGCAATAGAATAAATCAAGACAGACAAACCGTATAAGGGGATCACTTAAGGATTTAACTTTGATTGTACTGAATTTATTGGGTGATAACTTCAGTTGGTCACGCGCAAATTGAATGAATGGCGAAGCCATTCATGAAAAAATTTGCGCGTGACCACCTGAAGTTATCATCCAATAAATTCAGTACTATCAAAGTTCAATCCCTATATTTACAATCTTTTAAAATTTCTACGATAAAACACGAGGTTATCATGAATGCATTGCATGGAATTTCAAACTTGGCTGGCCGCTGTCAGTAAGCCCCGCCCACTTGTCAACATCACAGGAAACAAACGAGTGCAATCGTTTAACGTTTTATTATTTTACGTTTTCACCGAAAAGTTACATCTTCACGTAACACAGATTGATCCTTTGCTTTAACACTAAATTTTAATTAATTTCTGAAAAAAATTCTAATCCGATTGATAAACTAGCGATATCGGAAAAAACGCAACAAAAAAAAACATAGCGATCAGCTGATCGCCACTGCAAGGTTTTGTTTGTAAACAATGTTGTAGTAGAACTTTTTTGACGTTTTCATACGTCAGTGATACAGGTCCTTACGTCATGGGTTATGGTCGCACGTGCCCAACCAAAGTTATTGGGAAATAACTTCAGTTGCTCTCAAAGGGTTTACTGAAGAGAAATGAGTACGATTGTTAATATTTATCATTAATTTGGACTGTATTATAACAATGGTTATAAGATCTTTTGAGGACTAAGCAGTTACTTTACACTCAGTGGCCTCTACACTTTTCTATGTGTTAAAAACACAAGTTTTTTTATCAACAAACAACATATTAGTAACACAGGTATAATTAAACAAACTACGTGCAATTTGGATATATTTGACTTCCAGAGTTCAATGTTCCTTTCATTCTTAAATCTGATTTCGCACAAAACGGGTGAAGATAACTATACAAGGGGTGCTTTCCCTTCTGGAGAATTCAACCTCACTTCCCAGATAGTAATCCACTTGGTTTTTTTTTTTTTATATATATATATCAGTCATTTTTCAAAGTGTTTATTTATTTATATATTTTTTTGGGGGGGAGAGAGAGGATGATTGAAATTTAGACATTGACATTGTATGTCTGTTTGATTTTCAGAAAGATAGCAAAGGACGATTGATTCCATGATATGGGTGTGCTAAGGTCCCAATAAGCTATGCAAAGGGCGAGATAGGTTTGCAATATTAAATACATGTATTTGAATAAACTCTTTCAAAACTCTTTGATCAATGTCATCATCAAAACACAGGGATGAATTGTTTTGGCAACTATAATTGAATAAAACTCCATCCCGTTTTTCCAAAAAAGATTAAAAAGACTGTACGTTTAAAGTTGGTTAATGTTTAAAGCCACATCAGCATTTTGCAGCTTCCTTTGCAAGAAATGGAAGAAACAGGGCCATCTTAAATAGTTCCCTTGCTAGATGGAATCTCAAACACTTCTTTATGTACGAATTAAATACAACGTGAAAATAAAGCGTTCATGCATTTTCATGACATTCATTTAAATAAATCAACTCATTATAAGCAGCTAATTACTATGTTTTGTGCGTTAAGTATAAAGCTGAAGGAGATTTTAGAAAAACGACTTCGAATTCTAAAATAAAACATCAAACAATTTTTACCACTAGTATTTTCTGTGTACAGTATAAAACGTATATAAAGCATTAATATTAAGTAAAATACATGTATTTTAACTGTTTATTTGACAACATTTAAAACGTTGATAAAAAAGGAAGTTCAGCTGGGTCATGGTAACATTTTACATGGCTAGTCATATAGCAAGCTTACTGTTTACCCTGACAAAAAGCACATAAAGACACGAAAACCACGTCGTACAATATCAATCATGTTTTGTTACTTTCTTACCAAGTGTTCCCAAAGGATAAGAACTCGTTCTTTTCGTTATACTTCCAATGCTTGTTGATGTTAGTATCCATACATAATTTATACCAACTAATCCGATTTTTTCAGCAGCTTCTATCAAGTTTTTAGCTTCCCTAGAACTAATTTGAAAATACATACGCATGCAATTTACAATACATTCATAATTTAAAAAGCTCAATATATTTAAAATTAAAGCTAATGAAAACATTTAAGACAGACTTTTTAATTCATATTAAAAAAACAACTTCAAAATACTCTTATAAGTCTTCGAATATAAATATGAATGAGAAAGGATTCGAAAAATATTTCGGTTTCTGTTGATAATATTAATTTCAAGATATGAACTGCAAACTAATCATATTCATTCAGTGATACTACTTTTATTTATTTATTTATTTATTTATTTATTTATTTATTTATTTATTTATTTATTTATTTTGCGTGTTTATACAGAACTTACCAACCCACCTCGAACCCTCACAATCTTATACAAACATACATACATACATACATGTGTGTGTGTGTGTGTGTGTGTGTGTGTGTGTGTGTGTGTGAATATATATATATATATATATATATATATATATATATATATATATATATATATATTATTTAACTTTTTAACAGTACAAGTTTATTTGTTCGAATGACACCAGTCATAACAATGTTTTGTGGATTATACATAGAAACAAACGGGATGTTATTATCATAAGTTTTCTAGACTTTAGATTTTCTCAGTTCATTTAATGGTATTGACTTTGCTTTTGTTTTTCCATTCCTTATTAAAAAAAATTCTGATGGTCTGTGCCCGTAGATATATATGTAGTTCATCAAGTCGTTTGTATTCTATTGTCCGGTTTACGACTATGGTGCATATCCTGCTTGCAAGGCAATATGGTGTATTGCGTGTTATTTTGGAAGGGTGACATGATCGAAAAGTCAAATACTCATATGTGTCCATTGGTTTGTTATCTATGTTACCAGTGTTTAATCTTGTATCTTTCTTACACACCCGAATATCGATGAATGGAATACTGTCGGTTCTGCTTTAATTGTAAACTTTACTGAACTGTGCAGATCATATACAATATCGTGGAATTGTTGTAGATGCTCAGCAAGATATCTTTTCTATGACTTTTTATGTAAACAAGTTGTTTCTATATTTATATGTACATGTATGTCGAGTTATGATGTAGTTTGTTTTCAAAAAACCTCACTGACCAAAGTTAGATATATATATATATATATATATAATTTAAGTCATCTTAAGACACATTTATCACTGATGAACAATGATGAATAAAGATACAAATAAGATACTTTTAAAAATCAATCAACTTCGTTTAAATCAATGCAATAAATATAACTTACCCTGTGTGTAAGAGAAATACTCTGTTCTCTTTTTTGTTTTGTTTTTTCAGCTCTTTCATCATATTCTGTATTATAATATCATCGTCATCATCAAGGTTTACCTTTATTATAATGTTAGACAACACTGTTAACCTGAAATAATTATAAAACTTTTATATTAATAACTATTTACTGTAGATGACGTAATATTTTGGCATGAATAAAGAAGAAGGAAATTTTCAAATAAAAAAACATGTATTTGGCAACAAACAATGCAACCAGAAACAAGAAACAATACACTTTAATGTTTTACCAGTCATATTGGATAATACAATAAAAATGCAAAAAACATACAAGGACGTGTCACGTCAAATAGAAAGTAAAAATGTTTAGAAAATGAGCTGAATTGAATATGTCACAAATATATCTTGATAGAAAAATGTATATATTATGTCTTTTAACTGGAGATATCCATCTTTTGGTCATAAAAGATATTCAAAAAAGCAGAATATATTCATGAGAAATTCAGTAATAAATATCACTTACATTGTAGTAAAAGCATTATTGTAAAGAATATGATGCAATTAAGTTTACAGGGCTTTAATGTTTTCAAATGCTATCGTATAATTGTCACCTGGCAAAAAAGTAGCCTTTTTTTAGATTACATACACAATCATTTTCGGCAAATGACCTACTTTTGGCAACAAATAAAACATTACAAAATAAACGCATTTTATACTGTTGTGTTTGGTAACCGCGAAAGGTATTTAGTGGAGCAGTGACGATTTTCTTAAGTGGCCTAATTATTCATCTTTTTAAAAACTTGTGTTTTCATGACATGCAAATTCAAATGCAAAAAAATCTATATTTCCAAATTGTAAAATGTGTTAAAACAAATTTTCTTCTTATCAATACATAATTTAAAAAATGAAATATTCACTTTGGCATTAATAAAAAAATGTCTCACTAATAGAATGTTTATTATAATGATCTACCATTGATACCTTATCGTTTTTCCCCAATGTACGATTTCTAGATATTACCGTAAAATAATTTTGAAATTTTCTCAAAAATACGAAACATTATGATAATTTAAAGAAAATTTTAATTTCATTTTCTGTTAACATTAAATCAAGTTGCAAATAGCAACTGCAGTCTATTGTTGCCATAAAAATTACTTTAACTTCAATATGAATAGTGACAGTTACTTGTTCAATGCAATTTCCATTCTTAAAAAAAAACATAGAGTCCCTCCTTGATGGGAAATTTTCTTCTTATACATTAAAGAGCTAATCTAATAAGTGTCCGACAAATTACAGTCAGGATATTTTTTTGTTTTATTTATATTTTATGAGTACTACAATTTTTAATGTTCTATAGATTGAAAAATAATGATTTATCAATGAACCAAATAAACATTTATTTGTTACTAATTAGGACGAAGATAGGCAGTTTTAAGCCTTTTGAAGAACATCAGTAGTATTGTTGTTTTGGTTCTTGTGTCATTCATTTTCGTTGTCTTTTCGTGTTAATGTTATTTCATATAATTTATGTATGTTTCATATATAAATTACAATTCATCCTAAAAAGCATTTAAAAATGAGCTGTAAATCTAGACAAGAAAAAAAGGCAGAACGATTATAAAATTGAATTAAACCATATCAATGTTTTTATAAAACAATTTCTTTGGTGTATATGTTTAAGTATAACTATTCATTATCTTAAAATGATTATAACCGTCGTTATTGTTGTACTTTTCTATAATTTACCTTACTTTATCAGGGATATGTATGAACACTTCAACTTTGACCTTTCGGTAAATCATAACAATATATTTAAATATAAGCCTAATGATAAAATAATCAAAAAACTTTGAAAAGGTATGTACATTCTAGGTTCAAATTCTTCCAACGTTTTGCAAACTTGGTTTGTCTTTTTTGCTTATGAATTGAAGAAAAACATAAATACGCGTAGAAAATGACTTAACTGCATTAGACAAAGCTTAAGACATTTATCTATGTGTTATTAACATCGGAAAAGGAGGGTCAGAATTAACAGCAGAATTAACAGCAGCAATCTCTCTCTCTCTCTCTCTCTCTCTCTCTCTCTCTCTCTCTCTCTCTCTCTCTCTCTCCAGTGAAAAAGGTTTGGTGGTTTCGTGTTCGTGTTTGATTTTGGATATTTTACCAATCTTTAATATCTTTGAACAACATTTAAATTTCTTTCTCGTACTTTGTTTTGAAGTAACATTGTGACAGACACTAGGAATTGACAACATTTTAAGCATCTCTAAAGTGCCATTGGATAGTATTCAGAATGTTTGAAACATCTCTCTTTATAAGTTCATTAAGTATAGATGATGACAAATGATATGTGAGGTGATGTTATATCATTTGTTCCTTATACAGAAGTACCTTTAGGGTAAACAGTTATTATACATCATTCTATGTTTGTTCATTAAAAATGTACTTGCCATCGTGTATAGTGTGTTTATGGTCTAAAAATGGTTTAGATTTGAAAAAGTTCATCTCAATTCAGACACATTTTGTCATTACTACACACCTAATTGATATCAGCTTATTTTTTTGCTGGAAATGTCAAGATGAAAATGTCAATCAATGAATCTTTGTTGATTCTTTATGATTCAAATAAAGAGTTTCTGAAACAGTTTATGAGAGCTCTTGTTATGTAAACCACTCCGAGATGGCACTTAAAGGTAGATTAAATAAAACGACAATTAACAACAATCCATTTTCTATCTGTTCTGATCAATATGTTCATTTAAGAAACCGTGAAAAGAAGGAAAAATCCGTGTGTTGATCATTTGTTTTTGAAAAATGATTGAGTGTTCATTTTGTTCGCTTTCATTTTTTTTGAAATTTTGTTTTTAATTTTGAATTTTAAATTTTACATTATCAATTGCTTAGTTGTTCAAGCAAACTTAATGGTAATTTTTTTCATATTTGACGAAATAACTGAAAAGAATGCTGATAAACAGAAATTAAATTTTATTAGAGAGCAAAAATGGTTCTTATATAAATAAAACTTATTTACTAGCTCATAAATTGAATGAATTTTGGGAGAATTTTCGGTATTTGCTGAAAACTTTAGTCTGCATTGTTATTTGTAACAGTCTAAATGTTCCATGAAACACAGCTTATTGTTTTGAAAGCTCATAAATACAATGAAAAATCACTGCATTCCATCACAATTTGCATACAATGAATGTTATAAAAGGCCTAGAGAGACTATACAGTTCTCAATCATAGTTGCTTTTTTACGTAAATTTTAGTTTTATTGAAACATCATTAGGAGAAAATGGCCTTTATCCTTTTAAGGGCATTTAATTGAACCATTAAAATTGTCTGCTCTCACGCTTTATTCTTACGATTATCCACCAAATTGGTAATCATAGAACCCTCTTTGTCAAACAACAGAATTAAATATGTTCAACTGTAGCCAAATAGGCTGATACAAGAATGAGTGTGTTGTAAAAAACGTGATATTCATGGAGCCAAGATACTCTTCAAGGATTAACATTATAAATCGGCTATTATTAAACTATAGTAGTAAATTTAACTGTAGTAAAATCTTCACAAAAGCAATTAACTGATGGGAAGTGTCACGAACCTCTTTAGACATAATTTATACATCAATAATTATCAAGATCTATGATAAAGTGCACAATACACTGACTTTTAAAGCGCTTTAAAAATTACAAATATTTTTGTTCCACAGTGTTTTGATGGCCAAGTAGTCTAAAACGCGCTTACGGATCAGGATGCCTCTTATTGCCCAGGTTAAAATCCAGCTCGGGTCGATCCTAGTGTTACAAAGTTTGTCTGTATGCTTGCCGAATGACAGTGGTGTTCCCAGGGCACTCCGGTTTTCCTAAACTATATTAGAACTGACCACCTCAATATAAGCAAATAATTCTCACTGGGGCGTAAAACATCATTACTCCACTCCACTCCAATCTTTAATAGAGGGGGAATAAATCTTAAAGAAAAAATTAATAATAATTATAAATAAAATTACAAAGATGAATTTTAAATGAAATATTGCACTACATACTAGTATTATATGGGCTCGATTTCTCTCTACAGTTGTATAAGGCAGCGTTTTTATAAACAATGTGTCTCAATTTGAGAAAAAAAACTTGATTTGCACATATAACTGATTTTTTCCTCGAACTACTGAGAAAATATCAAATGTGTACAAGACATGTTGGATAACTAAATTAATTTTTAAAGTTAAAAATTATTATTTAAATAGGAATTTTTTATTTAATTTAATTTTCTCGATTAAAAATTTCCAGTCTTAAACTGATTTCCACATACAATCAATTATTCATTCAATAAAAATAGATTTAAATCAGGAGTTTCAAAACTTTTAATGAATAAAGCCAACATCAGTTTTCTAGCATCGGCTGTTCACACACACACACACACACACACACACCCACACACACACACACACACACATATATATATATGGGGTTTTAAAGGTTGAGCGGATAAATGTTCTTTCTTTTTATAACAACCAATGAATCTTCGTGTTATTTCTTTCTTAGTTGTTTAGTTTCAAGATAGTAATCGAAAAGGGTCTATTAATTTGTTTCCATCCTTACTCTAAAGCGATTTTCAGAAAACAAGCCCCTTTTTTACATACTATGCTCCTAGTTACAACACGTGCTTACGTGTTTACCTTCATGGGATATAAGGATTAAGTCCTTCAGGTGTAACCATTTGGTTCCAAATTAAACCGATAGTTCAGCCGATTGGATAGGGTTTAAAACAATAGAAAATAAACGACTGTACCAATCTTTTGTTAACATTGTAGCGAAAATTTTATTTTCAAGTAAAAGTTTTAGATATTATACGACTAAATATGCAAAAATTTTATTCAGTGCAATATTATATATTTAACAATAGTGTAGTGATGCAATTTCCTTTAATATTGATTTTAAGGAAATATTTGAGTAATTTCGTTAAGAGTAAAAGCGGGGGCATATTATTTTCTATAATTGTTCATGCATTGACTTTTGAATTTCTAACTTAACATATGAATGCTGGCCTACATTTGCAGTTATTTCTTACCTTCAGTAGCACGGGCTTTCTATATTATTTAAGTAGAACATAGTGGTTCACAAGGCATCAAGTGGTATCTAAAAACGTTTCTGCCCAACCTTTTTTTAATTTCATATGAAATCGCATATATAAGTTTCACGTAAAGACTTTTTTAAAAATTTTTTTTATTTTTTTAATTTATTTTCAAATTTTTTTTTCATTATCGAAATAATATGACAAAATTATTTTAAGCAAAATGTAAAATGGCAGAGTCAATATAAATTATTTGAAATAACGAGGTTTATAATAAAATCTGAAAAAATGTGGCGTAAAATTTGAAATAAATTAATAAAAATATTAAGACACGCATAATGCAATACTTTAGAAAATATTTGTTATTCGCATCATGCAATACTTCAGAAAATATCTGTTGTTGAAGAATTATGCTATATTAAATTACATTTAAAACTGACGTAAAATTTGAAATTAATTCAAAAACATGAAACCTTAATTTGTCTTCACAAGCAATCTGTTATAAATGATTTATTTGTTGTAATTCATTACTTGCTGTAAACTATAGGAAACATAGCTTATTTCAATCATGGTCACGTATTTCAAAATGAAAGTTCATTTAATGATTCTGAAAACTTGTCTTTTTATTGCATAACAACTCTATAATTGGGAAATATTTCCGATAGAAACGCCTGATATCTTTTTAATATTTTGACATTTTGCTTTTATTACATCTAATTTAATCATAAAAGCGCCAGTTATGACTAACACATCTGTCAATTTTTATCTTTAACTTATTTCACAAACCAATATTTAACGATTATCTCCCCTTTACACATATTGCTATCAACTATGTTTTTGATTATGTCAGTGAAGTGCTAATTTTATTACCTTTTAGTGCTTATTTTTTTAAAGATCCCCGTTCCAATCAAGACTTATCATGGTATAAAATAACTACAAAACAAATGTTAATAATGAGCTTATTTATTTACGTCAACCATGAAACCACAAACCATATATGTTACTAAAACGATAACAAATGTAACCAAAAACTATTTCAACTATTTTAACTTTCTACTTAAAATGTTTCGACTGTTTTTTCCAAATCTATTACAACTGTCGTTTAAAAAAACTATTCAAAAACTATTTTAACTGTCTCTTTCAAAAACTACTTCAACTGTATACGCAAAAACTATTTACTGTTACAAAAAATGTCATCAATTCACGACAATTGTTACTCTCAAACTATTTGAACTGTAACCCACAAACTATCAACTGTTACTTTATGTTAATGACAAATACTATCAACTGTTACCTTATGTTAACGACAAATACTATCAACTGTTACCTTATGTCAATGACAAATACTATCAACTGTTACCTTTTGTTAATGACAAATACTATCATCCGTTACCTTATCTTAATGACAAATACTATCAACTGTTACCTTATGTTAACGACAAATACTATCAGCTGTTACTTTATGTTAACGACAAATACTATCCATTGTTACCTTATGTTAACGACAAATAATATCATCTGTTACTTTATGTTAACGACAAATGCTATCATCTGTTACCTTATGATAATGACAAATACTATCAACTGTTACTTTATGTTAATGACAAATACTATCAACTGTTACTTTATGTTAACGACAAATACTATCCATTGTTACTTTATGTTAACGACAAATGCTATCATCTGTTACCTTATGATAATGACAAATACTATCAACTGTTACTTTATGTTAATGACAAATACTATCAACTGTTACTTTATGTTAACGACAAATACTATCCATTGTTACCTTATGTTAACGACAAATACTATCAACTGTTACTTTATGTTAATGACAAATACTATCATCTGTTACTATATGTTAACGACAAATACTATCAACTGTTACCTTATGTTAATGACAAATACTATCAACTGTTACTTTATGTTAATGACAAATACTATCATCTGTTACTATATGTTAACGACAAATGCTATCATCTGTTACCTTATGTTAATGACAAATACTATCATCTGTTACTATATGTTGACGACAAATACTATCAACTGTTACCTTATGTTAACGACAAATACTATCAACTGTTACTTTATGTTAACGACAAATACTATCCATTGTTACCTTATGTTAACGACAAATAATATCATCTGTTACTTTATGTTAACGACAAATGCTATCATCTGTTACCTTATGATAATGACAAATACTATCAACTGTTACTTTATGTTAATGACAAATACTATCAACTGTTACTTTATGTTAACGACAAATACTATCCATTGTTACTTTATGTTAACGACAAATGCTATCATCTGTTACCTTATGATAATGACAAATACTATCAACTGTTACTTTATGTTAATGACAAATACTATCAACTGTTACTTTATGTTAACGACAAATACTATCCATTGTTACCTTATGTTAACGACAAATACTATCAACTGTTACTTTATGTTAATGACAAATACTATCATCTGTTACTATATGTTAACGACAAATACTTTCAACTGTTACCTTATGTTAATGACAAATACTATCAACTGTTACTTTATGTTAATGACAAATACTATCATCTGTTACTATATGTTAACGGCAAATGCTATCATCTGTTACCTTATGTTAATGACAAATACTATCATCTGTTACTATATGTTGACGACAAATACTATCAACTGTTATTTATGTTAATGACAAATACTATCATCTGTTACTATATGTAAATGACAAATACTATCAACTGTTACTTTATGTTAATGACAAATACTATCATCTGTTACTATATGTTAATGACAAATGCTATCATCTGTTACCTTATGTTAATGACAAATACTATAAACTGTTACCTTATGTTAATGACAAATACTATCATCTGTTACTATATGTTAACGACAAATACTTTCAACTGTTACTTTCTGTTAATGACAAATACTATCAACTGTTACTTTATGTTAACGACAAATACTATCCATTGTTACCTTATGTTAACGACAAATACTATCAACTGTTACCTTATGTTAATGACAAATACTATCATCTGTTACCTTATGTTTATGACAAATACTTCATCTGTTACCTTATGTTAATGACAAATAATATCAATTGTTACTTTATGTTAACGACAAATACTATCATCTGTTACCTTATGTTTATGACAAATACTTCAACTGTTACTTTATGTTAATGACAAATACTATCATCCGTTACCTTATGTTAATGACAAATACTATCAACTATTACCTTATGTTAACGACAAATACTATCAACTGTTACCTTATGTTAATGACAAATACTATCAACTGTTACCTTATGTCAATGACAAATACTATCAACTGTTACCTTTTGTTAATGACAAATACTATCATCCGTTACCTTATGTTAACGACAAATACTATCAACTGTTACTTTATGTTAATGACAAATACTATCAACTGTTACCTTATGTTAATGAGAAATACTATCATCCGTTACCTTATCTTAATGACAAATACTATCAACTGTTACCTTATGTTAATGACAAATACTATCAACTGTTACTTTATGTTAACGACAAATACTATCCATTGTTACCTTATGTTAACGACAAATACTATCAACTGTTACGTTATGTTAATGACAAATACTATCATCTGTTACCTTATGTTTATGACAAATACTTCATCTGTTACCTTATGTTAATGACAAATAATATCAATTGTTACTTTATGTTAACGACAAATACTATCATCTGTTACCTTATGTTTATGACAAATACTTCAACTGTTACCTTATGTTAATGACAAATACTATCATCTGTTACCTTATGTTAATGACAAATACTTCAACTGTTACCTTATGTTAATGACAAATAATATCATCTGTTACCTTATGTTAATGACATATGCTATCAACTGTTCCCTTATGTTAATGACAAAAACTATCAATTGTTGCCTTATGTTAATGACAAATACTATCATCTGTTGACTTATGTTAACGACAAATGCTATCATCTGTTACCTTATGTAATGACAAATAATATCATCTGTTACTTTATGTTAACGACAAATGCTATCATCCGTTACCTTATGTTAATGACAAATACTATCATCTGTTATCTTATGTTAATGACAAATACTATCAACTGTTGCTTTATGTTAATGACAAATACTATCATCTGTTATCTTACGTTAATGACAAATGCTATCATCTGTTACCTCATGTTAATGACAAATACTATCCATTGTTACCTTATGTTAACGACAAATAATATCATCTGTTACTTTATGTTAAAGACAAATGCTATCATCTGTTACCTTATGATAATGACAAATACTATCAACTGTTACTTTATGTTAATGACAAATACTATCAACTGTTACTTTATGTTAACGACAAATACTATCCATTGTTACTTTATGTTAACGACAAATGCTATCATCTGTTACCTTATGATAATGACAAATACTATCAACTGTTACTTTATGTTAATGACAAATACTATCAACTGTTACTTTATGTTAACGACAAATACTATCCATTGTTACCTTATGTTAACGACAAATACTATCAACTGTTACTTTATGTTAATGACAAATACTATCATCTGTTACTATATGTTAACGACAAATACTATCAACTGTTACCTTATGTTAATGACAAATACTATCAACTGTTACTTTATGTTAATGACAAATACTATCATCTGTTACTATATGTTAACGACAAATGCTATCATCTGTTACCTTATGTTAATGACAAATACTATCATCTGTTACTATATGTTGACGACAAATACTATCAACTGTTACCTTATGTTAACGACAAATACTATCAACTGTTACTTTATGTTAACGACAAATACTATCCATTGTTACCTTATGTTAACGACAAATAATATCATCTGTTACTTTATGTTAACGACAAATGCTATCATCTGTTACCTTATGATAATGACAAATACTATCAACTGTTACTTTATGTTAATGACAAATACTATCAACTGTTACTTTATGTTAACGACAAATACTATCCATTGTTACTTTATGTTAACGACAAATGCTATCATCTGTTACCTTATGATAATGACAAATACTATCAACTGTTACTTTATGTTAATGACAAATACTATCAACTGTTACTTTATGTTAACGACAAATACTATCCATTGTTACCTTATGTTAACGACAAATACTATCAACTGTTACTTTATGTTAATGACAAATACTATCATCTGTTACTATATGTTAACGACAAATACTATCAACTGTTACCTTATGTTAATGACAAATACTATCAACTGTTACTTTATGTTAATGACAAATACTATCATCTGTTACTATATGTTAACGGCAAATGCTATCATCTGTTACCTTATGGTAATGACAAATACTATCATCTGTTACTATATGTTGACGACAAATACTATCAACTGTTATTTATGTTAATGACAAATACTATCATCTGTTACTATATGTAAATGACAAATACTATCAACTGTTACTTTATGTTAATGACAAATACTATCATCTGTTACTATATGTTAATGACAAATGCTATCATCTGTTACCTTATGTTAATGACAAATACTATAAACTGTTACCTTATGTTAATGACAAATACTATCATCTGTTACTATATGTTAACGACAAATACTTTCAACTGTTACTTTCTGTTAATGACAAATACTATCAACTGTTACTTTATGTTAACGACAAATACTATCCACTGTTACCTTATGTTAACGACAAATACTATCAACTGTTACCTTATGTTAATGACAAATACTATCATCTGTTACCTTATGTTTATGACAAATACTTCATCTGTTACCTTATGTTAATGACAAATAATATCAATTGTTACTTTATGTTAACGACAAATACTATCATCTGTTACCTTATGTTTATGACAAATACTTCAACTGTTACTTTATGTTAATGACAAATACTATCATCCGTTACCTTATGTTAATGACAAATACTATCAACTATTACCTTATGTTAACGACAAATACTATCAACTGTTACCTTATGTTAATGACAAATACTATCAACTGTTACCTTATGTCAATGACAAATACTATCAACTGTTACCTTTTGTTAATGACAAATACTATCATCCGTTACCTTATGTTAACGACAAATACTATCAACTGTTACTTTATGTTAATGACAAATACTATCAACTGTTACCTTATGTTTATGAGAAATACTATCATCCGTTACCTTATCTTAATGACAAATACTATCAACTGTTACCTTATGTTAATGACAAATACTATCAACTGTTACTTTATGTTAACGACAAATACTATCCATTGTTACCTTATGTTAACGACAAATACTATCAACTGTTACGTTATGTTAATGACAAATACTATCATCTGTTACCTTATGTTTATGACAAATACTTCATCTGTTACCTTATGTTAATGACAAATAATATCAATTGTTACTTTATGTTAACGACAAATACTATCATCTGTTACCTTATGTTTATGACAAATACTTCAACTGTTACCTTATGTTAATGACAAATACTATCATCTGTTACCTTATGTTAATGACAAATACTTCAACTGTTACCTTATGTTAATGACAAATAATATCATCTGTTACCTTATGTTAATGACATATGCTATCAACTGTTCCCTTATGTTAATGACAAAAACTATCAATTGTTGCCTTATGTTAATGACAAATACTATCATCTGTTGACTTATGTTAACGACAAATGCTATCATCTGTTACCTTATGTTAATGACAAATAATATCATCTGTTACTTTATGTTAACGACAAATGCTATCATCCGTTACCTTATGTTAATGACAAATACTATCATCTGTTATCTTATGTTAATGACAAATACTATCAACTGTTGCTTTATGTTAATGACAAATACTATCATCTGTTATCTTACGTTAATGACAAATGCTATCATCTGTTACCTCATGTTAATGACAAATACTATCATCTGTTACCTTATGTTATTGACAAAAACTATCAACTGTTGCTTTATGTTAACGACAAATACTATATAAATATTACATTTCTGACAGGGTGCCAGTACATATTGTCACCTCGAGGAAGCATTGTTTGCCGAGGCTGACAATGCTTTTCGAGAGGTGACAATATGTACTGGCACCCTGTCAGAAATGTAATATTTATTTTATTACACCGAATGTTTGTTTTAATTTACCAATATATATGTTGTGCATCCGATTAATATTTTACTGTAAGTTTTTTTATTATATAATCTACTCAATAATCTATTTAATACGGTCATACAATAAAAATCGTATTGAATGAGTGTTACGTCATTAAAGCATGTGAATTAGGTTATATCCTTACGCACTACGCACGGGTATTTACACGGCGGATTCCAAAGCATTTTTGCAGGAACAGTCACCGGAGGAAACATTCAAATACATATTTATCAAAACAAATCACCAGTTCCTAAAAAACGGGCCAGAATAATCATGGATAGCGATTCCGAGTAACACGTGTCTGTAAATCCTTGTCCAGGTTGTTGACATTCCAGAGTGCGCGCGCTATGACGTCACACAATTGACCTAGATCACAGTGACACAATGTTTTTTGATTCATAATTTAAGCTGATACTTTTGTACTTTTTTCTAAAAAGGAAATATATTGTATCTAAATTGAAAATGTCTGTTTTGTTTTTGTATCCTGCGGACAGACTATTGTTTACTTTTAATATTTCAGCAGGATTACTTTTGGCGCATGTACACGGTAACGTAAACTTGTTGTGTTTCGGTCAATCAGCTGTTTTCTCATAATGAGAAGACACGTTTTAAATCTGTGAAAAAGCCATTTTTATGGGATTATATAATAAATAGAATCTTGCATGAGTGTTTATGTAATATTGAATTTATTAAACTCGTTAAATAATGTTTTATGCAACTCGCTAAGGCTCGTTGCATAAAAAATTATTCAACTCGTTTAATAAATTCAATATTACATAAACACTCATGCAAGATCCTCTATATAGCATACTGAAGACATACAACTATACAGCATTATTCTTCTTCTAAATTTTATATATTAAACATAACTGTAACATTAAATATTTTATAACTCGTTGAAAATGTTATTATAATGTTGAACAATTTTAACAACAAATATTACTCTTCATAACCATACTCAAGTTACTGTTTTTGATACATGTTGAAATGTAAACAATATCAATAACAATAAGACGCTTGCGTAGTTATAATTAAAACATGGTTCATTCAAAGCGCTGACGTGATCCAGTGAAGGGAGGCGACTCGAACAAAAATACTGTCACATAGTCACGCGCATCGCTATGTGACATTATAAATTTTATGTGACAGTACCAATTGTTACATAGCTCTTATCCAATGAAATTGCTAGATTTTTACATAAGGTGTAAGAATATCAAATGTTACCTTTTATTAAGGACAAATGCTATCAACTGTTACCTTATGTTAACGACAAATGCTTTCATCTGTTACCTTATGTTAATGACAAATACTATCAACTTTTACTTTATGTTAACGACAAATGCTAACATCTGTTACCTTATGTTGATGAAAATGCTTTTAACTCTTACCTTATGTAAATGATAAATACTATCAACTGTTACTTAATGTTAACGACAAATACTATAATCTGTTACCTTATGTTAACGACAACTACTATCAACTGTTACTTTATGTTAATGACAAATGCTATCAACTGTTACCTTATGTTAATGACAAATGCTATCAAATGTTACCTTTTGTTAATGACAAATACTATCAACTGTTACTTTATGTTAATGACAAATACTATCAACTGTTACTTTATGTTAATGACAGATACAATCAACTGTTACCTTATGTTAATGACAAATACTATCAACTGTTACTTTATGTTAATCACAAATGCTATCAAATGTTACCTTTTGTTAATGACAAATGCTATCAACTGTTACTTTATGTTAATGACAAATACTATTATCCGTTACCTTATGTTAATGACAAATACTTCATCTGTTACCTTATGTTAATGACAAATACTATCAACTGTTACTTTATGTTAATCACAAATACTATCAACTGTTACTTTATGTTAATGACAAATACTATCAACTGTTCCCTTATGTTAATGACAAATACTATCAACTTTTACTTTATGTTAATGACAAATGCTATCAAATGTTACCTTTGTTAATGACAAATGCTATCAACTGTTACTTTATGTTCATGACAAATACTATCATCCGTTACCTTATGTTAATGACGAATACTTCATCTGTTACCTTATGTTAATGACAAATACTATCGACTGTTACTTTATGTTAATGACAAATACTATCATCTGTTACTATATGTTAACGACAAATACTATCAACTGTTACTTTATGTTAATGACAAATGTTATCATCCGTTACCTTATGTTAATGACAAATACTTCATCTGTTGCTTTATGTTAACGACAAATACTATCAACTTTTACTTTATGTTAACGACAAATACTATCCATTGTTACTTTATGTTAATGACAAATACTTCATCTGTTGCTTTATGTTAACGACAAATACTATCAACTTTTACTTTATGTTAACGACAAATGCTATCATCTGTTACCTTATGTTGATGACAAATGCTTTTAACTTTTACCTTATGTAAATGATAAATACTATCAACTGTTACTTAATGTTAACGACAAATGCTATCAACTGTTACCTTATGTTAATGAAAAATACTATAATCTGTTACCTTATGTTAACGACAAATACTATCAACTGTTACTTTATGTTAATGACAAATGCTATCAACTGTTACCTTATGTAAATGACAAATGCTATCAAATGTTACCTTTTGTAAATGACAAATACTATCAACTGTTACTTTATGTTAATGACAAATACTATCAACTGTTACTTTATGTTAATGACAAATACTATCAACTGTTACTTTATGTTAATGACAAATACTATCAACTGTTCCCTTATGTTAATGACAAATGCTATCAAATGTTACCTTTTGTTAATGACAAATACTATCAACTGTTACCTTATGTTAATGACAAATGCTATCAACTGTTACCTTTTGTAAATGACAAATACTATCAACTGTTCCCTTATGTTAATGACAAATACAATCAACTGTTACTTTATGTTAATGACAAATGCTATCAAATGTTACCTTTTGTTAATGACAAATGCTATCAACTGTTACTTTATGTTAATGACAAATACTATCATCCGTTACCTTATGTTAATGACAAATACTTCATCTGTTACCTTATGTTAAAGACAAATACTATCAACTGTTACTTTATGTTAATGACAAATACTATCATCTGTTACTATATGTTAACGACAAATACTATCAACTGTTACTTAATGTTAATGACAAATGCTATCAACTGTTACCTTATGTTAATGACAAATGCTATCAAATGTTACCTTTTGTTAAAGACAAATACTATCAACTGTTACTTTATGTTAATGACAAATACTATCAACTGTTTCTTTATGTTAATGACAATTACTATCAACTGTTCCCTTATGTTAATGACAAATACTATCAAATGTTACCTTTTGTTAATGACAAATACTATCAACTGTTACCTTATGTTAATGACAAATACTATCAACTGTTCCCTTATGTTAATGACAAATACTATCAACTGTTACCTTATGTTAACGACAAATACTATCAACTGTTACTTTATGTTAATGACAAATACTATCAACTGTTCCCTTATGTTAATGACAAATACTATCAAATGTTACCTTTTGTTAATGACAAATACTATCAACTGTAACCTTATGTTAATGACAAATACTATCAACTGTTCCCTTATGTTAATGACAAATAATATCAACTGTTACTTTATGTTAATGACAAATACTATCAAATGTTACTTTATGTTAATGACAAATACTATCAACTGTTACTTTATGTTAACGACAAATGCTATCAACTGTTACTTTATGTTAATGACAAATACTTTCAACTGTTACTTTATGTTAACGACAAATACTATCATCTGTTACCTTATGTTAATGACAAATACTATCAACTGTTCCCTTATGTTAATGACAAATACTATCAAATGTTACCTTTTGTTTATGACAAATACTATCAACTGTTACCTTATGTTAATGACAAATACTATCAAATTTTTACCTTTTGTTAATGACAAATACTATCATCTGTTACCTTATGTTAATGACAAATACTATCAACTGTTCCCTTATGTTAATGACAAATACTATCAAATGTTACCTTTTGTTAACGACAAATGCTTTCATCTGTTACCTTATGTTAATGACAAATACTATCAACTTTTACTTTATGTTAACGACAAATGCTAACATCTGTTACCTTATGTTGATGACAAATGCTTTTAACTCTTACCTTATGTAAATGATAAATACTATCAACTGTTACTTAATGTTAACGACAAATACTATAATCTGTTACCTTATGTTAACGACAACTACTATCAACTGTTACTTTATGTTAATGACAAATGCTATCAACTGTTACCTTATGTTAATGACAAATGCTATCAAATGTTACCTTTTGTTAATGACAAATACTATCAACTGTTACTTTATGTTAATGACAAATACTATCAACTGTTACTTTATGTTAATGACAGATACTATCAACTGTTCCCTTATGTTAATGACAAATACTATCAACTGTTACTTTATGTTAATCACAAATGCTATCAAATGTTACCTTTTGTTAATGACAAATGCTATCAACTGTTACTTTATGTTAATGACAAATACTATTATCCGTTACCTTATGTTAATGACAAATACTTCATCTGTTACCTTATGTTAATGACAAATACTATCAACTGTTACTTTATGTTAATCACAAATACTATCAACTGTTACTTTATGTTAATGACAAATACTATCAACTGTTCCCTTATGTTAATGACAAATACTATCAACTTTTACTTTATGTTAATGACAAATGCTATCAAATGTTACCTTTGTTAATGACAAATGCTATCAACTGTTACTTTATGTTCATGACAAATACTATCATCCGTTACCTTATGTTAATGACGAATACTTCATCTGTTACCTTATGTTAATGACAAATACTATCGACTGTTACTTTATGTTAATGACAAATACTATCATCTGTTACTATATGTTAACGACAAATACTATCAACTGTTACTTTATGTTAATGACAAATGTTATCATCCGTTACCTTATGTTAATGACAAATACTTCATCTGTTGCTTTATGTTAACGACAAATACTATCAACTTTTACTTTATGTTAACGACAAATACTATCCATTGTTACTTTATGTTAATGACAAATACTTCATCTGTTGCTTTATGTTAACGACAAATACTATCAACTTTTACTTTATGTTAACGACAAATGCTATCATCTGTTACCTTATGTTGATGACAAATGCTTTTAACTTTTACCTTATGTAAATGATAAATACTATCAACTGTTACTTAATGTTAACGACAAATGCTATCAACTGTTACCTTATGTTAATGAAAAATACTATAATCTGTTACCTTATGTTAACGACAAATACTATCAACTGTTACTTTATGTTAATGACAAATGCTATCAACTGTTACCTTATGTAAATGACAAATGCTATCAAATGTTACCTTTTGTAAATGACAAATACTATCAACTGTTACTTTATGTTAATGACAAATACTATCAACTGTTCCCTTATGTTAATGACAAATGCTATCAAATGTTACCTTTTGTTAATGACAAATACTATCAACTGTTACCTTATGTTAATGACAAATGCTATCAACTGTTACCTTTTGTAAATGACAAATACTATCAACTGTTCCCTTATGTTAATGACAAATACTATCAACTGTTACTTTATGTTAATGACAAATGCTATCAAATGTTACCTTTTGTTAATGACAAATGCTATCAACTGTTACTTTTTGTTAATGACAAATACTATCATCCGTTACCTTATGTTAATGACAAATACTTCATCTGTTACCTTATGTTAAAGACAAATACTATCAACTGTTACTTTATGTTAATGACAAATACTATCATCTGTTACTATATGTTAACGACAAATACTATCAACTGTTACTTAATGTTAATGACAAATGCTATCAACTGTTACCTTATGTTAATGACAAATGCTATCAAATGTTACCTTTTGTTAAAGACAAATACTATCAACTGTTACTTTATGTTAATGACAATTACTATCAACTGTTTCTTTATGTTAATGACAATTACTATCAATTGTTCCCTTATGTTAATGACAAATACTATCAAATGTTACCTTTTGTTAATGACAAATACTATCAACTGTTACCTTATGTTAATGACAAATACTATCAACTGTTCCCTTATGTTAATGACAAATACTATCAACTGTTACTTTATGTTAACGACAAATACTATCAACTGTTACTTTATGTTAATGACAAATACTATCAACTGTTCCCTTATGTTAATGACAAATACTATCAAATGTTACCTTTTGTTAATGACAAATACTATCAACTGTAACCTTATGTTAATGACAAATACTATCAACTGTTCCCTTATGTTAATGACAAATAATATCAACTGTTACTTTATGTTAATGACAAATACTATCAAATGTTACTTTATGTTAATGACAAATACTATCAACTGTTACTTTATGTTAACGACAAATGCTATCAACTGTTACTTTATGTTAATGACAAATACTTTCAACTGTTACTTTATGTTAACGACAAATACTATCATCTGTTACCTTATGTTAATGACAAATACTATCAACTGTTCCCTTATGTTAATGACAAATACTATCAAATGTTACCTTTTTTTTTATGACAAATACTATCAACTGTTACCTTATGTTAACGACAAATACTATCAACTGTTACTTTATGTTAATGACAAATACTATCAACTGTTACCTTATGTTAACGACAAATACTATCAAATGTTACCTTTTGTTAACGACAAATACTATCATCTGTTACCTTATGTTAATGACAAATACTATCAACTGTTACCTTATGTTAATGACAAATACTATCAACTGTTACTTTATGTTAATGACAAATACTATCAACTGTTACCTTATGTTAACGACAAATACTATCAACTGTTACTTTATGTTAATGACAAATACTATCAACTGTTACCTTATGTTAACGACAAATACTATCAACTGTTTCTTTATGTTAATGACAAATACTATCAACTGTTACTTTATGTTAATGACAAATACTATCAACTGTTACTTTATGTTAATGACAAATACTATCAACTGTTACCTTATGTTAACGACAAATGCTATCAAATGTTACCTTTTATTAATGACAAATAATATCATCTGTTACTTTATGTTAATGACAAATACTATCATCTGTTACTTTATGTTAATGACAAATACTATCATCTGTTACCTTATGTTAATGACAAATACTATCATCCGTTACCTTATGTTAATGACAAATACTATCATCTGTTACCTTATGTTAATGACAAATACTATCATCCGTTACCTTATGTTAACGACAAATACTATCAACTGTTCCCTTATGTTAATGACAAATACTATCAAATGTTACCTTATGTTAATGACAAATACTATCATCCGTTCCCTTATGTTAATGACAAATACTATCAACTGTTACTTTATGTTAATGACAAATACTATCAACTGTTACCCAGGAGTTTGTTAATAACAACCTTCAAACCATGCATATGACACCTGTGTACTCAAAGACACATGTTTCTTTAAAAAGTTTTATTCTGTATTAACTTTACCTTATTTATATATAAATAGTTCTATTTGGCTTAGCGGACTCAAATAATTTTCAAAGAATCTGCTTAAGATGAATCAGATGAGATCATTTGCATCTTCAGTGGATAAAAAACCTCATTATGTATATGGTATTGCTATAAGTAAATTTTCTAAATGTCAAACTAAGTCGGTAAAAAATTAAAACACCATTAATGTTTTAATAGCAACCATGGTCACCTGGATATTACCAACGGACATGCACAACAAATTTTAAATCGCCATTTTTTTCAGATAATTTCGTTTCAGTTGGCTCAGTTGTTGTAGAAGATTCAAGTTTACGCACGACCGCAAATGCGCACCGACAAACGTTTTGTTATGATCACAACCTCAACTTGATACAGCCAATTCAACCGAAGTTTAAATCTAAAGAAACAGAAAGTAAAACATGCGCTAAGCGGAATAAATTCTTTGAGTTCTATATTGAAGAAGAGATCAGTTTTAAATACAAAGATATACCGTCTGTGCCTCAAGTTCTATATTGAAGAAGAGACCAGTTTTAAATACAAAGATATACCGTCTGTGCCTCAATCTTTATCATTCAGGATTTAAGGAATCTATCACTACTTGTGGTGTCAGATAGGGAAATCTCAACCAGAGTTCTAATATATTTGGTCCAGAACTAGGCTTATATTAGAACGATAGTTGAGATTTCCCTATCCGACACCATCAGTAGTGATTAATTCTATTTCTTGCACCACAAAATATACAAGTTCTATTAAAAATCAAAATTCAACGTATGAAGGAAGTGGCGTGTGAATACACAAGACAGGAACAAGCATGACGTCATAATTCATGTTAACATTACGTCAAATAAAAATTAATATAATATGAAATAAACTTGTTATTGATTAAGAAAAAAAGTTTTTTAAAATTATATTTTAAATTTAAACTGTAGTATTACCTGTTCCGTTTAGTTGTTTGTGCGAAGGTATGCCAGATTTTGGGTTTAAAGCGGTTCTCAAGGTATCGATACACCTCTGATTCCATTGATAATAAGAGCGTGTAAGCTACCTTTTACAGGGGGTGCAAGATTGAAATATCTTGCACCGCTCTTTATATGGAAATTTCTATCTGGAGTGCAAGAAACATGTTTCTCGTATATGTGATAGATTTATCTCACTGAATGGGTGGTACGATATTTTTTCAATATCGCACCCCGCGTGCGCGCGTGTAGCCTATCTCAGTTGAACGGGGACTACAATTTTTTCAATTGGGGAAGGGTCATAAATTTGTGGGAAAAACTTATATGAAAACGACAAAAAAGACTTTTTTATGATGAATAATATCATTTTTACTAAACAATGTATATATATAAAGAGAAAAATCGTTGTTTTGTTTTGCCGCGTAGGTTCACATTCTACTGTGAGTGAAACGTTATTTGTTATTGATGCGTGTTTTGTATTTTTTCCGCTAGCAAAATCCGGCAACGTAATAGAAGGGATTCCGGTATTTTATCAATTACTCGACTGAGCTCGAGATGGGAAAACTCCGATCGAGGGTTCAGATTTTTTCCATCTCAAACTCGGCAGAGCCTCGTTTGAGATGAAAAATCTGACCCCTCGATCGGAATTTCCCCATCTCGACCTCAAACTTGTAATAGATTCTTTTTATCTAGAACTATTTGTTGAATTTGTTGAATAACCAAAAAAAAAAAAAAGAATCTGGCCATAGACAGTTTAAGTGGTATATCTCCGTCACAAGTTTACTTCTATACATGCACATAAAATTTACACGCTTGTTTTATTTTCATTTTCCGTGTTCCTGGTTTAGTATCGACATTTTGTATGTGGTTTGATACAAGGTCGACAGGGAGAGGCCACAGGTTACCGGAAAGCCCGATAAAAATAATTAATTTTATCGTAAATCAGTGTAATATCGAAAAAAACATTTAATAAACCCTTACTGTTAGAATCTATTAGTATCACAACCTTAACACCAAATACAATAAGTTTTTACTTTTTTATACAGCACAAAAATCTCGAGTTTTAAGTTCCCTCTTCCTTTTAATATTCAAACAGTTTTAATCACTACTATTCAAAAAATAACAGCGACATTCTGAAACATTATTAAACATTTAACATTTGAGCTGTAAAGTAAAAAAATAAATTTATAAATAAAGTTTTTCATTATTATTATTATTTATTTTACCATATTTTATTTTTACATGTATATACCTGGTTAAGTTCTATGTTATATCATAATTATATTTTCATCAACACATTTCTTTCTTTCTTTTTCAAAACTTATTTATTGATTTATTTATTTTATTTCATTTTATTTTGTTTTATTCTATTTCATTTCATTTATTTATTTTTATTTATTTATTTTTATTTATTTATTTTTTTTATTTATTTATTTATTTTTTTTTTTTTTTTATTTTTTTTTTTTTTTTTGTCACATGTACATATACGTACCAGTTTTTATTATCAATTAATGTATTTTATTGTGCAACATTTAGATTTTCATAGCGTCATTCTGTCAAATAAATGACAAAATTCTTAATGCCAACTGTATTTTATTTCCACCGGCTTCCTGGATAAAAAGAGCAAATCCTAATGATATCCGATTAAATAACTTGTAAGTAGACTAGATAAGTTACTCAACTTTCAATTGGTTTCCCACTCTGCTATAAATAAAATGCATGAAGACGTCGTTTCGTTAAAATAAATCCGATTAGTCCGTAATACTATTCTCGCTCTTCAAGCCATTGGTTTTTATATCTGTTTCTTGTTTTAAGGTGTGTTCGACTTTTTTAACAACTTAACTACTTGGATTTATATTTTTCGTCTTCCAGTAGAGTCTGTATATCTCATCTCAACTTTTTAACCCTAGTATAAAACTTACGTGAAAGAACAAACTTTACCATTAGTTAAGTCAAACGTTATTTTATGCTGTTTCTAATCAAGCAGTCCATTTTTGTTTTTTGAACTCGGATATTGCAAATCAACGATAAAACGTGAGAAAGCTCACAGGCTGTGATCATTTCTTAAATGTTTAATAGATATGGGCAACCAAATGTGTTGTAGCTGAGTTCTTACTTTAATGCTAGACAGCAAGAATTACTTGTAATAAAACATGATTTATAAGTAGACAATCGGTAGTTTTAATGCTTATTTAATGTCATTATGTAATCATAAAAACGTTAACAGAAATAGATACAGATAAGTTCGACTTATGTATCGTTATAATGCAAAAACGTCGTATATAGATATGCTGAGAAAAAATACTTTGTGTGAACTTTTTTTTCTTTGTATATATATATATACGGTATAGGCTATAAAATTGTCTGACAAACACTATAACAATTTTTTTTCAAAATTAAGAATTTAGAAAAGAAAAAAAGGTTGAGGTGATCGAGGTGTTACTAGGATAATGAACTGAATTGCCTGTGCTGTTTATCAATGGGCAAGTAAAAACGCGCTTAAAGGTCGCCTGCAGACGCATTTTACAAAGCAGATGAAATTTAAAAAACTCACATACCACATGAACATATTACTTGTATTATGATAAAAATCCCAAAATAAATAAAGGGAGGCACCAAGATTCAACCAACCAATCAAAACTATAACCAATATCAAGTGATGCATGAAGTTGTCGTTTTGCTAAATAAGAAAAGCGTTAAATACTATTATTAAAGTAATTCAAAATGTATGATTACATTGCTTCACTTATTATTTAAATTAAAATCATAGATTTCAAACGTTTTATGTTTAGGTATTCATGAAGGCTTGGGACACTATTTTTCAGATGTGCACTACTCAAAATCAGACGTAATGTATAAGAAAAAATTGTTTTGGACCTGGACAGTTGCAATAGTCGAAACACAATTACCTTTTTAAATGTTCACTACTCAAAATCAGACGTTATGTTTATAATGCAATTATCTTGGACCTTGACATTTGTATTGGTCAAAACCCAATAACCTTGGACCTGGACACTTGCATGTATTGGACAAGACACAATTTCTTTGGATTTGGACACTTGTGATGGTCAAGAAAAAATTACCTGGGGCTAGTTAATATGTAATGGTCAATATATAAAAACCCAAATGTAGGAACTGAAAATATCTATAGTATTTTATTGGCAAAATATTCTTAGCTGAGACCTGGAAACATGTAATGATTGGACCTAAAAATACATAATAATGAAGACACAATTGCTTGGAACTCTGAAGTATCTGATGATGTAAACAAAATAACCCGTGACCTTAAAACATAGCTAAATAATACAATAACATTGGACCTTAAACTTCATTGTCTAAAAACAATTACATTTGACCTGGAAAATTCAATTTGTATCACTTTCGTTTACTGCTTGGTAAAATTATCATTAAACAATGAATGTTACATGTTCAACTCTAAATGTCTTTAGCAAGATTTACTTACAAGCAATTTAAGTCATCTAAATTTGTTTTTATGGCACAAAATGTTTTAAACTTTTCGAATTGATATCTTTTTAAAGTTATTGGGTAACTGTAAAGTTACAAAGTTACAAATTATATCAAAACTATAATTGCATCATAATATCATAAATAAAGTTAAATCAGATCTAAGTTTCATCTGTAATTCTGTAATAGGTGGTTAAAAGGCGCGTGTGGGTTGAGGGGGTTCTTGTTTGGTTTTTCTTATTGCCAAGTACATTTTTCAGTTTTTTTCTCTAGTTACCTAGTTTACAATGATTATTATACTTAAGCTTGTTTACCTGTTAACACGTGTAGTGCTTCTCTTGTTGTTATGGCGATTTACTATATCCTGTATTGAGTTGATAAACTCCAAGTCATCTGATGATGTCGTTGTAACTACAGTAAAATCTGTCCAATTATATTTCTGCATTAACTGTATAATTGCCCGTGATTGGTGAAATATGGTTGGCGCCATTTGTAAGACACGTGAATTTGTATCGTTCTGAAATAAACAAAAAATGTATATTAATTGGATTGTTCAAAAGAAGCAAACTACAAACAGTGTGACAGTCAAGATACCGTTTTAATAATTACTGATTGAATAAAAATCTCCAAAAAAAAAACGGATTTTATATTCACTATGTATGTGTATGATTAGTTCCAGTCAAATACTTTTGAATGTGATTTTTCATGTAATAATTTTGTGTTTATTTATATAATATTTTACTAATAAATCCTATTATCATAATAATTATTATTAATGTGATGTGGCTTTCAGTTCACATCACCTCTCATCAAAGTTCTGATTTAACTCGGGTGAAACTCTAGTATAAAATAGTTTGTCAGTCAGCATTTGAAGGTCAATGCTTTGTTCTATTTACTCTGAGTTTCTCCATCTTTTCAGAGCTACCCTCGATAAACAAGATGACAAAAAGCCAAAGAGCTTGTAGCTTAGATTTAATGAAACGAATACATAGTATACATTATTTTTCAAATACATAATCCTACATGCTATAGTCATTGCTTAATAGTATTTAATGCTTATAAACTTTATGTTTAATTAATTGTCCATTTATAAGGTTTTTACAATCAATGGTCCTTTAACAGGTGCATTTGAATGATTGAAAATTATTCCTTTTTCTATCAGACACCGGGAGTTTTACAAAAGATACAGTTTATTCAATTTGCTTGCCGTTATATTTGAAATAAAAAAAAATACATGCTATATGGTTGATGAGTAATGTGACTGTGTGCACAAATGTTCTTATCCAAGAATTAAATGTTTCCCAAGGGTACAATAGTCTGGTTTCATGAAAAAGTTCACCCTTTGTAGCATGTTTGTACGTCAGGGATGTCAGCTTAATGCTTTGTCGTAAAGACGATTTGTCAATATTTTAAAAAGATTGAGTGATTTTCACTTTTGCCGACCAATTAACATCATTTTTCCACACCATTATAGTCTTTGACTGTATGGCAATTCTTTAATTATTTCTAATTTTTTGGCAGATATTTAGGTCAAAATGTCTTTGTTCACAACTACTTTGGATTAAATTGTTATATCAGATCCTTTAAAATTAATTACTTTTTTCTAATGTTTTGGTATTTGGTAACTATTCTAACTTTTGCTGGTGTTCAAAATATATAAAGTAGTAATTGTCTGTGCCGTTTGATGGATTAGATTTGTCCTTTGAGAAATGAATTTAAATGAAAACACATCCATTTTAGGGAATCAGATTCACTTTAATGTGAAATGAATACATTTGATGTATATTTTAAAGTGTAATCTAGATCCGAATCTGTCGTTAAGCAGCTTTGATGATGTACTGACGTGAAAAGCTTTCACAAGCTTTCCTTCAAATCTACTACACGGGGAATACAATAATCGTGTCATTTCCAGATTATTATATAATTACGTTCAAACGTGTTTTTCACTAGAAGACTCTCTACAGAGACTTTTCCTTCTTTGTTTAAATCGCTGCTTGTAACTGCGACACAATTTCAATAAATGATACTGTCCTTGGGGACATTTATGTGTCATAGGAAAAATCTATCTCCGGTAACTAGCATGCGTGTTAGGCTAAATCTGTCCTCTGCAACAAACATGCTCCAAAAGATCATCTGTCTATCATGATAGCCAATGGTATGTGATTTAAGAGTTTATCGTGTCAAAGTGTCAAGTGCAATTTTTTTAAACACTTTACAGAATAAGAAAATTGCCTATGGCAATAAAATCAACCACTTAATTTCAATGACTTAGAAAATGAATTATCATTAATTTTTAACAAATGGAAGAAAGAAATTTGAAGTTAAAAGCAAGCATCGCGAAAGTTAACGAAACTGAGAGCACGAAACCGAAAGTACGAAACCATACAAGTCAATATACCTGACAAGACAAGAAAAGACAAGACAAGACAAGACAAACAGGACAAACACAAATAAAGATCACTCGATTAGAAAGCATCCGATTTTATACGGACACTGGATAAAAATTAAGATCTTTTGAAGCCACCAACCATGCCACTGAATACTGAATAACCCGGGGGGTTTTATAGGAAAAAAACGCGAGATTCAATAGAAAAATATGCAAATAAACCTCGTAAAATAAAATTACATTGGTTTTATTTACAACCCCAACCATGAAACCTTCAAGTTGTGAACCTTACTTTAATTGGTAAATTAAAGTAAGGTTCACAACTTGAAGGTTTCATTGCCTCATGATAAAATAATAAATTCAATCACAAGTTCAAATATACCATCGTGGTTGGGGTTGTAAATAAAACTAATGTAATTTTATTTTACGAGGTTTATTTGCATATTTTTCTATTGAATCTCGCGTTTTTTTTCCTATAAAACCCCCTCGGTTATTCAGTTGCGCAAGACCACACCAAATACAATTGCAAACCAACAGATCAAATACAAACTAAATTCATTGCGTATATATCTGGATGAGATATACATGCCAAAACGATGTATTGTTAAACTTACACACCAAATTTAACTCAGAAAACCGAAAATACAAGATATAACTACCTATAGTAAGTAGGTTGTTTACAAAGCTATCTAAGTACAATCGGTTTATCTTGAAAAAAGTCATCTTATTTGCGAGACGAAGAATGCCTTCAATATTTGGAATAGATAAAAGCGTTGTAAATTATTAAAAACAATAGATTTTGTCTGTCATTTTGTTTAAGGAATGTATTCAACATTCGAGATATCAACCAAGGGATATAAAAATGCATTTTATTGGCTTCGGGGAATTGAAATAGGATAAGAAAATTGACAGGATTATTTACTGTTGGATATAAAGTACTAATTGGTATATTATTTTACGTTGATATTGTGAAGAGCATTCCCCAATGTTTGTATTTACATGAAGTCAATCTTATACCCTCCATTAGAAAGGTAATTAAAGAAAAAAAAAACAATATTACTCAAAATAAATGATAAAAAATGATTTTTTAATCTCAGGAATTGACTGGTATTGTCTCAAGAGAAATATAAAAAAATAATATATATTAGAATATAAAAATTTATAGCTGAAAACATGCAAAAGCAGGCAAAAACACCTCAACAAATACAACAAAAAGACACCAAAAAAACTACATTTTTAAACTACACAATTAAGATACATTTGATTTTGTGCAAAAAATATAGAAGGCTTACATATAAATGAGGATTAACATAAGAATATCAAAATCTTTAGCTAAAAACATTTAAAAGCACTCAAATACTTTACAACAAACGAAAGTCACAATACACAGCATTATCAAACTATATAAAGAAACATTGTGATAGTTATAGAAGACGTATATATCACTGTCTGGCTCGCTTCGATGTCTTGTCTTTTGAATGGTTTTAAAATTAGAAACCGGTCAACATTCCTATGAAAAAAGTATTGTTCTACCTTCGTCACAAAATAAAATCAATTTTTTGTCACGGAAATTCCCGAATAGTGTTAACCCAAAACATTTAGTCTAAATTGAAATTCACGACTATAAGGTTGAAAGATTTGGCAATTTACATCACATAAAGACGAGGATGCTCGTATAAGATACTAACACTGTTCAATATAAAAGATTAAAACGTATATTTATAAAAATAGATCGAGAAATATCTCGAAAAGAGGATTTCTACCTATCGACAGAGAAAATAATACTTCTTCAGAGAGATATTAATCGATATTTGCCTTAGTTATAAATGTAGTTTTTTGTATTTGTTTCATATCAAAAATAATTTTTCGAAACACAAATTTTTTTATATAATATTTGAAAAATTGTTTGTAGTGCAGTTATCGCCTAAAATTTTTTAAAAGAAAAAAACTCGATTTGTAACTTAGAAAAATCAATCTTTTAACTTAATTATAAATCTTCAAGTATAATGACCTATTAACCCCTTACAAGGTTTTAGCCATATCCATTGTCACTCAGCAGTTCATCGTGGAATCCGCAGAGGAAGATCTGTTTGCTAGTTTATAATAGTGAATTTATTCCAAAATAAGCCATTGATTTTCTGTATAATGGTTAAATGTTCATAAATCAAGAAGTTACAACAAGAACAATATTCCTGTGGGACGTTAAGCAAATTTAATTACAGGGTAATTATAGAAACACGTATTACTCAAAGATTGATCGGAATTTCGTAATTTTGTGTAAATTGTTTCGATAGAAAATTGTTGCCGAGAATGGCTTGTGTTTGGCAATAGTTAAAACAGTCAACTTAGTAACCTTCAACAAATTTAATAAGATAAAAATAGTGAATTAAAAAGTCGTAATATATATTTAATGTCGGACTTGGGGCATTATAATTTTCTTACAAAAGACGAAGTTATGACAGAACGAGTTTTTATCATGCACATACATGTATATGCTTTTATTATTTGATAGACACGTGTTGCTTTCTACAAGAAACGTTGATTAAAACAAAAAAAGATATGATAGACTATTTTCATTACTAATCGTAATTGAGTATGCTTCAAGAATGCCTTGGATTATGATTATTAGTAATTAACCCACCCACCCCACCCCCCCTTCCTTAAGATTCTTTCACTCAAATAGAGACCGATTAATTTTCAAATGTTGGGAACATCGGGAAATGTAGAGAAATAACTGAATTTTGGCAAGCTAACAAACCAAAATACCTTTTTTAACATCAATTTATTCAAAATTTTCAGGAATTTACAAATCCTTTTCACCACACCGGCCTGGTAACATAAATATGTCTAAATGATTTATTCTCTCTCTTCTCTAGGTATAGGGGTGTTGCATAGTGAAGTATTATTCTTATCACGCTTCCTTACACCTTTACAAACATAATTATGTCATTTCAGACCCATTTCAGACTCTTTCTTATTCAGACTTCAAAGGAAGTTGTTACATAATGAATTACACGGTTTAGTGATCAGAGCAGTGATTATCTGTGTCATATGTAACTGTCAAATTTACTGTTTACATATCTTTATTAAAAACAACTATTAATTTTTGATATAAAAATCGTACACAAACATAAAAAAATAATAAAATATTTTTTCTGGTGCCGAATTTAATCGTAGTCGGTGCCGAATTGAATTTAAATTTGTGCCAAAAACATATCGTTGCCGAAATGACTTTTTACACTGGTGCCGAGATGACTTGATATCGCATCGTGGTACGATTTCCAAACTAACGAAATTAATGTCCGTTAGCGGTAGAACGGCACATACGGTTTATTTCCCAAGATACACTTGCTTCGTAGTCTGATAACACAGCTTTGATTTGGGTTCGTCCAACACCATAACTTCCGCGAGTTTCCTAGTACTTAATTTCTCCTTTTCAGATTTATTAAACAATTCTTCTCGCTGTTCTAAAGTCAATGCATTCCGTTTACTATGACATAAAGAAAAAAACATCAAATATTGCTGCATGTTATAAAATTTTAAAAATGTCAATGTCTTATCGGGATGTAAGCCTTAACCAATATGGCCGCTTAGATACAAATAAACAGAGTTGCATTATGGGAATTTTTGTTTATATCGACTGGTTCCGGAAATTTCCGGAAACTGACGAAGTTTCGTAAACATTGCAAATGGCCGCTAAAGACAGTTCTGTTGAAGCTTGGGGTCGGAAAAATGGTGGCCGCTGGCTGCATAAGACAGTGACCGCTATATAGAGGTGAAATAAAGAACAAAATTCATCGGGGAGAATAAGATATGGCCGTTATAGACAAGTGGCCGCTTTATACAAGTGGCCGCTAATACAAGTTAGACTGTAACACACTTATATCTGTCTTGAGAGGGTTTCTAACAAAGGCAATGAAAGTATCCGTAAAAACGTGCTTAAGACTTTCTTATCAGCTTGGCCCCTGTTATAATGCCTCTGGACCTGTAAGGGTAACTTCTACATCCAAAAGTCGTTGCGTAAGTACGTTAAAGTTACAATGTTATTACTTGCCATAAGGTTTATAATCATTATCAATCAAATACGGGCAATGTGACATTTTATAGGATTGTAATTTATCAAAGAAAAATGTACAGATGTTTTCAGTTAAAAACGTCTGAAAAGGCAATCCATTATATTTGCCGCGACTTGTGCAAATTAACATTGTAAACAAAAAAAAAAAAAAAAAAAGAAAAAAAAAAAAAAAAAAAAAAAAAAAAAAAAAAGATCAAACATACTGGTAAAACGAGCTTCAAGCCAGAAAGAAAACAAAACGAACATCAAACAGGCTTTGAGTGAGAAAGAAAAACCATCAACGAACAGGCTTCAAGTCAATTAGAAAAAAGAAAAAAGACAGATTGTAAGAGTACATATTCTATTAAAACATATTAAATACTAATATCGAATTTCTTTAAAAGCATAAACGTTGGTTCTATATTATTATGCAATAAAGATGTTTGATAAATGTTACTAGTACCCAGTAATTATGAAAAAATAAACGTTAAATCATAAAATGAGTTATGCTGGAACAACTATAAGACCTGTTTGGGTTAAAATTATTTAATTCTTGACTATTTATGACTAAATTGCGGAGTCAATTAGTAGATATAATTCTAAATGGGAGGAAAGAAAAACCTGTTATTTAATTTCCGTTAGCCTTAATGTAATTATTTTTGAAGTTAATAAGATTTTTTTTAAAAAAAAAAAATAAAGTCACTATGTAATCTGGAATATTTTTTTATTCAAATTATCGAAATACAGTGCCGCTGCGAATTTTAGCGATCTCGATATTTGTTTTATGTTAAATAATTTTTAAAGAAAATACCTTGGTCAATCTTGATGAAATTTGCCCTTCCAGACAGGCTGTTAAAATTGTGTTCCAATAATTTCAATTTATCTATTTATTTATTTATTTATTTATTTATTATTTTCATGTATTTTTTCAATTGATTTAATATGTGTTTGTTTTGAAATCTTGAAGTTTACCGTTATAAAATATTTTGTACGGTAAAAAAAGATATATTGTTCGATAATTTTCAACTGTGTTAGATTGTTTATAACTTCCCTTTGAAAAAATATAACGCGGTAAAAACAGTTTCCATTTTCAAAAAATACAAATGTCTTTACAATCAGCCTGTGTAATTATTTAGGAAAAAAAAGCTTCATATCCAATAATGGTTGAAAAAAGCAAAAATATTGCAAGCGTTATGCAGAACCAAGTCCTCAAGTCATAGAAAAACGTATTTTCCTGCAGTTTTGAAATACAAGAACTGAAAGATGACCCATCGGCAATATCAGACAATAACTCACTTTTAATTTGCTATACTGGCTATAATATTGATATAACAATAACACCGTTACTCTGTAATGTAATTGTGATTGTGCGTTGACGCCAATTATTTTTCGTTCTTTTTTATTTCTATCTATCTTTGCAAAACATACACAAACTTTTACTTTTCCGATGTACCGTGTCTCATTTCTATTACGTCACTGTGTCATGTTGTATTGTAATACGGTTATTATCAGTGAATTTTGTTTCGAAATCAAATATTAAATAATTATTTTTTTTGAAAAAAGAGATTTAAAACTATAAAACATATGCTTAACCACAGTATCCATAACAAATATACGAAACAATTCAAGTTTCAGAAACATAATGAAACCACTGATTATAAAATGATTCTCATTTAAAATTTATGACAAATGTAATATCAATAGTTGATGTTAAGCAAGACCAATTTTGTAACAACGCCAATGTTACTCAGTAATCTACATGTATTCAATAATAAAAGAAAATATTGAACGTTCATCATTTTGTTTGATTTATACTCAAATCTGACAGTTTTAACTATAAATCGATGAAATGGCTACATAAAACGACTGCATGAAGCAATAGACTAAAATTGACGTCTTTGTTAAACAAATATAGATTTTGACATAACTCAAAATAAAATAAAAATGAGAGTATTATAACAATGCATGCAAGAGTAAATGAGAATATTTTTTTCCATAGAATGTCAGACCGTATGCCTGTTAGTGATAAACAGTGTTTTGTGTTGAAAACAATTTACAGCTTAATGTTCCTAATATCTTTGAAACATCAATGTTCTGGAAATACTCCTAAAGATGAAATTACAAAAGAAGTAAAGCATATCCGTTATAGTTTTCAAGTTTAATTTGATTATCGTTAAAATTACTGAGAAAACATAACAAATAAAACCTAATCTTCGAATTAAAAAATGATTCCGATTAAAAAGTTTGTTAAGGACGGTATGATAAATCAAAGGAACTAGCGTGTTTATTGATTACGTAATTTCACAACATTAAAGTCGTGTACTGAGCCATTAACAGTCAAGCTACCAAAACTAACAAAGCTCTTGATTTACAATTATTTCTTAACTAATATATTCATTAACTGATAACTTATAAATATCAGTTATATGTTATTACATTATAAACATTGTGACAACATTAGAATACCGATCCATAAGCCTAAACGCAAACATCAAAAGGATACTATGATTTCAAAAATAAGTTACTCATCTTATATCGTAACTTTGCTAGGATTAAGTTAAAGAAAATCTTAGTTAAGAAATCATTGTGAATTTGCAGAGCCAATCGTTATACGGTAAGTTCTGTGTAATTTTAATATTATGAATTGTATTTTTGTTTGGAAATGGTTCCTGTCTTTGGAAATAAAAACGATGAAACAGAATAAGAAGGGTAAAACGTTTTCCTGACGTTAACAAACGTCTTAAATCACCACTGGTGGAGTGGAGTGGAGTAATGGTGTTTTACGCCCCAGTCAAGATTCTTTCACTTATTTTGAGGCCGTCAGTTCTGGGATGATGGAGAAAACCGGAGTGCCAGGAGAAAACCACCAACCTTCGGCAAGCGAACTGACAAACTTTCTCACGCTAGGATCTGTCCCGAGTGGGATTCGAACCCAGGCGGTGAGAGGCACTGTGATCCGTAAGCGCGCACTTTAGACCACTCGGCCACCGAGGCCCCAAATCACCACTGGTGTAGCACTATATAAATAACCCTGGCCCCGCTTTCACAAGCATTCGCTCAATCGAGTGTACTCTCAAATGTTTCCATTTTTCTCTTATCAATACTTTTTAAATAATTTTTTTTTATTTGTTCAACAAACCTACACTGAATATTTTAAATATAACATGAGATAAAAAAATTTAAATGTGAATATCTTTAAAATTGACATTGAAATACTCTCTAATTGGAGTTGAGTGAACACTTAATTGAGTGAATGATTGTGAATCTGGGGCCTGGTCTGTTTCTATATCAGTAACAGCAACAAAGTAAATTTATATAACAAGAAATAAATTCTAATACAATACGTAAATTTAAAACATCACATCATTTTAAATAACCAAAATAAAAAAAAAAATATGTGTAAAAAATGGTATTTAAAAAACTGCTTTTTCGATACAGAGAAAATGTATAAACTCTTAAAGCATGAATAAGATGTTGTTTTTTTTTTTTTTTCACAATGAAATTTTGTTGCATAATATTTGGATTGCAACATACCAATACATGCATAATGACTAAAATTCTAAAGCAATAGACACCGCCACATAAAAACTGATCAACAATACCATACATCGGCAAAAAAATTGTTTAAATGTTCGTAGCTTTTTAAATAAAAATAATAAATAATAATAATAATAATATATTTTATTTCAGTGACAAATATAAAATAAACATATTTAGCACGCTAAAACCTCACACACAATTTAAAAAATAATTTTATACCCGGCCATATCTGGCCTACGAGACACCACAATAAAGTCTCAAGTTATTTATAAAACATACAGTGAAGAAACTTTTATTTATACCATAAAAGTTTTAATAATTAAAATTTTAAAAAGTGCTTTAAAAGCTTGCCTTCTTCTATGTATTTATCTAAAAAGAATCCCAAGTGTTTATGGGTAAAAGGACTTGACATAACATAAAAAAAATTATCTGCATCACGCAAGTTATAAAAGGATGGAAATTGCTTTAAAATATCATTAAAAAAGTAAAAACCTTAAATCGCTATAAGCATGGCAGTGTAATAAAATGTGATGTTCATCTTCTATAGCACCACTGTCTCAAAACATACAAATTCTATTCATAAGTGGTGTTTGAAGCGGAACAGTATTTTGTTTTTATTAATTTATTATTCATTTATTATTATTATTATTATTATTATTATTATTATTATTAATTTTATCTTATTTATTTATTTATTTATTCATTTGTTTATTATTGAGTACAAAAAATATGGAATACTTTATTTTTAATGTGAATGTTAGTAGCTCTAAAAATAAGCCGAGATGTGCTACTTATGTTGTCTAAATATATACCCAATATACAAGAAAGTTCTTAGAGACCATTGCTGGCAGACAATCAAAAAATAATGTTCCACATTTAAGTTTTTTTAAGAAAATGCATGCATATGTCAAATAAATGTTTTCTTGTTTTGTTACATAAACTTTGATTTCTATTTTACATAAGAGACTGCCCAAATCCATCTTATAACCGTTTTATGCTTTAAAATTATTTGATGTGTAACAGATACTTCTGAAATAGGCTTTGTTATCGATTTCCAAAAACTTTCTAAGCAAATTTCTTCGTAAAATTACACAGAACATGCTTATTTGTAATCTCTTTAAATTGAAATTTGAACATAAGTTTTTGTTTTCTAGATAATGGAAATATGTTTGCTTTTTAAAAAAGTTGCTGGTATTGCGTGTATGTTGCTGTGTGTTCAATGCTGGCATTGCGTGTATGTTGCTGTGTGTTCAATGCTGGTATTGTGTGTATGTTGCGGTGTGTTCAATGTCGGTATTGCGTGTATGTTGCGGTGTGTTCAATGCTGGTATTGTGTGTATGTTGCGGTGTGTTCAATGTCGGTATTGCGTGTATAATGCTGTGTGTTCAATGCTGGTATTGCGTGTATGTTGCGGTGTGTTCAATGCCGGTATTGTGTGTATGTTGCGTTGTGTTCAATGTCGGTATTGCGTGTATGTTGCTGTTTGTTCAATGTCGGTATTGTGTATGTTGCGGTGTGTTCAATGCTGGTATTGTGTGTATGTTGCGGTGTGTTCAATGCCGGTATTGTGTGTATGTTGCGGTGTGTACAATGCCGGTATTGTGTGTATTTTGCGGTGTGTTCAATGCCGGTATTGTGTGTATGTTGCGGTGTGTTCAATGCCGGTATTGTGTGTATGTTGCGGTATTGCGTGTTCAATTGCGGTGTGAGTAGTATGTAAGGTGGTATGCAGATATGACCACCTTACATACTACTGGTGTGTTAGATGCCGGTTTTGTGTGTATGTTGCGGTGTGTTCAATGCTGGTATTGTGTGTATGTTGCGGTGTGAGTAGTATGTAAGGTGGTATGCAGATATGACCACCTTACATACTACTGGTGTGTTAAATGCTGGTATTGTGTGTATGTTGCGGTTTGTTCAATGTCGGTATTGTGTGTATGTTGCGGTGTGTTCAATGCCGGTATTGTGTGTATGTTGCGGTGTGTTCAATGCCGGTATGTGTGTATGTTGCGGTGTGTTCAATGTCGGTATTGTGTGTATGTTGCGGTGTGTTCAATGTCGGTATTGTGTGTATGTTGCGGTGTGTTCAATGTCGGTATTGTGTGTATGTTGCGGTGTGTTCAATGCCGGTATTGTGTTAATGTTGCGGTGTGTTCAATGTCGGTATTTTGTGTATGTTGCGGTGTGTTCAATGTCGGTATTGTGTGTATGTTGCGGTGTGTTCAATGTCGGTATTGCGTGTATGTTGCGGTGTGTTCAATACCGGTATTGTGTGTATGTTGCGGTGTGTTCAATGCCGGTATTGTGTTTATGTTGCGGTGTGTTCAATGCCGGTATTGTGTGTATGTTGCGGTGTGTTCAATGTCGGTATTGCGTGTATGTTGCGGTGTGTTCAATGCCGGTATTGTGTGTATGTTGCGGTGTGTTCAATGTCGGTATTGTGTGTATGTTGCGGTATGTTCAATGTCGGTATTGCGTGTATGTTGCGGTGTGAGTAGTATGTAAGGTGGTATGCAGGTATGACCACCTTACATACTACTGGTGTGTTAGATGCCGGTTTTGTGTGTGTGATGCGGTGAGTTCAATCTTAGTGTTGCCGCTTGTTCTGTTAGTTTTTTTCTAGGTGTTTTATGCACGGTTTGGTGTGTTTTAGTTTTTGTTGTGTATTCACTCTTGATTTTCGTTGCATATTTTATGTTCAATGTTGGTGATAAACGCATAGTTGGGTGTCATCGCTATTTGTTTTACTTTAATGTTGTTGTGTGTTCAATTTGGTGCTTAAAGCATGATTTGGTGTGTTTATTTTTGTTTTTTGCTTGCATGCTGTATGCTCATTTTAAGTGATATATGCATGATAGGGATTGACTTTTTCGTGTTTTAGATTAATATGGCTTGTTTTATGCTGTAATTGGACATAATGTCTTCTTTTCCTGTATAGTGGAAACTGGACAGTCCGTGTATTTATTTATTCTTTTATTCTTTTTGTTTTTATTTTCGTTTTCCTCTGTATGGTATTACGCAGATTCTTCGTTCTTGGTGTGTGTACATGTTGCGGCTTCCTTGTTTGTAAAGTTTTGTGCATGTTGTGGCTTCCTTGTTCTTGATGTTTTGTGCATGTTGCGGCTTCCTTGTTCGTGATGTTTTGTGCATCTGCGGCTTCTTTGTTCGTGGTGTTTTGTGCATTTGCGGTTTCTTTGTTCTTGGTGTTCTGTACAAGTTGCAGCTTCTTCGTTCTTGGTGTTTTGTGCTTGTTGCAGCTTCTTTGTTCTTGGTGTTTTGTGCTTGTTGTTGCTTGTTTGATTATTGTGGTATTGCACGATACGGCTTCTTTGGTCTTAGTGTGTTGTGCATGATAGGGCTTCTTTGATCCTGGGGTTTTGTGCATTTGCGGCATTTTTGTTTTAGATATTTTATGCATTTACGGCCCCTTTGTCTTTGTTTTTTCTGCATGTTGCGGCTTCTTTGCTCTTGATGTTTTGTGCAATTGTGGCTTTTTTGTTTGGGATGTTTTGTGCATGTTGCGGCGTCTTTACCCTTAGTGTTTTGTGCATGTTCCGGGTTCTTTGTTCTCGGTATTTCGTGCATGTTGCGGCTTCTTTGTTCTTGATGTTTCGTGCATTTGTGGCTTTTTTGGTTCGGATGTTTTGTGCAAGTTGCGGATTCTTTGATCTTGGTTTTTTGTGCAAGTTGCGGCTTCTTTGTTCTTGGTGTTCTTTACAAGTTGTAGCTCCTTGGACGTTTTGTACCACAATGTACTTCTGTTGGTTGATAAATTGTAGTTTAACTATTGATTTACTACTCTGTCAGAATGTAAGGCATCTTAATTTAACATATGATTGTACTAATTAAGGTTGTCTCCCTTTTAACAGTTAAGCATTTACGCTTTTGCATTGTGAAAACATTGGGTAAGGGGATATGATTCCTTTATAAAGGGAAGTGATGTGAATCATAAATGTTGTACATATTCATTCAATATTTGTGTGACACTTAATCATTGTGTCTTTTCAGAATCTAAGAATTGATTGTTCTTTTATTCATATTGAAATTATATAACATTCTATGCTCTGTGTGAAATGAAGAATCTGCTATTTCCATTTTATAATAAAAATATTTCATAAAATAAGAATATTTACTAGTGTTCTAATAAAATCGATTCCTCCTTACTGTTTGTAATTTATAAGACTATCATTATCAGCTGGATTTTTATATATTATTTATTTATTTATTTATTTATTTATTTATTTATTTATTTATTTATTTATTTATTTTTATTTTATTTATTTATTTATTTATTTATTTTATTTTATTTTATTTTATTCTTTTTTTTTGATAACTCTGAATGTTACAACTTTAATTGTAGTTTGTAATTGGTTTTTTTTAATCAATAGATTAAAATTTTTATATAAAAAACACATTATATCTTTCCAAAGCTAATTAAACGCTGTTGTTACTTTTTTACAAACAGATGTAGTCAATTTCGTAACTTCTGTCGCTGTTATTTGATATTACTGTTAGTAAGCAGTTTTGTGTCAAAAGAAATTCTTAAATTTATAAATGTCTTAGTAAAACGAGGAATTTAGAATCCAAAAAGAGACATATTTTACTAATCGTTTTTCAAACAAAACTTAATGAACGGAGAATTGCCTTTTTAATGATTATGAAGTTATCTTCCTTACGCAATAATGTTACGACGTCATAATTAATATAAAATAAAGTTAACCCCCTTGTGTAATAAAATCATGAAAAATAAAGTCATATGTAACGGTAGCGTAAAATGTATTCTAAGATACTAAGATTTTTTGTAGATATATATATATATATATATATATATATATATATATATATATATATATAAATAGAGAGAGAGAGAGAGAGAGAGAGAGAGAGAGAGAGAGAGAGAGAGAGAGAGAGAGAGAGAGAGAGAGTTAACTAGATATCTTATTATAAGACAATTCGCGATTTGGCCACGATACTGGGGGTGTCCAAATAAAGGGAACGATAGAATATCACACAGGTATATTTATTACTGGTTATCTCAAAGTGGACGCTGACATTTTATTTGTGTTTTTGTCATTTATCATTTTTCATATAGCAAAGACGCCAAAAGTTGTTTGATTTAGAAGCCATAAACAAATCATATTTGGACAGATACGATCTGACTAAATAAAGGATGACAGATAAGACAGTGATAGTAATGAGAAAAAAAAAAAAACACAAAAAGTACAGGTAAACTTAACCAACTATATTGTGTCCAAATGCTAGCTATAGGTTAAAGATATTAAGACACAAATAAATCAAAGTACCTAAGTACTAAAACCAGCACTAATAGAAAGTACATGCATGTATAGTTTATTATGTTAGTAGGTCATAGTCTGTTATATATATTGTGATCTCTTTTCAGTGCAATGGACTGTCATTTGACAAAAAAAAACTGAATTTTATCTTAATTTTTGAAATTTAAAACTAAGGTCTGTTCCCTAATGCAAAGCATTCATTAGCTGGATTTAGATTCATATATTTTTGGAACTTTAGATTAATTAATCTTCAACTGTTTGGCGTATGTTTTTTAATCTATCAAAATTTTCGGCCCCTAGTGTCACTGATGAGGAATAATTTTCCGAAATGTGCACATCTGGCACATCAAAATTTAGCAGGTATTTGTTATATATTTACAACCATACACAAAATGACATTAAGACATGAATTACTCTGTATATAGGCATTACATTTGCTTACAGACAAATCTCCAAAGAGTGATTAGATTTATATATAGTGAGTAAAACTTTAACGTAGGATTAACTGTTTTAAAAATAGCCGCGCGCGTGTGTGTTGTGTGTGTGGAGAGAGAGAGAGAAAGAGAGAGAGAGAGAGAGAGAGAGAGAGAGATGATTCATCACAATCGGTTTTCCAGTTAAGATATGACTGTTGTAATTACACAGAAAAGCAATGCAATTATTATTTAAAATCAGTATATTCTTCATAAATATATATTTATATATATATATATATATATATATATATATATATATATATATATATATATATATATATATATATATATATTTCTAAATTCTGTTATATCACAGTGCAATACAAACACAACGTAAATACACGTGCTCGTTTTAAATGATATACTCCAATAAACTACGCAACCATAACAACGCTAAAACGGTAAATGGCGTGACGTTTGACTCTTTCTATTTCATTTGCTGAAATTGTTTGTTGATGATAGTTTTAACGCGGTTTAATTTTTTCAATTATACAAAAATCAAGAAAACTAAAACAAAACATTGTTTTATGTTTCAGTTTAAGTGTTTTAAATTAAATCATAAGAAATAACTTGTGTTTTAACAAGTTTATTGAGTCTAACATGAAAAACGATGTGCACACTTTTTTCAAAACGCGCTACTCGCTTTATGAAGTGTGCACACCGTTTGTCATGTTATGAATCAATAAATTTCTTAAAAACACAAGTTATTCCTACCTATATATATCTTATACTTTTTTTCAATCTTCTGTTAACTAAAATAAACTTGGGTCATTTTATTTGGCGTTAGGCTTACAAAAAATGAATTAAATTGAAGAAATCAAACTTTTTTGATCGGCGAAAATTAAATGAATTTCGTCGTTATTATAGAAATCTTAATAATTAATGCATGTCATATATAAATATATATATACATGTATATATATATATATATATATATATATATATATATATATATATATATATATATATATATATATATATATATATATATATAACCAATTAGTAAACATATATAAACAAATTAGTGTGTCAAAATGTGTCATTAGATTTCGACAAGGTAACAGGAATAGTTTCAAAGTAAAGCGTAAACGGGACATCATCTAAACAGTGTAGAGTTGGGGAAATTGTCATCATATTTATAAACTACTATAACATTTACTATCCTGTAAATATCGCGAGATCAACTGATATAGTCAAGAATGTCTAATATTCGTATTAGCTAATAGGGTTAATCAAATTCGTGATCAGATATAACTGTCACCATAATATTTCAAAATAACACAACATATCTTAGGAACTTTGCTAGTCGTACATTACATTTGACAGAAAAAGGTGGGAAAAAGCGTTATTGTCAACTACACATTGCTACACATTGTCAAAACTATCATATTACAAATAAAATTAAGATCCAACACACACACACACACACACACACACACACACACATATATATATATATATATATATATATATATATATATATATATATATATATATATATATATATATATATATATATATATATATATATATATATATATGTCGTATATTCTGTTTTTATTGATTAAGTTCACTATTAAGTTATTGCTTGGGTGCCGTATGTATTATTTGATAATACATATTGTCCCGTTTCTAACAGTTGTTTCTTAACTAAATAATTTGATTAGTTTCTGTTTGATGACCTCTTCCTAATGTTTTTATTTTTATCGACTTTTATGCAAGAACACTGAAAGCATAACTGCATATGTAAACCAAGTTCACTTTAAATTGAAGTTACACATGACTAAATGATTCATAATAACTGTCTTACTAAATAAGCACTACGTGTAAAGTAACTAGAATACTTTCACTGTGTTAGGTTTAGAAAATAGTCTTGATACAATGGTATGAGTGGTCTATCCTTCTTAATTTCCAAAGCGTAACAACATTTCTTCGAATTATTTAATAGTGTCAGTAAAACGTGTTATTTATTGTCTTAAACATTTTAGCAATATTGTTGTTTCAAACGTTTGGAAATTATGTTGTGTTAAACATTTAGCCTGATTCTATTATCAGATATTGAAGCAAATCTAACATTTCCCATATTATATCAATTCTCTCTCTCTCTCTCTCTCTCTCTCTCTCTCTCTCTCTCTCTCTCTCTCTCTCTCTCTCCATGTAAAGGACGTTTCTATGCAATTAAGTAGAGGTGTCAAGATATGACTATAAATCTCGGGTCATAATCCATATATACGTATGTAAAAATTATCACTGTGGTTCGGGGAAATGTACATATTATTATAAATTCATGTAAAATATATAATAACCTTTAACAAGGAAAATATTTTTATTTCAAAGTGAACCCATTTAACAAAGTTACTCTATTCAAGACTTTTTGTCGTTTTTAGGGTTTTTGAGACAGTAGACAGGATCAAAAAATTAAAAAAATCTTATGAGGGAAAAAATGTTAAATCCTTGTTTATTATGTTACTTTTTTTCTAACTCCGACATCTAAAAAAGTTAAATAATAGAAAAATATACTTAATCTTATACAGAACCCGTTTCATAGATATAAATAAATTTGATTTTTATGTAAAATATTTATAAAGATTGTTTTAAACTTACCTGCAAAGCTCCTGCGAAGTCTGGGTCCCACGAAAATACCGGTACTCCAAATAAAGATGCAATATTTAGAATATACTCTTTAGATGATGATGAAGATCTACCTGTTCTTAAGTCTAGGTACATAATTGTATTAACATTACTATGATTGTTAAATATTTGCTCACAGAACACATCTAAGATTTCTCCAGGCGATTCTTTATTTAATACGGAAAAACTAGCACCAAGAGATCCATAATTATCCCTCAAAATCTGGCTGTATTTGTTCCTGTGGAGCACGTTATAGGCACGTTTCAAGACAGCTTTTTTTACCTCGCCCTCGTGCTCCGAACTATAGGGCATTAAAATATGAAACTTTACACTTGAACAATTAATTAATGATGTTAAGTCAATCAAAATCACAATTATTACCATTACCGGCATTTGTAATATTGGGACAAACATTTCACTAAACTTAATAAAACAACTGTTGCACTGTCTTCTTGTATCCAAATATTTAACTTTTAAAACTTTATCTTAAATAAATTCCATAAGAACTTGAAATGATTCTAATTTCTCCAAATGTTATCTTTCTTCCTCGTCAAAGCGCTCTATTTATTCTGACATCAATGTTGGTTAAAAGCAAAATATAAGGAAATATTCAAAAAAGTTTGTTTTTATAATAAGCCAAGTAAGAGAAATTGTATTTAGTTTTCTATGATATGATAACTATCTTCAGGCTAAGGCTATGTCCCGATCGATATCAACTAATAGAGTCGTTGTTGAACTTCAAAACTATTTAAGAAAGCCTTTGGTATTTTTTCTTAACCATGTTTACTGGTATACAATACGGTCGAAGAATCAGTCATTATACGACATTATGACATTGCCATCTTTTCCTAGTTTTATCACACACAATTGTGTATTATCTTTATAAATTGTTAGAGCTGTAACTAACTGCAAGTATCTATAAACGTTTATCGATGTTCTCTATAGCTCTCTCGGTCCATTCAGCACACAGTCGAGATAGAGCGGAATCTGCAAATATAGACGAGATCATATTATTATCTTTTATAGTACAGATATCAGAGAGCGAAGCAATGATGTGAAAGTTTAACTTAGCTAGTAATATAATATATATGGGAAAGCGAAGCAATGATGTGAAAATTTAACTTAGCTAGCTATACGTTAGCTAAGGAAAGCGACGCAATGGTGTGAAAGTTTAACGTGGCTAGCCATGTTAAAGATTTAAAAAAGCGAAGCAAAGATATGAAAGTATAACTTAGCTAGCCATATGATAACTTAGAGAAAGCAAAGCATTGATGTGAAAAAAAATAATAGAAAACTTTCTTGCATCTTATCCCGTTTCGATTTCTAAGTTACTCTGTATTTCCCGTTTTTTTTTTTTTTTTTTTTTTTTTTTTTTTTTGAGATGGTGAAAGATTTTATCTAAAGAAAATCACTTGCCTTCGGCAAACTCTACAACAAAAGAAATTGTCTAATGAAATCAAAGCCAGGAGTCTTGGTGTACGCTTTAGATCTCTCGGCCTACGAGACATCAAAAAGTGATTATAGGAAAGAAAAAGTTAAATATCTGATCTAAATGACAAGAAGACGCCTACGAACAAGTCAAAATTAAAAGATAAACAAAATAATTGTATATTTTAAAAAAAGACTATAAAACTCCATACTCCATGAATGGTTATAGAGTGTTATGGTTTTTGTAGAACGTTTAACACATAAAAATTTTATTTTGCACGATATGTTTGCATAACATGTTTAAGAATATTTTCTTCTCATTGTTTTAATAATAAATGGAATAGATAGTTCAACTGTTTACTGTTGATCTCTCCGAAAATTTTCATTTAAAACTGGGTGTTTGTCTAGTTGTCGATGATTTGGAATAAAGGTATATTAATATATATATAAGTACAAACGTCATGAGCATAAGAAAATCTTGAAATGTTAACAACAAAACATGATTCAAGCGAAATTACTAACTTGCAAGGCCAATGTAATATTATAAATATAATAAATAATATCATATTATAAATTTTTTGAGTCTTTTGAATGAAATATTCAAAAATTTATAAGTTGTCATATTATTAATTTTTAAATATTTTATTCAGAAAATTCAAAAACTTATAATATGAGACAAACATAAACGAATACATTTAGGTTTTAAACAAAAGGAATATAGATATTAAGAAATATCATGCAACTAACACTTTTTTTGTTTAAATAGTTAGAAAAACTTTTTTTTGACTTATAATATGTATTCTTAAAGAGCTTGATAAAACAAGGAAAAATATAACAAGAATAGAAAAAAGAAATAATTAACATCAAACTCTGTACTTTGACGAGCAATACATGGATCAATGTAATGATAAAATAATATATATTATCTATTTTAATAAACTTGCATATATGGCGAAACTTATAAATGAGTGCATATTTAAGAATTAAGTCGTGATGTGATTCTTAAATTACGAAACAAAATTACGATCGAATGAATTTGTGTGTTTTTGTAAGAAAATAAAGGTACTATTTTCATTGTTTAATTTCTAGTTTGTTTTGCGGCAATCTGAAATAATTCCACACGTAAGTGTGAAATGTTTTACATTCTTAAGAATATTAAGACAATATACCAGAATGGTATTTACATTTCATATGCTGATTATTTTAACATATACCAGACATTTTAATTACAATAATAATTGCTAAACTAATTTTTTTTCTTGAATGTGTTGATGAAGACGGATGCTGTGATTGTGTGATATTATACATATTTCTTTATTATATTAAAATGGATGTAAAGCAAACAAAATCGATCTGTTCAGAAAGCATGTAACTTTTATGGTTTTTTATAAAACCTGCTACAGCTTTAAAGGCACCGGGATTATTACACAATGGTAACTTAATAAGTGTCCATGTCTTTTTGTTAATTATTTTGGCAGATTCTTTTTTAATATATATTTGGTAATTTTTGCTCAAAAAGCTTAACTAAAGGTTCCCTCTTATTTTTGTTGGTAAGTTGCAAGAGCAAAAATTTAAAAAATAATTGATTATTGAAAATATCCCAAATTACTTAACACACGTAAGTATAGAATTCTAGAGTTTTTAATAACCTTACTGAGCTGTGTATTCGTTAACTCACTGTAAAGCAAGTTAACCAACATCCGAATATTAATGCTAAAGAACTACACTTCAAGGATTCAAGCTTTACAGGAAAATAAATTTGATCAAATTTTCCTGACAAACTTGATTTCATCTGTAAAGCCATCAGAGAATGACTGTATGACAAACGAAGAAAGTGTGTTAAATATATCTGATAATGTCCTTAGCCATGCTTCTTGTCTTCTTAACGCTGGATATAATAAGTTTTATACACTATAAGAACCGATGCGTGCTAGTTACGAGGGCCATTCAAATAAATCTTCCAGAGTTATTATTATGTTGAGAATGAACAGGAGACTTCTGTTCAGACAAATGTTATTACACATATATCCCATAATTTTATTATATACATCTATATACCAACATTTATAGGTGCAATAATTTTCCCTTTACTTGCAGGAATTCTGTTATATATATATATATATTAAGTCATGATAATTTCTTTCTTTATTTTCAGGCGAGACCATCGTGTAATGGTATAATACAAAAAATATATAAGAATTTCTGTATTACAAATTGCTTCAATACATAATTTTAAAATATGTTATATTTGAACCAAGTACGAATAAATTTTACACAAAACGTCTTTATAACATCTATCTTGGAGACTGGTTTTTGCTAGAAGTTTTTTTTTTCTTCGCAGACAAATCTAAATAATGTTTCAAACACAGCACAATATCGAAAAGAAGAAACCATTATTTCTCTTGATCGTCTATGAAAATTGTTCAAATTCTACATCCTGTGTTGAAACAAATCTACCAGTGGATGCGGTCCAGGTTACAGGTTAGAAACCTATAGTGTCAACATAGTTTTACAACAATAAGAAAGTGTAAATATGACATATAAAAGCTAATTTAAAAGCCTGATTAGAAATCACTGATTACTTTTAAGACAAATTATAAAGGAACGCTAGAAAAAAACGTAGTTGTTATAAGAATCCTCATTTGCACCTTGTAATTTTCGAATACAAACTTACCGATCCAAGTTTAAATCACAGTTCCAAACTTTAAAAAATAACAAACAACACTTCATCTTTTACCGGGGTGTTGAGGCCGCCTGCTCCGGAGGAATAAGCACCTCCTATAAACCACCCACGTATGAATTAAAATAAAAGAAACATAGAACTACGGGATGTCAAATATTTTCATAAATTGAGTGACTTCTTATTATATTTCTAAACATGTGGTAAACGTTAAGTTTCGAATATCTTGATCTAAACAACTATTTATCCAACTTTCACTCAATTGTGGACGATATTGTTGAACGTTAAAAAAGATCAACTGTTCGTAAGGTGAAAAATGTACCAGCAATTTTTGCATTCTTATATGATAAACTTAAGCAAAATGTATTACCCCAAGCCTAATTGTGTAAAACCACCCAGGATAATAATGTGAAAAGACCTTGTAGATCAAGGTTAATACTATCAAAACACTTTGTAGATCAAGTTTAATACTATAAAACACTTTGTAGATCAAGGTTAATACTATCAAAACACTTTGTAGATCAAGGTTAATACTATAAAACACTTTGTAGATCAAGGTTAATACTATAAAACACTTTGTAGATCAAGGTTAATACTATAAAACACTTTGTAGATCAAGGTTAATACTATAAAACACTTTGTAGATCAAGGTTAATACTATAAAACACTTTGTAGATCAAGACTCATAATGTGAAAGCACCTTGTATATCAGGACTTGTATTGTAAAAGCACCTTGCATATAATGTATGTTGCTGTGAAACGTTCTTGTATACCATTCGTTTCTTATATATTTAGATACTTGTATGTGTTTTATATCGAGATATTCGTTTTACTTCCTGGGCAAACTGTCACATTTATTGATTATAACCATCACTGTTGTTAAACAGGATTATTACAACATTTACTTTTGTTACTTATACTATACATGAAATTAAACAAATTATTAGCAAATTATATTCATATTATTGCAGCAACTGTTAAACAAATGTTTGATCTTAGCAATTGGTATTGCAAACTGACACCAGGTATAATATTAAGGCAATAATGGACATACTATTATATATCTATTATATATGTAGCTTCAGCAAATTGACACCTGGTGCTTTTATTCTATAAATCATTATGAACATACTCTTTTATGAACATATACAAGATGTGACCTAACTTATGCAAATTGACACCTCATGCTTTTATCTAACTGAACAATAAAGAGCAGGCTTTTTAACTCAAAAAAGACGTGGACTGTACTGTTTGTAAATTAACACTTTATGCTTTAACTAATTGAACAAAATAATTAACAGACCCTTTCTCGTATATAGAAGATCTGTGACTTCTGTAAATAGATAACTCATGCTATATCTAGTATGAAAAAAATGCCATGTACATATAGGATGTAAACTGTAGCGTCTTTAAATTCACCCCTCCCACTGTACTAGTTATTTACGAACATTTACGTATAAAAAAGATGTGGTTTATAACGTTTAGCATGTACATGTACTAATTTTGTCTTTTTCACATTAATATCTTACGTCTTCTGTTCCTTTTCTTGTAATCGGCATCACAAATCACTTTCACAAAAATAAATTTTGTCGGCAAATAACACTGCTATTTTGTTGTTATGGAAGTCAAACAACTTTTTTCTTTCTAGGTTCATTAAAAAGACAAACGTGATCTTGATTTTACTAGGCAATTCCAATAGAAGCATTTCATCTGGTTCAACTTCTTCAATGAGTTTTGGTTGAACACATTATGCCAAGTTTGTTGACATTACACAAAATCAAATACTATAAACGCCAATCATATCACAGAAGCTAGACAAAATATCGATAGTTTACATTAACATTTTACCCCATTAACACGTGGCAAAGATTTTACGGCTCAAATCCCCTTTTTGTTTTTAACACAACTGTACAAATTTACAAAGTCCATTAAGATTTTCCTATCTTTTGACCTTCGTATGTTTCACACTTTTTTACGTTTCCACTATGATATCTGGAATATAATCCCGTTTTGTGGTTATTGACCAGGTTATGAATCTGTATCGAGGTTTATAGTCTAGTACTTCAGGCAGTTAATTGCTAAATGTTTATTTGCTTACAGTCAAGATGTTCATAAACTAAAGCCTTGATTGACTGTTTTGTTTCTCATAATTTTTATACCAACAAAATATGGCTCCAATAATCTAGCTAATCTGACATTGGTATTGATTTAGCTATGTGGCTATACGACTATTGTAAGATGACATCTTTTCTGACATGAAGAAAAATTATATATAACAGATAATCTTTTAAATCGATGTTCCATCTCTGGAAACATATTAAATATCTTTTCACGCATAACTTCTCCCAATTACCCTTGTTGAACACACAGTTATAACCAATACAATACCAATGCTTTACACAAAGAATCTTATAACCGTATTTACTTCTTTATTCACAGAAATTAAAGACATATGCTTTAGGTGCTTTAGTCCTTATACAACGACGTGCAGTTATCGGTGTCATAAGGCCAAAGTTTTACACAAAGTAAAATGTAAAGTTACCTTTATGACACAATTACTTGACACAAAGACGTTTGATTATCACAGTTATAATCCCAGTACATTTAAACCTAGAAAAAAGTATAATTGTTTGAATCCAAGTGCTATTGCATTATTGTTAGACGCTTTACAAAGACACGCACGCTCATTGATATTATAACCAAAATGCTTTACACAGACACGTTCGCTTATTTCTATCTAGTGCTTTATGTAAAGACTTAAGCTTATTGCTATCATAACCTAAATGCTTAAAACAGACACGTACGCTTTTTGCTATCAAAACCTAACTGATATACACAGACACGTGCGCCTTTTTATCAAACCCTATGTACCTTTCACAGACACGTACGCATATTGCTATCATAACCTACAGACGCGTACGCTTATTTCTATCATAAGCTAAGTGCTTTACATACAGACATACTTTACTGCTATCATAACCCAAATATGTACGGTAATCATCCTTACAACCATAAAGTGTTACACAAAGGGGTATGCTGATGACCGTCATAACCAAAATGCTTTTTACAATAATTACAATTATGAATCAGTTTCTTCACACAAAAATAAAAAATAATTCAAGTCATTAACAGAGACGCCAGTTTCTGAAAGTTTTTACAGATTACAGCGCCTCTTCATTCCTAGTTTCAAATCCAATTCGGGCAGATGCTTTTTTAAGAAAAATGTGATTTTGCTTACCTATGGTCGGTTGTTTTCTACGGGGCATCGATTTCATGAAATGTCCGAACATATTTGAAAATGAATAGTTATCTTATTTAAAGTTTGATTAACCGTTTTCGTTGTTTTATGATATTTTAGGTATTTTTATGTTTATGATAGGTTCCTATCTGTTTGTATAAGCATGTTCTTTGTCGTTTAACAAAGCTGTAGTTTTCTAGAAAAAACACTTGATAAATTCTTGCCACGTCATATTCAATGATATATTTTCCCAGATACATTTATCATTCTTACTTATGATGAATACTTCAAATTTGTAAAATGACAAAAATGATAATATCAATTTTGTTACTTTTCAAAGTATTAGAGTAACAGAGCTACTTAATATCTTATCAATGTGCCATACACTTTTTTTTTGAAAAGGTCGATCTTATATGTTCATGCGCCATTAATAACAAAATCAAGGTTTTTAAAAGTTATATTTTTTCAACGTGTTCCAAAAAGGGAAAATTTGATCAACGTGTTCCAAAAAGGGAAAATTTGATTTTTGAAAGTTAAAAGTTAATATCTTGAAAATCTATAAACAAATATAAGTTATAAATTTTGTTTGCGCACAACATAGTCTAAAATATTTTTATCAACAGAGACTTCTTTCTAACTTCTTTCAGCTTTTTCCAGCCTTAACGGGACTGATCTTTTCCAATTTTGATTTTATGTAACGTACAACACGTTACATGTTTAGAAATAATAACATAGAAATAGTAAAAGTTGTAAATCTGATCATTGGACAGTTTGGTGTGTTAAGATGCAAATTGCATTTGGATATACATGTATACGTATAGTTTTATTGTCTCAAATGTACATCCCATTTACGGCTTCTAAAAACGTGACACATGTAAAATCTACAGATTTTAACCAGACATAACCGAGGGGTTGATAAAAAATAAATTGGAATCATTTATTTATTTATTTATCTGCTTTGGTTCAAATGTAATCAGTTTTCCACCATACAGTTATTATTTCCTTAATCTAACTAATATAAACTATAAACATATATTTACAATGTATGCAATCGATTTTTTATCACAGTACACGTGCACTTTCAAGCAAAATGGCTTCTTTTTTACTAATTGAACATTGGCTTTGCATAATTTGTCCACTGGAAATTCGTTGTTATAGCATACATGTACATCTGGCGACATAAATATTTTTATCAGGGGTTAGATTGTATTCCCATGTAACCAAATCAAAGAGAAATATCAAAGCAAATTTTGTAATTATTTGTGAGCATTTCAATTGTTACAATTAAATCATGGGCCTCACGAGAGTAAGACATTTCAGTCGTACAGCTGTTGCACAATTTTACAACAATATAATATTATTAATTGAATTAAATCAGTTTTATCTATTTCCATTATTGCATAAGAAATTTAAAGAAATTCGGTTAATCAATAGTGGTGCCAATACCCTTTTAAAACATTTAATTTTAAATATATCCAAACAAGTATACTATATATATTTTTTTTCCTTTAAGTCGCAAGAATATCTTCGACTATTTTTAATTTTCCTTACGTGGTTTCAACATAAGTTTGCACGAGATTGATCTTCTTACTAGCTCGCTTACCTAGTTAAAATGATCTTAGAAGTGCTTCAGAATGCTCTTGGTAACATACTACTTATACCATTTCCTGGTACTAAGTTAACCAAGGGAGGCATACAACAAAGAGATTACCCAATCTGACGTACAGTCAACTGGTGTAGACATACCTCTTTATGTCAGGGGCGAAATGACTCGAGTTTAAATGATAACGTCTTAACAAATAGTGTGGAATCATTAATAATAAATGGGGTAAAATTTGCCATTTTAAAAAATCTCTTTTTTGAGAAAATTTCGTGGAATCAAAGATTTTTTTAACAATTCTCATTATGGGGTTATGTGAATTAATTTTTTTTAATGATATGTAATTTTGTGGTTTTCACTTATCCACGATAATAGTAAAATTAATCCCCAAAGAAATATTTTTACAGTGAAACACTATGTTTCTCTCTTTCTTCTGATGTACAAATCAATAACATGTTACGCTTAGGTTCCGCAATATCATATTGTATTCTTAAAAGCTTTGTTTAAAAAATATTAAAAACACTTTTCAACAACTCAACTCTTTGTTCACATTCTCGTACAAATTTTCTAAGAAAAAACTTTTATTGTACTAACTTGCAGTCTTTGATAATTGTGGCAGGCTATTTGTGCCATATTGCATTTGCCTTTTGGCTTGAGTGTGAGTGTGGATGAATTATTGTTTAAAGCTGCGATGGTATTATTGCAGCTATTTGAAACCAAAGAATGTTAAAGTACAATAGTATCGATATAATATTAAATTGAGATAAAACCAGAGAGGAAGTCAAAGAAGAAAAATAAAATGAACTTTTACATGCAAAGTAACAAAAGTTCAGTAGATGATTAGACAAAAGACGCGATTATAAAACTGTCATATTGTCACATGAATAAATAAATAGATTTGGTCGGTCTTAATGTTGATTAAGGTCGCATAAAAATTTTTTTTCGCCATTCGCGACAAAAGCAAGTTTATTAATCTCCAAGAATTAATCTTAAATCAAGTTCGTGTAAGTGTAAGATGTATTAGTGTATACTATGGTCTGCTTTGTAAAAGCGCACATTAAGCGCGACTTTTTGTTAAGGTGCGAGCCCATTAAATCAGTATACCACTTGAGACATGCATACCAATCTCTTATTTACATTATTCTGACACCAGATTAATCTATAAATGCTCTGTCAATGTAATACTAAGCGCTAAGCGGAGAAGCAATATCATAAAATTTAATGTACTATGCATAACCCAGCCGGGGTTCGTATCCACGACCTAACGCTTTCGAAGCGAACCACTGAGGTACTGAGGTGCTCTTGCGCAAATATAAGTACCTAGACAAAAGGAACATATCAGCCAGCATTAAGATAATTACTTTCTTACGTCTTAAGTCTTAAGATTCTTCAGAAGCCAATTAAATTATCCTCCTTTCACGCAATACTGATCATTTTCTAATGGAAACATTTTGAAAAAAAAATGGGCTGTATTTTTACCGAAAAGATCATGGCAGTTGAATTAATTCGTTATGTCAACTTATTTTCCAGTTGCTGAATTCGGATTAAATATTTTGTATTTTTTATTTAGTATTTTAATTATAATATGAACGGGAAATATTGCGTTCGGCATCCTGCAGGCAAAAAAATTTTACGATTTATTGAAGTTGTCCAAGTATTAAAAATGTTTAACAGTGCAATGTACCGTAATTAATGAATAATCTGAAGTCTGAAGTAGATAAAACAATTCATCCTTAATGTTTAAGACTTTTTAACTGAGTTTAAAGAGAGAGATTTTTTAAATTTAAATGAATCCTTATATGTTTATGTAATGTTTTAAATACAGATTCCAGTACTTGACCCTTACTCTTGTTTTGCCTTGCTGTACAGCATATTACTTGATTAAAGAATAATTGAATAAATAACGGAACGAACAAAAATAGATACTTGTTATTAATTTATTCTCCGTTTATCTTCAAACATAAACAAAAAGCATTAGAAGGAGCAAGCAATACATGCGATTTAAAAAAAATAAATCGAGTGATCAAGTCGTGCCATAATGCGGAGAAATAACCGAATTTCGACAAACGAACTGAAAACTTTCTTGCACTTGAGCGGTATTTAAACCTAGCCGGAAGAAGGGACTATGATCCGTTAGCCTGAGCTTGAGACAACTCGGCAAACAAAGCTTGAGTACGCATGCTTACTTAATTTTATAGATTCCGCTGCATTGCTGTATATTTGCGAAACCTCGCTATAAAATAACAGAAGAGAATTTTTTTCAAATATCGAGGAAAAAGTTCCAAGTCGAGGGAGAATAATCTGTTTGAATTTTATCAAAATCTTTTTTGGTTTATTTGTACATATGCGGGTATGGTATTTCAAGATGGTATATTGCTTATTTAGCGATTGTAATGTGCCATTTCTCCGGGATTACCACATCACCGATGTTAATTAGCCAATTTACATTGTCCTTATAGCTGGATTACGTATTTGAAAATCTTAATAACACGTTTTGTCTGAGGTTAATACAATTCTTTGAAGTAAGTAAGAAGTATGGTGTATTGTTTGTCTCAGACCAGTCTCCCGAGACGTGATCAATTTTACTAGATTATTTCAATCCGCCTCTATGTTTGTGTATGTCTAAATGATAATTGAACCCACTGTACTACAATACATTGTTATTGATACAATATAAAAACATTATACACCAACAACATAAACGTCAACATTTTATATCCCTAGTAACATGAATTCTATACAACATTATAAAGGGGGACTTTTGTTTGCATTTAAATTCATTGGCTTTCAATGCGTTGATAATTAAAAAACTTTTTAAAAAATAATTTCATACATTGTAACTTTTCTCGTTAACGCTGAATGTTAATAATCTGCGGACTTTTCTTTAGGGAGAAAATCTCGTCATGTGACTAACGTAAATTTGCGAGAATAATAGGCCTGATTAGGCAAATGACGTCACTAATCGACAGTAACCCTTGAGGATAACCTCCATTACCTGATGCCAAAATCCATATCCAGATTAAAAATCGCAGAATGTAAACCAGACTTTTAACCCTATTGGTGTCTAAAGAAAAGTTGTGTTGTAATTGAGATGAAATAAAATTTTATATGTATAGTCTAAAACATAAAATATATTAAAAGGCTGTAAAACAATTTGTTTGCTGCAACACATGAATAAAGATAAGAAATTAAGGGTCACCTTTTCACCAGAGCAACTGATCTCTCTGGCATACATGTACCTAGAGGTATATGATGTTATTTTTGCATTTTTCTCGCACTGACGTTTTAATGTTTTATTTCCGTATTGATCCATTATATATCAATTTCACGACACTTACATAATGTTTTGTTGGCATCGTTAACAGATTGTCAATAAAGATCCGCCCAGATATATCAGGTAGCGAGAACAACACATGTACAAAGGAAATCGTTATTTCCTTTAACACTCAATGGTGCAGTGCACGAGCAGTCTTACATAATAAAATGATAAATAGATCTTAATCAACACAGATGTTCAAATTTATATTCAGTATTTTTAACTTTGTTCGATAAACATCTGATTATTATAAATTAACATCTCAACCAAATCGAATATATAACGGAAAAGGAAAAATGAACTCAGAAGTCTAAAAGGAAGGGCATAACCAGTTGTATTATTTTAAAGCATTGTATTATGCTGGGTAATAGATCCATTATTCTTTATCTGTCTAGTAGTTTTAGTTAATCAATTTTTTATGTTTTACATAAAATTTTCCTTTTTTATTAATAAAATTCTATTATTTTTTTTAAAATAAACAAAAAAGTTTCCATAATTGTTAAAATCTCCGAAAACTGATAAATAAAGTCATAGAAAAATCTAAGGTGTTCTACGAAAACTACATCTTACTATCTCAAATGGGGCCCTTTTTACCCCTGAATGGTGTAAGTTTAGCTACCTTATACAAAGATATATTGGGTACTAGTATTAAGAAAGTGTTTTAAATTAATATTTATTTCATCTTTTAATACGTTTACAATGGGACTCTACAAGAATACAATTCATAATAAACCATTTTTCCTCTTTACGAACCAACTTTAAACACAAAACACATTTCTAAACATAAGTAGAATCTATGTTTTAAATCTTTCTATAAAAGAAAAAAAAAAAAAATATATATATATATATATATATATATATATATATATATATATATATGTGAAAAGGAATTTAAAAAAAAATTAAAAAAAACCCTTCGTTTCATTTATTTTTAAAAAAAACGACAGTAATTTTTTAAAATCTACATGTATAACATAAACATATCTTCTAGCATTCTGCAATATGAAACTATAATTTTTAAATAAAATGAAGATGATAATTTTGAGAGACTCTACGTTGTATTTAGTTGTCATCTTACAAAAAGTTAAACGAAAACAAAATCAGCAAAAAAAAAAAACGAAAAGTTTTGAAGAATGAAATAAGTTTTAGTGAATAAACAGAGACCGTTTAAAAGAGAGAGTATCACACTTTCCTTAGGCGCAGCGTATAAACATATACGATAACATTATCCACCATCACATACAGTAAAACCAATACGGACACTATATATAATATTCCGTCCTTACATTATTCTAATATAATTACAAATATCTTATTTAAAACAATGCCGACAAAACGCGAGAAGAGCGAAGATCGAGTTGTCTTGTTTCTAAACACAGGTAAAGCTTTTTTTAATTATAATGAGACTGTCAGTTAAAGGGTAATAAAGGAAACCAGAGAGGCCTACCTCAGACAACCAATTTTATAAACCAGGATAGGCCCCCTACTTGAATTCAAACTTAGGGGGTGAGTCGTTGGCGCGCCTTAAGACAACTCTGCTATGGGTTCTTCTAATTACAGAAACCATTTTAAATTGTAATTTGAATACAAAAGTTAGAAGTGTGCTTCTTGTATACAAATTCAAACTTAAACAGTAATCGTATACGTTTTTATGAATTATTCTGTATAATCATTCAAAATGTTTATACAAAAATTCAATAACAACGGAGGATACAAGCTAAATAAAATACTACTCACCTGCAGCAAGCTTGGCCGGGATAATGATACACTGTAACATATAAACTTGTTATAAATGTTTATAATTATGTTCATAGCAATGTTAATAATGCTTTTTACGACACAGAATTGATCACTTACCACCAATACATACAAACATACACAATGTATTGGCTGTAACAGATGGGGAATAAATATGAAAATGGATCATATGATATAAAACAACGTATAAAATTTGGCCATTGTAATAATGGTTTAGATCGATACATTTAGACAATTAAATTATTGGCGGATTAAGACATAAAATGAACATAAATTGTATTTATGTTATCAATGACAAATTCTTTTAAGGAACTTGTCGTAAAATGACTGAGTATTTTCTGTGTGTTAACAAGAAGCCTTAGACTTAACTTTTACAGTAATTTCAGTACATTTTCTTAAAAATAAAAAAGTATAATCTTTGATACTCTATACAAATTTGTATTTTTAAATAAAAATTGTTTAGATAACAGTTCAAAATTAGTCTTTACAAACATTAAGCTCGTGTTGAAAATTGTAAGAATTATTTTTCACTGACATCACGAATAATATTGGAAAAATACAATTTCATTTGACAGTGAATTTAATTTGTACCTTGTAGAATGTGCAGGATGACTTAATATCCTAAAGATTTTCCGGTTGCTAAATCTGGATTCTGTTTAGTTTTATCAATTTTAATGTTAATACAAATAATAAAAATCAATAAAATCAATGCATTATTATTGCATCAATATTTAAAAAAGTTTTAGTGACATGAAAATTCTATTCACTTAAATCTGTAGAGGTAAATATGAAAAATCAATTTTAAAAATAATCATTATATAAGAAAATTCATTACCACACACAATTTTTGACTAATAAGTTTCTTGAACCTATCAAGCTTTGAAAACTAGGTCTTGCTGCTTGAAAGTTTGGTTCTGGATTATTAAATAAAGACACGCTATTCGAGTGTAGTATATATGGAGTTTTACTTCCATCAGTTCAGAGATTGTGTATATAAATTCAATGTGGAATATATAGAGAATATATCATAGCATTTAACATAAAAACATAATAATAACATACACAAAAAATACACACAAATTCAACCACGAGAGACAACCCTCTCGTTTATAATACTTAATAATTCACATAAATTGTTTAAAAACATATATCTTTTCAGAAGAAAAAAGAGAATAAAATTTCAGAACTTTAACATGATACTCGAATGAACGACAAACAAAAAACAGACATGGTGATTTGAATGTACTCCCCTTTTCTTCGTTTACTGGAATATATATCTTTTCAGAAGAAAAAAGAGAATAAAATTTCAGAACTTTAACATGATACTCGAACGAACGGACAAACAAAAAACAGACATGGTGATTTGAATGTACTCCCCTTTTCTTCGTTTACGGGAATATAAATATTCAATTTTACATTGAAATAAATTAATAATATTTATGAACGTTGATTTTTATTTTCTTCAAATCAGTAGGGAATGAAAAAGACAATAAATGGCACGAAATCAAACTTGTTGAAATCTGAGGATAGTTTTTTTTTTCTTAAAGAATTACGCATATATTGCTTTTAAGAAGGCGCCAAGAAACCCTAACGACTAAATTATCGCGGTCATGTTTTCTCACAGGGCCTCGTTATACTGTGTTATATACATTTATTTTACCATTTTATACTTTAAATAAATAATAAATGTATTATTTAATAGAGTCTGTAAACGTCCATTGTGTTTATTGTCTGATCGCTAAGCTTTAGACTAACTGATAATGACGTGATATAGTCATTTAAATACATTATTTTCAGAAGGTGGTTATGACACATGTTTCATTTCTACGTTTGCCTTTTGTCAATACTAAGTAGGCTTTCAGATTTGAACTGAATCTAGAAGCCCCAGAATATCAATCAGTTATTCAAAAAAAATCCGCCTGTCTTTTCTAATTTGATAAGCTTTTAAGATGCATTAGTTTTTTTTTTTTTTTTTTTTTTTTTTTTTTTTTATACAAAACAAGTATTCTTTACAATTCTATATTCATAATGGAGGCATACATTTTCGATTTATTTCCTATCAAATAATAAATCCTTGAATAAAAATGCTGTACAACATAACCGTGGATACTTTTTGGTTGGGTTAGAATAAAGGGTAAAATGAAAGAAAACGAAAAAAAAAAACTGCTTCTCATCATAGTATCAAAACAGTCTACACAGTAATGATGACGCCCCTTAATAATCCATGGCTGAAAATTCGATTTTTTATGACTAAGAAATTCAGTGGATCGTTTTTGTAGAATCGGTCATGTTTCCATAGGCCTTCACAATTGCACTAAACGGTAGAAAGGAAGCAAATAATACATTAGTGATGACGCCCCTTTATAATCCATGGCTGAAAACTTTTACCAATTATTAAAATAATCAAAAATGCATGGATAGCTGAAATTAAAGTGTCTATAAATTTCCATAAATAAAGGATTTTCAAGTAATCAATCTTATACAGGGTTAATCTATTTAAAGAGAATTTTTTGTAAAAGTAAACTTATTTTACCTATTCAACTTCGTTATAGTGTTTTGGTTGTGCCACTTATTGTGTTTGTGACTGCATAACTTAGAAAATATTTGACTTATTTGAGCGTAGTTAAAATAGAAATTTCTTTGTGCATCAAAATAAATTTGTGTGTTTTTATTATTAGTAGTAGTAGTAGTAATAGTAGTAGTGATTTTACTTATTTATTTAATTTTAATGATTAATTTTTTTAATTTATTTATTTATTTCATTTTATTCATTTATTATTTTCTATTTATTTATCTATTTATTTATTTATTTATTCATTCATTTTTCATTCATTTTTTTAATTTTTTTTATTTTATTTATTTATTTTATTTATTTATTTATTCATTTACTTTCATATTTTTTAATCACTGATAAGTTCCGATCGGCACTGTCAAATAAACTATTCTGCTCTCTCTATATATAAGTAGTAAGATGTTTCAATTCCTCATAAGACCTTTACTTTTCAAATAAGTTTGATTGTTTGTCGTATACTGACCAGATTCTATTCATGATAGGTTGATAAAACGGTATTTGTATTTCAATCAAAACCCAGACAAAGACATCGTCTGCTTGCGTGACCACTCATTTCCTGGTATTTCTACCAACGCATCTCAAAGATATGTCAATTTCTTTGGCGATATATTAAATGATGTACCAGTTAATTGTAATGAGCCATTGTTATCTCCATTACAGTTCATTGATTGTGATTGAAAATTTAAAAGAAAAAAATTTGTGTTTGTAATAAAATATTTATATCATTGCATCACTGTTACACAATATCATTACGCAAAATAAATTTTTTAAAAATATCTAAATTTGATATTCCAAATGAAATGGTTTTCTATTAAATTAGTGCATTTTGAAATATTTCAGAACGATTTTGAGAACGCAGTGTATTATATTATTTCATGCTTGGGGATCCTAACTATGACTTGTGTCCCCAAGAGGATTTATTACCGAAGCATTAAAACTGAAATCATCATCATGTAATGATGTTGAAATAGTTTTTTTACCAAGCTGTTAAAGTTCCCAGGTTTTTCAATTATGCTACAAAGCTGTGAAATAGTGCTAGTTGATACAATGAAACACACTTTTATATGCTATTATAACTGTAATGAATACTTCCAAAGCCCACGACAAAGAGGGAATAAAACAGAAATAACATAACCACATTGGGGAATTGATAAGGCTAGCTCCAGACAGTAAATTTATCTGAACTTTCAACAATAAGGTGATATATAGACTCAAAATCTATACCAGGGACAGAATTTAAATGAAGATTTTCTAATTCAATAGTAAACATGTCATTTTTAATCTTATATATTGTCAATTTGATATTCAAGTTCTTAACAAGCTCAATGTTTTTAATAACTCTCTGCATGTATCCTGCAAAACCAACTGTTGTACGAAATAGGTTTAAATGCTAGTCTTTCATAACATTGCTATTTAGAAAAAAATATATATGTTTGGCAACAAAACTGCTTCTTTAATACTAAACTCCGGCTTACAATCAATTTACTTTATCGGTTTCAGATAATCAGTCGTGGTTAGTATGTATCTGCCTATAGTCCAATCATTTAGGATACATGGTAGATAAAACGCCTTGTTGGGCTATATTATGACCTAAAGAATCAAGAATTGATCTTCAGATACCATCTAAGCCAGACGTTTTACTTTTAAGGAAATGACTTCATTATCTCCACGGTGTTAGGCCATGGATCATTCAGAAACCTTTAAAATGGGTGCATCACGATAAGACTAAATTAAAAGGATAAACTTTGACATTTTAATGTGAACTAAAAGGAAAGAGAGTTAAAAATAAACAAAAAATCGCTTTAAAAAATTTAAAAAAGAAATTTCAATAAACCTTAAGTGAATAACTGAAGTAATAAACGTCTCCTGATTGAATTTATAAAATACAATATAATTTATCTGTGCAAATTTATAATTTATAAGTGCATGTACTTGAAATATCTGCCAGTGTAAAGTTTATGTGTCCGTTCATGCTTGTAATATATAAGGAACAAGTTTTTTAAAATACCAAAAGCTAGTGCGCGCAAACACACACACACATACACACACACACCGGATCTATGTTGTAACTTTAAGTTTAGTTTTTCACTGTCACTAGTGATTTGCGATTTTTCTTCCGAAGTCGAGAAAATTTTTATCTATTCCAGAATAAATCACTGTGCTTTGATAATGAACGAAGCTTAACCAGGGCACAAAATAACATTAATCCGAACCACGAGTGGTTGCTACAAATTAATCTATAAGAAAACAATAACGTATGAAAAATTCCGAGAACTGTATATTTGTGATTGATTCAGTCATTACAAATCGCGTGTATCTTTTCATTCCATTATTAAAAGCATGTACATATACATTACAGTTTCAAATATTCAAAATTTGTCTTAAAACAAATCAAATTACTTTTTACTAGTATTTTATGTACATACGACTATAAATTTGAAATCCAAAATTCTTGCTTAAATTCAAAACACCGAGCTTAACCATATAACGTCTTCAAGCATCTTTTAAGATTACAACCAATTTGGCCGACTCACGCCTTAACAAACTACGATGTCAGTAACACATAACATGTGTTCAGAAAGCGATTTTTTTTCCTTTTACAATGGTTACATGTATAACCTGTTGATTGATAGACCTAATTATAAATAAAATATTTAAAAAAAAAAAAAAAAAAAAAAAAAAAAAAACAAGGTTTCTGTGTTATCTCAGACAATTTGTTTCCGTTTTAAAAGTATGGCATGTTGCATTCTCGACATAAGATGAATCATTCAACATGGTTAGGTCAATATTTGTAGCATTGACGTTTATTTTTGGTTACAATTACCGTAAAGTAGGGACTTTAACAACATTTAATTTTATTTCTTCTATGTTCGTCTTATTCCTGATCTTATTGTATTATGCATTTTCTTCGTAATTTGTTCTTGGGTGTTTTGGCTGTTGCTAAATTGCAACACGCGTTACTTCATTAGTATTGATGTGCAGAGACGAATATAATTCATTGCATATATTCGAAATTAGATGATGACGAAAATTTTATTTCTGAAAAGTCACATGGTCTTGGATACAAACACATTAATAATAAGTTATATGGCAATGAATCTGTCTTTTTCTGATTGGCTGAGAACGTGTTAGAAAAGCCAAATAAATCGCTAAAATCTTGAAACGCAAGCAATATATTAACCGCGCGAAAAAAAACGTGATATTTTTATGTAACTTTAACGTAAAAAGCATAGAAGGAACTTACCTCTAAATCGGATGAAAAATTACTCGAAATTGCCAAGTTTCATTGTTTTAATTCAAAACAATTGTAATATTTCCACGATATTACATTTGTTAAAGTGACAGTTTTACCATACTTCTGTAGCTTAAATATATCATTTGGTTTGATTACAATCATTTCTACTTAATTTCTATACTGAATATAAAAAAATATAAATACATTTATTTAAAATTAAACATTTAACAAAAAATGATCACAGAAATCATTGGTTATATCATTAAACAGCTTTATTGCTTTGGTAAACGTAAGATTTATCAACTTCTAAAATGTAATTTTTGAGACGAGACAGTAGACCCAGTCTTTTGACAGTAATTGATAATAAAAACAGATTGTTTGCTGAACACAGTAATACGTATTAATTTGCTTACAAACATTATAAAGAATCAGTACACAATCACAGGCTTATGTGACCTAAAAATGTCTGTAAATAGGTTACCGGATTACTTGTAAAAAGTATAAATAGGATGAATAAAAGTTAGAAAAATAGTCAGAAAAATCCCGGAATTTTTAAATAATACACGTATACAAGTATTCCCGATGAGCCAGCATTTTTTATGAAAGTGAAAAATAATCTCTTATTATCATCATGAAACACTTTTTAAAGTATTAGTTATAAAAATTCAAAAATGATTAAATAAACACAAAATTTGCAAAATGGTTTATAGTTCGTACGGCATCTAGAAAAAACCAACAGATAGCTTTATAATCCTAATGAAACAAGGGTGTTTAATTTCAATATAACCGTAATTACAATGCCTACAAAAACCAAACCTTTTTCAGCAACAATTGTAAAAATTTGACATAAGTTAAAGAATATTAAACGAATGACTCCAGACTTCTTGACAAACACCAAATGTAACGCAGTAGGAGGATTAAAACACGCGTAGAGACTTGAAAAAAGACTAGCTTTGCTCACCAAGTAAAAATTTATGTAACTTCTTTATTTCTGCAATGATGATTTGACACCGAACAGTACATTCTTAAGCAGCGTGTTCATGGCCCTGTGCAAAATCGTTTTTGTTTAGCAGTGTTAGAAGCAGAGATAAGACACTTTATATGCATTTGTTCTTAAATTCAATTACATTATTATGTAGCTTTAAATAGCCCAGTTAGCAGGCCTTACAGATTGCTTTTGGTGTGATCTAGTTCCATTAAAACAAATCAATTTCTTTTGCCTGTTTTTATTAAGATTAAAATACTCCTATTCTTTTTGTCTTATATAAAACTCGCTTTTGTAAGAAAACTTTAGATCGATAACTTTTCTGTGTTATATTTTTTTCATCTGAAACTGCAAATATTAAAACCCACAGGAATATCAAACTTACGAAGTATAAGTTTGATTTAAGTTTTGTTTAAAAGATTTCAATAAAACTAAAAGCAGCCTTCATAGAAGTTTGACGGGTTTTATGGAGGAAATAAAAAATTTGTTCTCTTAAAACTGTATAAATTTCGAAGAGATGTATTTCTTTTTCGTTTAAAGTACGAATATATTCTGTTTTGTATAATACACGTGGTTGATACATGTTTCCTGAAATATAGCTTACGGTCTGGATTTTTCAGATCAACAATTGGGTTTTATCTTAAACTAACTTAAACTTGTAAATCTATACAGTCAGACTATGTCAACCAGTAAGCCCCGGTGTTAGCCTCCCATCGGGAATTGATCATGATCGCCCTCTGACACTGCAACATTAGCAGTTTTGAGAGAAAATAATTAAGAATTTCATAAAAAACATATCATTTTGCTTTTACTCATTCAGCATATGCCTTTAAACATTTTTATGGAAACTTGAATACTTAACATAAAATTAAAATATACAGTGGTCTTCACAGACAGTAAATGATGCCTGTAAGGTGGATTTTTTTACACAGGGACCGGTTTAACAATCATTCATTCCGTTTGAGTGTACATTTAAATAAATTATTTTTCATTTTTCTTTTGTCAACATTTTAAAAACTTTAAATATTATAAAACAGTGTTTTGTTTTGTTAAAAAAAAACCTGCAATAAACAATCTACATATATCATTTAACTGTGTTATGTCTTAAAATTAACATTCAAATATTCACGAGTTGATTGTACACTCAGTTGAGTGAATGATGGTAAAACCGAGGCCGGTTGTTTCTGTCCTTTATGTGTACCTTCATCCTAAATTATTTAACATTCCCATATAATATTCAATTTTCAGATCAGCCAATCAAAACTGGGTAAATGATAAGCAGGTATTTTAGTAATAGGGCGCATTTCTTTTTTTATTTAATCATAGTAAAGAAGATAAATGTGATATTTCCAGGAATTAGTTAAAACAAATGAAGAATTTTACCCGCAGTAGTATTAAGAGATATTTAATTACAGACTATAAAAGTTAAATTGCGTGACTATTTGTCATACATCATAGTTATCTCGTGGTATGAAGCTTTCTTTATTATTCAAAATTATTTAAGACTCCCATTAGTGTAATTTAGCAACACAATTTTAAGGAAACAAATCATATTTAAATATAATATTCAAATATGTAAAAGACAAAAACTTTGACAGTTTATTCACTAGATTATAGTTTCAGTTCGAGAGATAGGATGTGACATTAACATTGGTTACAGAAGATTGGAGTAGCTGTAGTAGTATTGTGTGTGAGAGTTAATTAGAGGTGACAGAAGATTAGGTTAGGGTCGACAGAACTTTACAATGAACTAACAGAAATGCTATCAAAGAATAATTATGATAAAGAATAAATCAATAAAAGAAAGATAATTGCCCCAATGACGAACCTGCTTCAGAATTTACTTGGTGATGCATGTCTCATGGTACAAGTAGAAAAGATAAATAAATGCTCCAGGGTCTGTGAACTTTTACTTTGAACCTTAACTTGTTTTGATTGTGTTCCTAAAAGGTTCTAATAGAATGTGATAGCTTGAAACCTTAAATATCATTCAATTTGAAATTTTCTCGAACCATCACACACATACAGAGAGAGAGAGAGAGAGAGAGAGAGAGAGAGAGAGAGAGAGAGAGAGAGAGAGAGATGAAAAACGTAATAATCAAATATTTTATTAGTTTTATCAAAGCATAAAAGTGAAAGAGAGAGATTTAAAATCGCATTTTTGTTAACACATACAAAGAGAGAGAGAGAGAAAGAAAGAGAGGGGGGTGAAATGGTTTGTCAATTATAACCAGAAACATAACTGTTTCCTACCATCAGTACATTTTATTTACAACCTTCTGTATTTTTGTAGCGCATCAAAACTTCAACAGGTTAATTGTTAAATGCTATAATACTACTATGTTGATGTAAGCGAAAACCTTCTGTAATGGAACACCAGCTACTAAGCACATTATGAATGATACAAATAGCATTGCTAGACATAATTAGATCATGTTCAGTGACTAATTTATTAAGATAGAACTAAGTTTTAAACATGTCATAAACGAAGCATGATGTATTTGGAATTTCTAAACATGAATATTGGTAGAGAGTGTTTTTATAGTGTAATTACTTATTGTAACCAAAGACTGAAAACAAACTGTAAACGTCGTAAATCTATATTGATGGCTTCAGATAATCAAATTATATGAATTTTATACAATTTAACATTTGATATACCATTATTCCCCAATTCCCCAAAAATAAAATATCGCTTGCGAACGTCTTATCTAAAAGCAAATATGCAAGAAAAAATTGATAGAATTTAGCCGATATAAGTAAAAACTGCATTGAAATGGATTTCTATGTATAGACTACTTAAGATATATATAATTCTACAATAATTGATATCTACTTGAGCTCTAGACATCAATTTGTACATACATACATATATATATATATATATATATATATATATATATATATATATATATATTATAACAAGTTACATTATACGTTTGTGATCGGTAGTCGTATGACGTGCCAGGGAACATCGATCACATAAAAACTTCATCAATTCTATGGGTGAAGGATATAGAATTCATCTTTACGAGCTTTATTGTGTTGTCTCTGTAATTTCTAGTCATTATATAACTTAATATCAAATTTATCCTACTTCCCAAATAAGTATATCTTAATAAACGATTTCTAACTCGCTGGTAATGATACTTTATCCCGACAAAACAATTTAGTAACACTTGCATATTGCCTTCATATTATATTCTGTCAAAAGAATATAGTAATAATTGAGTATTATTACTTCTATAAATATTATTTAGTCCTTATTTATTTATTTTTTTTTTATGGATTTTTTGATCTATAGTTATATTGTAAAAACCATCTCATCATGATAAGAGCGACATTCACTGGTGATCAATTTTAAGGAAAACCTTTATTTGAAATTTCTATATGGCGATAGTCGCTCGACTAATTTTTGAATTAGTTATCTTTATTCTGTTACGAAACTGATTATTTTCATTAATATTTATATGATACCAGGGACATACATATCAATCTCTGATGATACAAATCGTTCGACTTACTTGTGGTTATAAACTGAGGAGTTGTTACCATTATTTTGTTGAGAAATTATTTTATTGATATTTCAAAATTAACTACACTAGTTTGTTACCATTCTGTCATGACAAATAAATCATTCACGATTGAAATGAAACTATTTAATTCTTTGAAAATTGGACATCATTGATTGTTATAGTATTGTTGATACTAAAATCGATTTCATTCATTTTCATTAATAATTTTTTTAATTTAAAGCAAAATCTAGAGACAACTGTTGGATTCAAATAAGTAATGACTTTGCACTAATCAAAGAAATTTTGTAACAATATCATACATCTTTAGTTTGCCAACTTCCCGAATCCACATGGTGCCTGCAATATGGATGAAATTTATATAGGAAATTAGAAAACATTAACATAACTTTATCGAAAATTCCCAGTCAGGAAAACTTGAACAATTATCAAAACATAAAAGAAGAGTTAGAACAAATTAATGATCATAAAACTAGAGGAATTATGATTAAGTCACATGCAAGATTTTGTGAAGAAAGTGAAAAAAATACTTAATATTTTTTATCCTTAGAAAAGAGATACAACAAAAACAAAATCATAAATAAACTTCTAAATGATAAACATGAAGAGGTAATAGATAACAAAGGTATTCTTGCCTTTACTGCAGTACTTTAAACAATAATTCAGATGAAAAAATATTAATTATTTTACAAAAAATAAGGACATACCAAAAATTACAGAAATACAGTCTGGAATTTGTGAAAGAGAAATAACTATGTTTGAGTGTACGGAAGTTTTAAAATGTTTTAAAAATGGAAAATCTCCAGGGAGTGATGGATTTCAAATTGAATTTTACAATTTTTTCTGGAAAGAGATTGATGAACTTGTTTTAGAAAGCATAAACTATTCTTTCAAAAAGGTCCTCTCTTCACTGATCAAAAACTGGGACTCATTACACTTATTCCAAAAAAAAAGATAAAGACAGGAATTATTTTTAAAAAATGGAGACCCATCTCTCTTCTGAATGTAGACTGTGGCAAAAATTCTAGCTAATAGATTGAAAGATATTTTACCTTCAATAATTGACCCAGATCAAACTGGTTATGTAAAAATCGGTATATGGGGAAAATATCAGAACCATTGCTGACTTAATAAACCTCACTAATCTGAAAAATATTCACGGACTTACTCTTCTTATTGATTTTGAAAAAACATTTGACACCCTCGAGTGTTCTTTCATTCAAAAACCGTTATCAGCCTTCGGATTTGGGGATTGTTTTAAAACTTGGGTCAAAATATTACATAAAGATTTTCAGAGTAGAATTTTAAATAATGGTTTCTCGTCGGAAATATTCTATATTACACGAGGTGTTCGACCAAATTGTCCTTTATCGCCTTATCCGTTTGTTTTATTAATTGAACTTTTAGCTATTAATTTCAGACGTAACACTGATATTAAAGGAATCAAAATTGATAATATAGAATATAAAATTAATTTGCTGGCAGATGATACAAAATGTTTCCTCATTGACGAAAATTTTAAGTAATTAAAACAATGGATTCTTTTAAACTTTGTTTAGGTCTTAAAGTGAGTCTTGATAAAACCGAAGCAATTTGGATTGGCTCATATAAAAACTGTCCTCCAGACAGTTTACCAGTTAAATGGCAATAAATCATTTTATACTTTAGGAATTTGATTCTGTGGTAACGAAAATGAAATGTTTTCAACTAAATTTAAATTCAAAGTTAAAAGATCTAAAAACTACCTCAAACCTTCGGAAAATGGGTGATCTCACTATTATTGGGAAATATTTATAATTAAATCTCTAGCTATCTCTTCACTGGTCTACCAAGTAAGTTTGTTATCAGTATATAAAAGCTCTATAAAGAAGTCCAAAAATGATAATTTTATTTGGAATTCTTGGGATACACAAAGTTAAAAAGACGTTATGATAAAAAAAATATCTCAAGGAAGGGGGGAGGGGGGGTAAAATACCCACATTTCGAAATTCAAGTCAATGCTTTACGTCTGTCCTGGATAAGTAGATTTTTTAATGAAACAGGTGCTAGATGGAAAACTCTTTTTTCGCATTTTTTCAGAGAAATGAAATTATCAGACCTTTTGCAATCAAAATGTAATTTAGATATAAAATTGGATTTGCCAAAGATTTTATTGATCTGTTAAGTTATTGGTATGAATTTCGTTCTTTGAATAATGTCAGTATATATCCAAGATATTTAGAGAAGTTATTTGGTTTAATGACAATGTAAAGTTTCAAAGAAATCAGTGTTTACCGAAAATGGTACTAAAAAGGTATAATGTACTTAACAGATCTAATAGACAATGATGGTAATATTTTATCTTTAGAAAACTTATCAAAACGTTTTGATTGCACATTAACTTTTTATATTGCAGTTTGGTACGAGCTATACCAAAAGAGTGGAAACTATACGTACAAAACGTTCTGTTCCTAATATAACAAATACAAACCTTACTTTGTACATCAATAAAAAGAACTGTCAAATTAAAACATTCACATGTTATGAGTTTTATTGGTCCTTTGTAGATAATATAAGTATTGAAATATCAAGTATTAGAAAATTGGATGAAATTTATAATACTGATAAGGAAGATTGGGGCAACATTTTTAGACTTCCATTTATTTGTGTTCTTGAAACGAAACTTCAGGCTTTTCAATTTAAAATACTACATACATTTATTAGTAATAATTATCTTTTATTCAAAATGAATTTGTCGAACTCTCCAAATTGCATTTTATTTGTAAACGAAGTTAATAAAATGGAACATAAATTCTTCAATTGTAACTCACTCAAACCTTTCTGGTAAAGTTTAAGATTTGGTGGAATGACTTGAATAATTCTAATATTTTCTTTACATCTAGAGATATAATTTTTGGAATCTACAAAGAACAAAATAGAATGCACTGAATTTCTGTATTTTAATTGCCAAATATTTCATCTACTGCCTACACAAATACAAATACAACTAATCAAATATCATTTGAAGGTTTAAAGAAAGGTTTAACAGTTCTTACACATCTCTCTTGATTTATGGTATATTTTACAAATTTTACAAATTGTGTTTTGCAACTAAATGCTTATCTCCTTCGATTATATAGATATTATTATTATTATTATTATATATATATAAATATATATATATATATGTATGTATGTATGTATGTCTGTATATCATTGTATGTTTATGAATCATTGTTTATTGTAATTATGTATATTATTTAATGTTAAATGTAATTAGATTTGATGAGCCACAAAAATAAAATAAAAATTAAAAGGAAAAAGACAAAAAATATGGATGAAATTCTTGTAAAAATGATATGTAATTGTTAACACACACACACACACACACACCACACACACACACACACACATATATATATATAAACAAGGCAACAATGGTAACAATGCAAAACAAATACTAGCTAAGCAAACTAGAAACAATGGAAATCCTCTTTGAATATATGAAAATATGACCGAAAATAAGGCTTGGATTTCTCGAGAAAGAATAGTAACATATTGTGAAAGATAGCAATGATGTAGGTGAAATGTAACCATTACATATGGTTGTACCATAAATGGTACTCTGGACGCAATTCCTTGATTCGAACAAAATTAAAAGAACGAGTTATGGTTTTATCCGTAACATGATGTTTTTGAGCTTTACAATATTTACTATGCAAATCACACTTATTCGTAAAGAATTTTATATGATTTTTCTAATAAAGGAAATATTTCAATATTTAATCTTCCTATTGTGCATTACAAATATTCATACTTTTCTAATTTAACATGTACAACATGTATATTATTTCGTAAAGTATGTCGAAAATCTTTTTGTTATATGTCAATTTCTGATATATCTTTTTTGCCGTGTATTTATCGACAGATGGAATAATATAATAAAACCTACATCACGTGGTACTTTTTGCCATGTTGATATTCTTCAGATTTAATTCCCTTAAGAAATATAAGATAGCAAATGACACCGATAAAAGAAGTCAAGTTAACAATTCATTTTCGTGCTTTCAAAGTAGAACAGGGCTAAGCTGATTGAAACCTAATTGGTTAAATCAAAATTAACACAAGTTTAAAACATTTATAAAATTTAATCGATTTGTTACAATGTGATTCAGTTTCACGAAATTCTTTTCACTTTTGACATTTTCAACATTAATTTTATTAGATATTTGAGAATGTGCACAAATCAAATTGACTAATCATTTAGTTTAGATAATCAAGTTTTAAACATTGGCATCCGATATTTAATTTTATTTTTATAATTAGTTTAGAAAAGCAGTAACTGTTATCTATAAACAGTTGTGTATAACAATGAGGCGCAATAAAATTATTTTGTTTTTTATGTAACAAAATAATTTTTATCATTAAATAAAACTTTTTATGTAAAACAATACCAATACATTTTCTAAACATATATAAAATCGCACTATTCTAATGGCAATATAAATAAAAGTTGAAATAGACTGAAGTAACGTAATGGTGTTTTACTACCCAGTCTACAGTTCTTTAGTTATATAGAGACTGTCTTTTTTTTAAATATTAAAATCCTTCGAAAAGAGTCGAGACCTATAATACCGGCCTTCTTGCTAACGAACTGACATCTTAGATATCTTTCTGAACGGTATTTAATGCTATGCGATGATAGCAATGGAGTAAAGTGTAATGATGTTTTGAGTCCTATTCAAGGTTTTTTCACTTATATCAAGGCAGTCAGTTTTGGAATTGTTGAGAAACCGGAAGGCCGAGAGAAAACCATCGACCTTCGGCAAGCAAATCGACAAACTTTTCACATTAGGATTTGCCTAAGCAGGATTCGAAACTAGGCGGCTTGAGACGCTATGGTCTGTAAACGCGCGCTTTATACCACTCAGCCACTTATCTCAAAAAAAAAATAATTTGTGCATAATACAATACCTCTGTTTATTGGCAAAACAAACACAATCAACACAACAACATGTTTAATCTAAAAAGTGGAGATTTATCCATCATTCTGTTCTCTTCTCTCTATGCTGAGGGCATACAATCAACAACGAACGCCTCAACACCCACGAAGTTGTTTTAGTTTAAGTATTTATCGTATTTGTATATGTAATAAAGAATCTTGGAGACATCGACAGAGAATCACTGTCAAATTACACTCTCTAGAATCCTTAGACAGGATATAGCTTTTCTAAAAAGCTGCAGACAATGTAAAATTGCATTTACGTTATCATGTATGTTGTTGAGTTGCAACATTAAGAGACGCTTTTCGGGAAGAAAAGGGTAAATTTAGGTTAACACACTAATAAACTGTTTAACCTGATGTATCGTCTTTACAGACAGTACAGTAAAGTCCCGCATGCGCCAACTTATTGACCCCAAAGTCAAACAACCGAGAAAAGCTTGCTGGATTTTTCCTTTTAATTCTTTTATTTAAGTGGGTAAATTTTATCAGCCATTTAACTGATTTTACAAATGTCTAAAACCTTAGGCTTTGCTTTTTCGGGTTTTCGAAAATTCGACTGAAAAAACTTGATCGCATAAGGTTTTCATTTAACAAAAGTATTAAAGACTTGAAAGTGGGTAGTGACTGTTCTTTTGCCAAGCACTCGGCATTACAAAATGAAAGTCACGGTTCTTTCGGATTGGAACTTAAAATAAACGAGGTCCCGTGTCACGGCAGGCGTGGCACGATAAAGAACCCTGCTGTATAATGCCATCAGCGCAACGCACAGGCAAAATTTCTGCATTTTCGCCTATAGCTGGCGACGTCTCGATATAAGTGAAATTTTCTTGACTGGGACGTTAAACACCATCACTCAACTCAACTCTCTAAGCATCGATTTTACGAAGTTGTTTTAAATGGAAGAGACGTTTTGAAAGTAAGCTTAACAGAATGTGACAGTTAAAAAAATTAATCAAAAACATTAGTCTCTCATTTTGATTTGAGATGTTTCTCAATAAGTTTTCAATATAGCACAGTGTGTCCTCACCACGGTAACTAGACTCTCCCACACTGCCGTTTTAGAGGTATTATAAAAAGTTTTACATAAAAATCTGCTGTTTAAAAAGAAGCCTTTTGAAAAGAACCAGTAGGTAATGACCTATAGCTGGTTGAAATTAGAAACATTACCTTGTTGTTTTGAATATTTATCTGTGTATTTGACTGCAAACCGAATATCGTTGGTCAAAAGCAGAAAAAAAGCAAAACACGCAATTACTTCATTCTGTAAAAAAACCAAAACCTAAGGGAGAAGAATAAAGATATATAGTAATGGAGAATAATCAAGCCGTCTGTTTGGCATTAACTACAGCCATATATCATAGAACTATCATCACCGTTAATAACATAAGTCCTCTGTAGAACATCAGTAAATCAGTAAATGAGTGGTAAAATGGCTCATTTAAAGCTGGGAATAGACTATTATTCTATTCTAATTACTAATTACCTTTACTAATGAGAAAATCTTGATTTGTACGTTTTTTCGAATTGTTATAAATAGCTTTATTCTAAAATAAGACAAGCGTGGTTTATTAAACAAAATATAAGATGTTAATTACTAACGTTGTAAAAACGTTCTAAACGTCTTTTGCGGGGATTCAGAAAATCACTTTTAGCTCAACATTTGAAAAACTTTGTCACACTTTTTTCCAGCGGTTCACAAATGAAAGATTTTATATTTAGTGGTCTAAATATTTACTTATCGTGAACTTTTGTCTCTTATTTTCTCCGTTTATAGTGACTTGTTCTTGGTAATTCTGACAACTGACAAGTATCTCTATTAGCCCCATATATTTTCTATTTCATTTTAAAATTTATTTCGGACTCGTAATAAGTAGTTTTTTTTAATCTGAAATCTGTTGGTTTTATTGGCAGTAATCTAAAAATCATTTCATTTTTGTTTAAAAAGTTTGACGTTTGACTTCAGTACTTAATTTACCTCTTTGGGTTGTACTTTTGGGCTGGCCTTATACAACCAGGGTTAACATACCAACAAATCTCTGAATGTTTCGATCTGTCTTGAATGTAATATTAAACTGAGTTCATCTATCTTTTTTTCATTTATCAAGCCCCAGTTTCACATTCATTCACTCAATTCAGTGTATAGTGGCCCCAGTTTCACCATCATCAATTTTAGTTCAGTATATACTCAACTCAATGTCATAAAAAAAACTTTAAGCTCTTTAAATCATGTCTTGTTTGTTCAACATACCTACACTTAACAATATGAATATAACATTAGATATTCAACTTTAATTGTGTAATGTCTTAAAAATTGAAATTGATTTTTTTTTCCTTATTTGAGTTGAGTGTACACTCAAGTGAGTAAATGTTTGTGAAACTGGGGCCAGAGATTTATATTTTTCACTTAAAATACTGATTTACTAGAAAGACTGAGGGAATTGGCTCTCGTCGCTTACTATTTAAAGCCTTTAGGTTCATTTAGAATTTCATATTTTCAGATTAGATTAAAATCTCAAACCAGATATGACATGTCATTTGTTTAAAATTATTATGTATGGTTCTGGTTCACGAAGCATTATTAATCAAATTGGATTTAATTTCATAATCATTCATGAGATTTTAAAATTAAAATCAATAATGTATTGATAAAACTTGGTTCCCTACACGTTGTTCAATAAGAGCAGATAATAATAGTAACACAGAAAGGAATTTTGATAAGTTCATTAGTAATTAAAGCACGTATGTATGCGAGCCTGTTCTGTATTCAATATAAAGTCAGAACAACCAATTACAGAAATGTCAGATAGTCTTTATATCATTTCCATTTATTCTCTAACACATTAACAAATGATATAGGAGTAGCACGCTATATGGCACAAACAGGCGTCAAGATGTGATTGAAGATTGAAAAATACGATCTGCTAAATGATTTGAATTTGGTAAGAAAACACCAAATTTAAACTCAAATGTTGATAACACCACTCTCCCCAATGACATCTTATTTTTTCTTCATTCTCGTTGATTATAACACTATACAGTCGCAACAAATTATTTAAAGATGTTATTAAGTTTCTTATAAACCGTGATTTTAGAATATTTAAATACGTAATGCCTATTCATCGCTGTAAACAACAATTTATTTGAAAATTAAAACTGATAAGGTTTTAGACTATGAAGCTGCCAAGATTGAATCGGAAGAAATTTTTTTCGGTCTGATTTCTAAAACATCGTCTTAAACAAGCTTTCCAACTTACTTGGTACTTGTAGTATAGAACTCCTAAATAGTAACTAACCGACTTTGTATTTTAGTAAAGAAAAAATTCAATGAAATAAAAATATTACATTTTTCTTATATATACATATATATACAAAAGGACGTTGGACAGTTTCACAATAATCTTTAACGTAAATCTAACAAATTTAAAATCTGCATAATTTTGCTAATTGTTTAGATTTCAGTAATCTAAGGTTTCAATTTGATGATAACTTCAAGTTTGTAACATCTGTAATAGTGGCTTCAGTAATATTTATTTGTTATTCAAAAAAGATTGCCAAAATTTGCTAAAGTTAAGTTAAGGGAAATCTTAATTAAGGAATGATTGTGAAACTGGAGCTTAAATTATTTTTAAATGTTTGCATTTAAAGATGATAACAATAAGTTGATTGATAGTTACAAGATGGTTTGGGGCATCTGTTAATGCTTATAAGCACACAATTTCTCAAGTGTCCTTCGAGGACAAAAGTCCAGGCATTTTAAAATCAT
>CM056594.1:43561964-43741448 GCA_029721355.1 Tegillarca granosa
ACACGCGTTACTTCATTAGTATTGATGTGCAGAGACGAATATAATTCATTGCAATATTCGAAATTAGATGATGACGAAAATTTTATTTCTGAAAAGTCACATGGTCTTGGATACAAACACATTATAATAAGTTATATGGCAATGAATCTGTCTTTTTCTGATTGGCTGAGAACGTGTTAGAAAAGCCAAATAAATCGCTAAAATCTTGAAACGCAAGCAATATATTAACCGCGCGAAAAAAAACGTGATATTTTATGTAACTTTAACGTAAAAAGCATAGAAGGAACTTACCTCTAAATCGGATGAAAAATTACTCGAAATTGCCAAGTTTCATTGTTTAATTCAAAACAATTGTAATATTTCCACGATATTACATTTGTTAAAGTGACAGTTTTACCATACTTCTGTAGCTTAAATATATCATTTGGTTTGATTACAATCATTTCTACTTAATTTCTATACTGAATAAAAAAAATATAAATACATTTATTTAAAATTAAACATTTAACAAAAAATGATCACAGAAATCATTGGTTATATCATTAAACAGCTTTATTGCTTTGGTAAACGTAAGATTTATCAACTTCTAAAATGTAATTTTTGAGACGAGACAGTAGACCCAGTCTTTGACAGTAATTGATAATAAAAACAGATTGTTTGCTGAACACAGTAATACGTATTAATTTGCTTACAAACATTATAAAGAATCAGTACACAATCACAGGCTTATGTGACCTAAAAATGTCTGTAAATAGGTTACCGGATTACTTGTAAAAAGTATAAATAGGATGAATAAAAGTTAGAAAAATAGTCAGAAAATCCCGGAATTTTTAAATAATACACGTATACAAGTATTCCCGATGAGCCAGCATTTTTTATGAAAGTGAAAAATAATCTCTTATTATCATCATGAAACACTTTTTAAAGTATTAGTTATAAAAATTCAAAAATGATTAAATAAACACAAAATTTGCAAAATGGTTTATAGTTCGTACGGCATCTAGAAAAAACCAACAGATAGCTTTATAATCCTAATGAAACAAGGGTGTTTAATTTCAATATAACCGTAATTACAATGCCTACAAAAACCAAACCTTTTTCAGCAACAATTGTAAAAATTTGACATAAGTTAAAGAATATTAAACGAATGACTCCAGACTTCTTGACAAACACCAAATGTAACGCAGTAGGAGGATTAAAACACGCGTAGAGACTTGAAAAAAGACTAGCTTTGCTCACCAAGTAAAAATTTATGTAACTTCTTTATTTCTGCAATGATGATTTGACACCGAACAGTACATTCTTAAGCAGCGTGTTCATGGCCCTGTGCAAAATCGTTTTTGTTTAGCAGTGTTAGAAGCAGAGATAAGACACTTTATATGCATTTGTTCTTAAATTCAATTACAATTATGTAGCTTTAAATAGCCCAGTTAGCAGGCCTTACAGATTGCTTTTGGTGTGATCTAGTTCCATTAAAACAAATCAATTTCTTTTGCCTGTTTTTATTAAGATTAAAATACTCCTATTCTTTTTGTCTTATATAAAACTCGCTTTTGTAAGAAAACTTTAGATCGATAACTTTTCTGTGTTATATTTTTTTCATCTGAAACTGCAAATATTAAAACCCACAGGAATATCAAACTTACGAAGTATAAGTTTGATTTAAGTTTTGTTTAAAAGATTTCAATAAAACTAAAAGCAGCCTTCATAGAAGTTTGACGGTTTTATGGAGGAAATAAAAAATTTGTTCTCTTAAAACTGTATAAATTTCGAAGAGATGTATTTCTTTTTCGTTTAAAGTACGAATATATTCTGTTTTGTATAATACACGTGGTTGATACATGTTTCCTGAAATATAGCTTACGGTCTGGATTTTTCAGATCAACAATTGGGTTTTATCTTAAACTAACTTAAACTTGTAAATCTATACAGTCAGACTATGTCAACCAGTAAGCCCGGTGTTAGCCTCCCATCGGGAATTGATCATGATCGCCCTCTGACACTGCAACATTAGCAGTTTTGAGAGAAAATAATTAAGAATTTCATAAAAAACATATCATTTTGCTTTTACTCATTCAGCATATGCCTTTAAACATTTTTATGGAAACTTGAATACTTAACATAAAATTAAAATATACAGTGGTCTTCACAGACAGTAAATGATGCCTGTAAGGTGGATTTTTTTACACAGGGACCGGTTTAACAATCATTCATTCCGTTTGAGTGTACATTTAAATAAATTATTTTTCATTTTTCTTTTGTCAACATTTTAAAAACTTTAAATATTATAAAACAGTGTTTTGTTTTGTTAAAAAAAACCTGCAATAAACAATCTACATATATCATTTAACTGTGTTATGTCTTAAAATTAACATTCAAATATTCACGAGTTGATTGTACACTCAGTTGAGTGAATGATGGTAAAACCGAGGCCGGTTGTTTCTGTCCTTTATGTGTACCTTCATCCTAAATTATTTAACATTCCCATATAATATTCAATTTTCAGATCAGCCAATCAAAACTGGGTAAATGATAAGCAGGTATTTTAGTAATAGGGCGCATTTCTTTTTTTATTTAATCATAGTAAAGAAGATAAATGTGATATTTCCAGGAATTAGTTAAAACAAATGAAGAATTTTACCCGCAGTAGTATTAAGAGATATTTAATTACAGACTATAAAAGTTAAATTGCGTGACTATTTGTCATACATCATAGTTATCTCGTGGTATGAAGCTTTCTTTATTATTCAAAATTATTTAAGACTCCCATTAGTGTAATTTAGCAACACAATTTAAGGAAACAAATCATATTTAAAATAATATTCAAATATGTAAAAGACAAAAACTTTGACAGTTTATTCACTAGATTATAGTTTCAGTTCGAGAGATAGGATGTGACATTAACATTGGTTACAGAAGATTGGAGTAGCTGTAGTAGTATTGTGTGTGAGAGTTAATTAGAGGTGACAGAAGATTAGGTTAGGGTCGACAGAACTTTACAATGAACTAACAGAAATGCTATCAAAGAATAATTATGATAAAGAATAAATCAATAAAAGAAAGATAATTGCCCCAATGACGAACCTGCTTCAGAATTTACTTGGTGATGCATGTCTCATGGTACAAGTAGAAAAGATAAATAAATGCTCCAGGGTCTGTGAACTTTTACTTTGAACCTTAACTTGTTTTGATTGTGTTCCTAAAAGGTTCTAATAGAATGTGATAGCTTGAAACCTAAATATCATTCAATTTGATTTTCTCGAACCATCACACATACAGAGAGAGAGAGAGAGAGAGAGAGAGAGAGAGAGAGAGAGAGAGAGAGAGATGAAAAACGTATAATCAAATATTTTATAGTTTTATCAAAGCATAAAAGTGAAAGAGAGAGATTTAAAATCGCATTTTTGTTAACACATCAAAGAGAGAGAGAGAGAAAGAAAGAGAGGGGGGTGAAATGGTTTGTCAATTATAACCCAGAAACATAACTGTTTCTACCATCAGTACATTTTATTTACAACCTTCTGTATTTTGTAGCGCATCAAAACTTCAACAGGTTAATTGTTAAATGCTATAATACTACTATGTTGATGATAAGCGAAAACCTTCTGTAATGGAACACCAGCTACTAAGCACATTATGAATGATACAAATAGCATTGCTAGACATAATTAGATCATGGTTCAGTGACTAATTTATTAAGATAGAACTAAGTTTTAAACATGTCCATAAACGAAGCATGATGTATTTGGAATTTCTAAACATGAATATTGGTAGAGAGTGTTTTTATAGTGTAATTACTTATTGTACCAAAGACTGGAAAACAAACTGTAAAACGTCGTAAATCTATATTGATGGCTTCAGATAATCAAATTATATGAATTTTATACAATTTCACATTTGATATACCATTATTCCCCAATTCCCCAAAATAAAATATCGCTTGCGAACGTCTTATCTAAAAGCAAATATGCAAGAAAAAATTGATAGATTTAGCCGATATAAGTAAAACTGCATTGAAATGGATTTCTATGTATAGACTACTTAAGATATATATAATTCTACAATAATTGATATCTACTTGAGCTCTAGACATCAATTTGTACATACATACATAGATATATATATATATATATATATATATATATATATATATATATATTATAACAAGTTACATTATACGTTTGTGATCGGTAGTCGTATGACGTGCCAGGGAACATCGATCACATAAAAACTTCATCAATTCTATGGGTGAAGGAGATAGAATTCATCTTTACGAGCTTTATTGTGTTGTCTCTGTAATTTCTAGTCATTATATAACTTAATATCAAATTTATCCTACTTCCCAAATAAGTATATCTTAATAAACGATTTCTAACTCGCTGGTAATGATACTTTATCCCGACAAAACAATTTAGTAACACTTGCATATTCTTCATATTATATTCTGTCAAAAAGAATATAGTAATAATTGAGTATTATTACTTCTATAAATATTATTTAGTCCTTATTTATTTATTTTTTTTTTATGGATTTTTTGATCTATAGTTATATTGTAAAAACCATCTCATCATGATAAGAGCGACATTCACTGGTGATCAAATTTTAAGGAAAACCTTTATTTGAAAGTTCTATATGGCGATAGTCGCTCGCTAATTTTTGAATTAGTTATCTTTATTCTGTTACGAAACTGATTATTTTCATTAATATTTATATGATACCAGGGACATACATATCCAATCTCTGATGATACAAATCGTTCGACTTACTTGTGGTTATAAACTGAGGAGTTGTTACCATTATTTTGTTGAGAAATTATTTTATTGATATTTCAAAATTAACTACACTAGTTTGTTACCATTCTGTCATGACAAATAAATCATTCACGATTGAAATGAAACTATGTAATTCTTTGAAAATTGGACATCATTGATTGTTATAGTATTGTTGATACTAAAATCGATTTCATTCATTTTCATTAATAATTTTTTTAATTTAAAGCAAAATCTAGAGACAACTGTTGGATTCAAATAAGTAATGACTTTGCACTAATCAAAGAAATTTGTAACAATATCATACATCTTTAGTTTGCCAACTTCCCGAATCCACATGGTGCCTGCAATATGGATGAAATTTATATAGGAAATAGAAAACATTAACATAACTTTATCGAACAATTCCCAGTCAGGAAAACTTGAACAATTATCAAAACATAAAAGAAGAGTTAGAACAAATTAATGATCATAAAACTAGAGGAATTATGATTAAGTCACATGCAAGATTTTGTGAAGAAAGTGAAAAAAATACTTAATATTTTTTATCCTTAGAAAAGAGATACAACAAAAACAAAATCATAAATAACTTCTAAATGATAAACATGAAGAGGTAATAGATAACAAAGGTATTCTTGCCTTTACTGCAGTACTTTAAACAATAATTCAGATGAAAAAATATTAATTATTTTACAAAAATAAGGACATACCAAAAATTACAGAAATACAGTCTGGAATTTGTGAAAGAGAAATAACTATGTTTTGAGTGTACGGAAGTTTTAAAATGTTTTAAAAATGGAAAATCTCCAGGGAGTGATGGATTTCAAATTGAATTTTACAATTTTTTCTGGAAAGAGATTGATGAACTTGTTTTAGAAAGCATAAACTATTCTTTCAAAAAAGGTCCTCTCTTCACTGATCAAAAACTGGGACTCATTACACTTATTCCAAAAAAAAAGATAAAGACAGGAATTATTTTTAAAAAATGGAGACCCATCTCTCTTCTGAATGTAGACTGTGGCAAAATTCTAGCTAATAGATTGAAAGATATTTTACCTTCAATAATTGACCCAGATCAAACTGGTTATGTAAAAATCGGTATATGGGGAAAATATCAGAACCATTGCTGACTTAATAAACCTCACTAATCTGAAAAATATTCACGGACTTACTCTTCTTATTGATTTTGAAAAAACATTTGACACCCTCGAGTGTTCTTTCATTCAAAAACCGTTATCAGCCTTCGGATTTGGGGATTGTTTTAAAACTTGGGTCAAAATATTACATAAAGATTTCAGAGTAGAATTTTAAATAATGGTTTCTCGTCGGAAATATTCTATATTACACGAGGTGTTCGACCAAATTGTCCTTTATCGCCTTATCCGTTTGTTTTATTAATTGAACTTTTAGCTATTAATTTCAGACGTAACACTGATATTAAAGGAATCAAAATTGATAATATAGAATATAAAATTAATTTGCTGGCAGATGATACAAAATGTTTCCTCATTGACGAAAATTTTAAGTAATTAAAACAATGGATTCTTTTAAACTTTGTTTAGGTCTTAAAGTGAGTCTTGATAAAACCGAAGCAATTTGGATTGGCTCATATAAAACTGTCCTCCAGACAGTTTACCAGTTAAATGGCAATAAATCATTTATACTTTAGGAATTTGATTCTGTGGTAACGAAAATGAAATGTTTCAACTAAATTTAAATTCAAAGTTAAAAGATCTAAAAACTACCTCAAACCTTCGGAAAATGGGTGATCTCACTATTATTGGGAATATTTATAATTAAATCTCTAGCTATCTCTTCACTGGTCTACCAAGTAAGTTTGTTATCAGTATATAAAAGCTCTATAAAGAAGTCCAAAAAAATGATAATTTTATTTGGAATTCTTGGGATACACAAAGTTAAAAAAGACGTTATGATAAAAAAAAATATCTCAAGGAAGGGGGGAGGGGGGGTAAAATACCCACATTTCGAAATTCAAGTCAATGCTTTACGTCTGTCCTGGATAAGTAGATTTTTAATGAAACAGGTGCTAGATGGAAAACTCTTTTTTCGCATTTTTTCAGAGAAATGAAATTATCAGACCTTTTGCAATCAAAATGTAATTTAGATATAAAATTGGATTTGCCAAAGATTTTATTGATCTGTTAAGTTATTGGTATGAATTTCGTTCTTTGAATAATGTCAGTATATATCCAAGATATTTAGAGAAGTTATTTGGTTTAATGACAATGTAAAAGTTTCAAAGAAATCAGTGTTTACCGAAAATGGTACTAAAAAGGTATAATGTACTTAACAGATCTAATAGACAATGATGGTAATATTTTATCTTTAGAAAACTTATCAAAACGTTTTGATTGCACATTAACTTTTTATATTGCAGTTTGGTACGAGCTATACCAAAAGAGTGGAAACTATACGTACAAAACGTTCTGTTCCTAATATAACAAATACAAACCTTACTTTGTACATCAATAAAAAGAACTGTCAAATTAAAACATTCACATGTTATGAGTTTTATTGGTCCTTTGTAGATAATATAAGTATTGAAATATCAAGTATTAGAAAATTGGATGAAATTTATAATACTGATAAGGAAGATTGGGGCAACATTTTTAGACTTCCATTTATTTGTGTTCTTGAAACGAAACTTCAGGCTTTTCAATTTAAAATACTACATACATTTATTAGTAATAATTATCTTTTATTCAAAATGAATTTGTCGAACTCTCCAAATTGCATTTTATTTGTAAACGAAGTTAATAAAATGGAACATAAATTCTTCAATTGTAACTCACTCAAACCTTTCTGGTAAAGTTTAAAGATTTGGTGGAATGACTTGAATAATTCTAATATTTTCTTTACATCTAGAGATATAATTTTTGGAATCTACAAAGAACAAAATAGAACTGCACTGAATTTCTGTATTTTAATTGCCAAATATTTCATCTACTGCCTACAAAATACAAATACAACTAATCAAATATCATTTGAAGGTTTAAAGAAAGGTTTAACAGTTCTTACACATCTCTCTTGATTTATTGGTATATTTTACAAATTTTACAAATTGTGTTTTGCAACTAAATGCTTATCTCCTTCGATTATATAGATTATTATTATTATTATTATTATATATATATAAATATATATATATATATATGTATGTGTATGTATGTATGTATGTATATCATTGTATGTTTATGAATCATTGTTTATTGTAATTATGTATATTATTTAATGTTAAATGTAATTAGATTTGATGAGCCACAAAAATAAAATAAAAATTAAAAGGAAAAAGACAAAAAATATGGATGAAATTCTTGTAAAAATGATATGTAATTGTTAACACACACACACACACACACACACACACACACACACACACACACATATATATATATATATAAACAAGGCAACAATGGTAACAATGCAAAACAAATACTAGCTAAGCAAACTAGAAACAATGGAAATCCTCTTTGAATATATGAAAATATGACCGAAAATAAGGCTTGGATTTCTCGAGAAAGAATAGTAACATATTGTGAAAGATAGCAATGATGTAGGTGAAATGTAACCATTACATATGGTTGTACCATAAATGGTACTCTGGACGCAATTCCTTGATTCGAACAAAATTAAAAGAACGAGTTATGGTTTTATCCGTAACATGATGTTTTTGAGCTTTACAATATTTACTATAATGCAAATCACCACTTTATTCGTAAAGAATTTTATATGATTTTTCTAATAAAGGAAATATTTCAATATTTAATCTTCCTATTCTGCATTACAAATATTCATACTTTTCTAAGATTTAACATGTACAACATGTATATTATTTCGTAAAGTATGTCGAAAATCTTTTTGTTATATGTCAATTTCTGATATATCTTTTTTGCCGTGTATTTATCGACAGATGGAATAATATAATAAAACCTACATCACGTGGTACTTTTTGCCATGTTGATATTCTTCAGATTTTAATTCCCTTAAGAAATATAAGATAGCAAATGACACCGATAAAAGAAGTCAAGTTAACAATTCATTTTCGTGCTTTCAAAGTAGAACAGGGCTAAGCTGATTGAAACCTAATTGGTTAAATCAATAATTAACACAAGTTTAAAACATTTATAAAATTTAATCGAGTTTTGTTACAATGTGATTCAGTTTCACGAAATTCTTTTCACTTTTGACATTTTCAACATTAATTTTATTAGATATTTGAGAATGTGCACAAATCAAATATTGACTAATCATTTAGTTTAGATAATCAAGTTTTAAACATTGGCATCCGATATATTTAATTTTATTTTTATAATTAGTTTAGAAAAGCAGTAACTGTTATCTATAAACAGTTGTGTATAACAATGAGGCGCAATAAATATTATTTTTGTTTTTTATGTAACAAAATAATTTTTATCATTTAAATAAAACTTTTTTATGTAAAACAATACCAATACATTTTCTATAACATATATAAAATCGCACTATTCTAATGGCAATATAAATAAAAGTTGAAATAGACTGAAGTAACGTAATGGTGTTTTACTACCCAGTCTACAGTTCTTTAGTTATATAGAGACTGTCTTTTTTTTTAAATATTAAAATCCTTCGAAAAGAGTCGAGACCTATAATACCGGCCTTCTTGCTAACGAACTGACATCTTAGATATCTTTCTGAACGGTATTTAATGCTATGCGATGATAGCAATGGAGTAAAGTGTAATGATGTTTTGAGTCCTATTCAAGGTTTTTTCACTTATATCAAGGCAGTCAGTTTTGGAATTGTTGAGAAACCGGAAGGCCGAGAGAAAACCATCGACCTTCGGCAAGCAAATCGACAAACTTTCTCACATTAGGATTTGCCTAAGCAGGATTCGAAACTAGGCGGCTTGAGACGCTATGGTCTGTAAACGCGCGCTTTATACCACTCAGCCACTTATCTCAAAAAAATAAATAATTTGTGCATAATACAATACCTCTGTTTATTGGCAAAACAAACACAATCAACACAACAACATGTTTAATCTAAAAAGTGGAGATTTATCCATCATTCTGTTCTCTTCTCTCTATGCTGAGGGCATACAATCAACAACGAACGCCTCAACACCCACGAAGTTGTTTTAGTTTAAGTATTTATCGTATTTGTATATGTAATAAAGAATCTTGGAGACATCGACAGAGAATCACTGTCAAATTACACTCTCTAGAATCCTTAGACAGGATATAGCTTTTCTAAAAAGCTGCAGACAATGTAAAATTGCATTTACGTTATCATGTATGTTGTTTGAGTTGCAACATTAAGAGACGCTTTTCGGGAAGAAAAGGGTAAATTTAGGTTAACACACTAATAAACTGTTTAACCTGATGTATCGTCTTTACAGACAGTACAGTAAAGTCCCGCATGCGCCAACTTATTGACCCCAAAGTCAAACAACCGAGAAAAGCTTGCTGGATTTTTCCTTTTAATTCTTTTATTTAAGTGGGTAAATTTTATCAGCCATTTAACTGATTTTACAAATGTCTAAAACCTTAGGCTTTGCTTTTTCGGGTTTTCGAAAATTCGACTGAAAAAACTTGATCGCATAAGGTTTTCATTTAACAAAAGTATTAAAGACTTGAAAGTGGGTAGTGACTGTTCTTTTGCCAAGCACTCGGCATTACAAAATGAAAGTCACGGTTCTTTCGGATTGGAACTTAAAATAAACGAGGTCCCGTGTCACGGCAGGCGTGGCACGATAAAGAACCCTGCTGTATAATGCCATCAGCGCAACGCACAGGCAAAATTTCTGCATTTTCGCCTATAGCTGGCGACGTCTCGATATAAGTGAAATTTTCTTGACTGGGACGTTAAACACCATCACTCAACTCAACTCTCTAAGCATCGATTTTACGAAGTTGTTTTAAATGGAAGAGACGTTTTGAAAGTAAGCTTAACAGAATGTGACAGTTAAAAAAATTAATCAAAAACATTAGTCTCTCATTTTTGATTTGAGATGTTTCTCAATAAGTTTTCAATATAGCACAGTGTGTCCTCACCACGGTAACTAGACTCTCCCACACTGCCGTTTTAGAGGTATTATAAAAAGTTTTACATAAAAATCTGCTGTTTAAAAAGAAGCCTTTTGAAAAGAACCAGTAGGTAATGACCTATAGCTGGTTGAAATTAGAAACATTACCTTGTTGTTTTGAATATTTATCTGTGTATTTGACTGCAAACCGAATATCGTTGGTCAAAAGCAGAAAAAAAGCAAAACACGCAATTATTACTTCATTCTGTAAAAAAACCAAAACCTAAGGGAGAAGAATAAAGATATATAGTAATGGAGAATAATCAAGCCGTCTGTTTGGCATTAACTACAGCCATATATCATAGAACTATCATCACCGTTAATAACATAAGTCCTCTGTAGAACATCAGTAAATCAGTAAATGAGTGGTAAAATGGCTCATTTAAAGCTGGGAATAGACTATTATTCTATTCTAATTACTAATTACCTTTACTAATGAGAAAATCTTGATTTGTACGTTTTTTCGAATTGTTATAAATAGCTTTATTTCTAAAATAAGACAAGCGTGGTTTATTAAACAAAAATATAAGATGTTAATTACTAACGTTGTAAAAACGTTCTAAACGTCTTTTGCGGGGATTCAGAAAATCACTTTTAGCTCAACATTTGAAAAACTTTGTCACACTTTTTTCCAGCGGTTCACAAATGAAAAGATTTTATATTTAGTGGTCTAAATATTTACTTATCGTGAACTTTTGTCTCTTATTTTCTCCGTTTATAGTGACTTGTTCTTGGTAATTCTGACAACTGACAAGTATCTCTATTAGCCCCATATATTTTCTATTTCATTTTAAAATTTATTTCGGACTCGTAATAAGTAGTTTTTTTTAATCTGAAATCTGTTGGTTTTATTGGCAGTAATCTAAAAATCATTTCATTTTTGTTTAAAAAGTTTGACGTTTGACTTCAGTACTTAATTTACCTCTTTGGGTTGTACTTTTGGGCCTTATACAACCAGGGTTAACATACCAACAAATCTCTGAATGTTTCGATCTGTCTTGAATGTAATATTAAACTGAGTTCATCTATCTTTTTTTCATTTATCAAGCCCCAGTTTCACATTCATTCACTCAATTCAGTGTATAGTGGCCCCAGTTTCACCATCATCAATTTTAGTTCAGTATATACTCAACTCAATGTCATAAAAAAAAACTTTAAGCTCTTTAAATCATTGTCTTGTTTTGTTCAACATACCTACACTTAACAATATGAATATAACATTAGATATTCAACTTTAATTGTGTAATGTCTTAAAAATTGAAATTGATTTTTTTTTTCCTTATTTGAGTTGAGTGTACACTCAAGTGAGTAAATGTTTGTGAAACTGGGGCCAGAGATTTATATTTTTCACTTAAAATACTGATTTACTAGAAAGACTGAGGGAATTGGCTCTCGTCGCTTACTATTTAAAGCCTTTAGGTTCATTTAGAATTTCATATTTTCAGATTAGATTAAAATCTCAAACCAGATATGACATGTCATTTGTTTAAAATTATTATGTATGGTTCTGGTTCACGAAGCATTATTAATCAAATTGGATTTAATTTCATAATCATTCATGAGATTTTAAAATTAAAATCAATAATGTATTGATAAAACTTGGTTCCCTACACGTTGTTCAATAAGAGCAGATAATAATAGTAACACAGAAAGGAATTTTGATAAGTTCATTAGTAATTAAAGCACGTATGTATGCGAGCCTGTTCTGTATTCAATATAAAGTCAGAACAACCAATTACAGAAATGTCAGATAGTCTTTATATCATTTCCATTTATTCTCTAACACATTAACAAATGATATAGGAGTAGCACGCTATATGGCACAAACAGGCGTCAAGATGTGATTGAAGATTGAAAAATACGATCTGCTAAATGATTTGAATTTGGTAAGAAAACACCAAATTTAAACTCAAATGTTGATAACACCACTCTCCCCAATGACATCTTATTTTTTCTTCATTCTCGTTGATTATAACACTATACAGTCGCAACAAATTATTTAAAGATGTTATTAAGTTTCTTATAAACCGTGATTTTAGAATATTTAAATACGTAATGCCTATTCATCGCTGTAAACAACAATTTATTTGAAAATTAAAACTGATAAGGTTTTAGACTATGAAGCTGCCAAGATTGAATCGGAAGAAATTTTTTTCGGTCTGATTTCTATAAACATCGTCTTAAACAAGCTTTCCAACTTACTTGGTACTTGTAGTATAGAACTCCTAAATAGTAACTAACCGACTTTGTATTTTAGTAAAGAAAAAATTCAATGAAAATAAAAATATTACATTTTTCTTATATATACATATATATACAAAAGGACGTTGGACAGTTTCACAATAATCTTTAACGTAAATCTAACAAATTTAAAATCTGCATAATTTTGCTAATTGTTTAGATTTCAGTAATCTAAGGTTTCAATTTGATGATAACTTCAAGTTTGTAACATCTGTAATAGTGGCTTCAGTAATATTTATTTGTTATTCAAAAAAGATTGCCAAAATTTGCTAAAGTTAAGTTAAGGGAAATCTTAATTAAGGAATGATTGTGAAACTGGAGCTTAAATTATTTTTAAATGTTTGCATTTAAAGATGATAACAATAAGTTGATTGATAGTTACAAGATGGTTTGGGGCATCTGTTAATGCTTATAAGCACACAATTTCTCAAGTGTCCTTCGAGGACAAAAGTCCAGGCATTTTAAAATCATTGGTCCCAATCTGTGTTTTTCTTTCTTTTTTGTCGTGCCTGACTGTTTTGTTATTGACTAGTATTGTGCCATGTTGTCGTTTGTGCTAGCTCTGGTCAATTAAATGTTTTCCAGTTGCAATTTTTTCTATACTACATAACAATTCAGATAATAATTTAAGCAATGTTTGAGTTATTATAAAGTTTATGTACCTTACCCAATTTTGTGTTTCTCATCGTATAGTCTAATCACACCACTTAAAAAGTTTGTTGTATCCAATAATGGAGATTGTCTACTGTAATACAAATTTAGGTGATTTTTAGTTGGGATTGTTTACTTAAGTTGTATATTTTGTATAGAGTGTATAAACTTTTAAAAAAAATAATAACATTTAAAAATAAAAGATTTACAAGTCTAAATTAAACATATCTGTATCTGTGTCAAATAACAGAGGGAAACCACTACAAGCATCATCTATCGCCATAAAATAGTTAGTCAGAAAAACTTTGCCGCAGTGGGAATTTCACAAGTTGAAAAATCTTGAGAACGAATTATTCTTTTGTTATTACGAAGTAAAACGTCAACAAAGGGTGACACATCTGGTGATGATATATATATATATATATATATATATATATATATATATATATATATATATATATATATATATATATATATATATATATATATATATATATCACGGCTCGTTTTAATTAAGTGGTGAACGATATCAAACCTTTATTTTGTTATCTGTGATTTATTTATCAGATCTGTTGTCACAAACACAGTGACATCAATATATTGACTCTTTGTTCACAAACCTTTGCATTAGTGGCCTGGCCGTCTAATAAAGTTATTACCTAACTGTTGATAAAAATTAAGTCAAAATATCAAGGAGGTCGCAGACTGATAATTCTTCTGTCTTTTTGCTGTATATGTATATTTCACACAATCTGCCTACATTAATGTTTATCGAGTAAGTGATCAAGTTTTACGCCAATTTATAGATTTTCTCTTCAGATAAATGATAATAGTGATAGTCGTATTGTCTCTCTAGTTGTCATGGTTACGATATTAACTGTCATTTAATTCATTTTATTTCTTGTTTTGCATATATGAATTACAATCTTTAAATTCAGAATTATTTATTTTTACGAAAAACGTATTTGTGATATAAACATATTAGGCAAGCAATCCCTTTTAAACGTAATGCTTTACTAAATTATATCGTTTTCAGTTAGCCATGCATACATATATACATATTTACATGTACATTTCATGCATTTTTGTATCAAGAACACATTGTATCTTCAGCATTTAAGATTTTCCGATAAAACCATAAAATTTTAAACACAACAATCTAACGGATATACACGTCTGCGAAAAGCATAATTTCTAATTTAAGGGAAAACAATAACACATGCATTTATTACAAAAACTATTTTTTAAAATTTCAAAATCCTATGTTTATATTTATTCTATTGGATACATTACTATGTCTTCATTATACATTTATAGTCATAAAGCATTCTGTTTTATGTAACGCAGTATAAAATTAGTCGAAAAATTGCAAGAGAGTTTCTTTATTGTATTTTTGTTTCCATAACAACCTATCTAAATTACTGATTTTAAAATCCCTAAGAAGTTATTTTTAAAACGTGACAACACCCATGAACATACGCGTTGTATTTACAGTTTTAGCTATAATAGAAGCTCATTAATGGATTTTCAGCATTTAATTATTTCATCTTCAGTATATGGAAATGGTCATAAAACATTTTGCTTAGTGTAATGAAGATTTAATTGTATTAGAGGTCAAAAGGGAAAACGTTTTTCTTGCATGTCTGTTTTCATAAAACTCTGCTGCTCTTCTTACACATTTTGTGTTTAAATATTCATATATATGCACCATCGATCAATAGTAAATGAACCATAAAGTATTTTAACCTCACTACTGGATATTGTTTTGTTACTATATTAAATGTCTGTCTAAAACCGTCAAATAAGTGGGTTGTTTCGATATGTGTTCAAACTCGTTCCATGAAGAAACGTTTGCTGGTAATACAACCTTTCACTACAATGTATATTTAGACTCTTTACCATTATTTACGAACAAACATTTATAAAATAAAATATAGTAATAAAACAAGATATATACTTAAAAGTGTTGTTACATAGAATCGTATTTGCCATTAAAAACCACTGCAATAGCTAGTGCACCAATAACACCAGTAAACACAAGTAAACGACATAAGAGCAACACAAGCTAAGAAAGCAAAAGCACACACAAAACTCTGATTATAAAACCCGAACCTCAGACGGTCACTGAGTAAAAATCCGGCAAAGTGATAACTAAAGAGGCTTCAAACCACAATAAGATAGTTGTTTTATTGATAACACCCAACAACCCCATGAAATGACGTCTTTATCATCCTTCACTGTTTATAATTAATTCCACATCTCTCTTTATAAAAGAGACAAAAACGAAAATAAAGTAATTTACGAAACCTTCTAATGGCCGTTACTTAGACATGGAATATACAATCTAACATTCACTGACATGAAAGTAATTATTTTGCTAAATTATGAACAATTCGTACAAAACTGTATTTTACTGAAAGAAAACCAGCAATAATTACATCTCTGGAGAGGAAATAAAACAGTTAACGTGCACATATATCAGAATAAATAACAGTTTAGTAAAAGTTTATCACTTCCTGATCTTTAATGAGCTGTATTGTTAACAAGTATTCTATGTGTATAAAATCATTTGTAAAGGAAACGGGTAACTAGCATATCAACGCAAAAGACATGTTTTTAGAGATAAGTGATAATAAATTACCAGTTTTTTGTAAAAAAGAAAGAAATCAACACAACGAGTGACAAAACACAAAAAATTTAATTAGAAACAAGACAAAAATACATTGTTTCTTTTATATGACTTTAAAGAATAAAATGGTAAATGACAATTTTGTCATATATTTTTCTTTAAAATTCATTTAATGGTTAAAACTAAAACTGGTATTTGGCTTCTAACATCTTGTTTTCAAGCTGTACATCCAGTTATTGTTACTTATTTGTCTAAATTATAGAACTTCAGAAGTGGAATCAATATAATCCTACGTAATTCTATATAACGTATTTTAGGGAAGGAGGAGGTTAACTGGTTAATTGATTTTCATCTTGGAAACCATATTAGCCTATTTGTTTACCCTTCTGAAGTTGACTTTTACCTTTCTAACATGATCCAAGTTACAGTACATGACTTACTATAGATAACCAGTTTATAAATCAATCACAATGCAGTTCTTAAATCCACATAACTGCATTTCATACTAAACACTATACTAAGATTATAGGCTTTTTTCAAAAACAACTATAGGCGAGAGTGATAAGCTTTAAAAAGTAGTCTTCTGAAACTAGTTATATAATGATGTGAAGGGATGGATATATTTGGTCTTTATTAGAACTGTTTCGAATATGTATAAAACTGCCCTATGGGAACAAAATAAAATTATCGATTTTTATTTATTTATTTATTTATTTATTTATTTATTTAGAAAATTTGTTCAAACTTCAATAGAAATTTTTTTCTTGCCTTCCAATTATATATATTTTAATAAGTTTTTTAGAAAATCAAATGATATTGAATATTAAAATAAAATTTCTTTACATTTTATTTATATTTTATTATTTTAAGTTTTATAGAACTTGAAATTCGATATAACATTTATGACAAAACTTATTAAATGATCTTTGTAGTGATTAAACAGACAAAAAAGCAAGAGCTTAACTGACAAAACAACGGACAAACATACGATGAGTTATCGAAAAGTCAACATTACAGAACAAATCTAAACAGTGAACATTATTTATTCAGTCAGCAAAATCTTTTGTTATAGTTTCTCCAAAAGTACTATAATTACACTACTATAGACTAATTTGTCATTAAATCCAGAGCCTGTCCAAAGGTTTTGTAGTTGGTCGTCAAATCAATACGCGTTTGCCGTTTGCCTTTCGAGGTCTTGTTATTTTTTCGTCTTTAACAATTTGTACTGTACGGCATCATTAGAATGTAAAAGGAAAAGATAAGTAATCCGTTGTTTTGCTGACACTGGACATTAATTGATATTTGTATTCACATAATTTTGTAACTTTGAATTCATTAATTTTTCAAATATATATATTATTAACTTTTTTATCTATCAACGTTTTTGGCCCTTAGTGCCACTGATGAGGAATGAATTTTTTAAAGGTGCACATATAGTACAGCATTTTTTTCGAAATTTAATAAATGTCTTGGTATTCAAAATATTACACAACGATGTGAATATAAATTCATTGTTATACGATTAATTAATGTTTTAATAATTGGAGTTTTACGTTTTTGCCAAGATTTTTTTACATATATTAAGGCGAGTAATTCTGAGACAGTGGAGAGAACCGAGTTTCCGAAGAAAACCATCTACATTCGGCAAGCGAAATGCCACCCTGTTCTAGGATCTGCCTGAGTAGGATTCAAACCGGAACAGTGAGAAACACTGTTATTGGCACTGGCTTCATACCTCTCAACTACTATAGCCAAACCGTAAAAAATTAAATCTATACTTACTGGTTATACAAGATGATCTGTAGATTTGGATTCTATAAAATTGTTATCAATATTCCGTAGACCTGTCTTTAGATATCACTGCACCTGCTGTAACTGGTAAATAATTAAGATTCCCAAAACTTCAAAATAATGTTATTTCATTTTTTATACAAAAGGCCTGTTCATAGAGAACACCTTTCAAAAAAGAAATCTATTTGTCACAGTATTGTTTTTTTCCTTGATTCATTTTTCTGCGTCGTCTGCCTCTAAATCTTATCAATTACTTTCTAACAAAAAAGTAACACAGTTTTTAAGACCTCGTTAAGATGTTTCCGGAAAACATCGCCCTCTCGTACAGTTTCTGATTATTTGATCACATTTACTTGGATGATATACCGTAACTCAATTTGGCGGGAATACACTTATTATCATTTAGCATTCGGAACAGACGACCGACCATATACATGATAGAGTTGGATTCATGACATTGATTAAAACTCTTTATCAACTGAATTTGACAGGGAACCATTATCATAAGAAGATTTATTTACAGTAACATGTTTTTCAATGGATATTCAAAACATGGGCTAATTTTCTTAACACTTTTGTAACTCTATTTAATAAGAAAAGAAAACAGTTATGACACAGTGCTTATAAATGACAAGTTGATCCTTTAACGTTCATATTTTGGTATGTTAGTATCCATCGGGCACCCTTGTTTAAGAGGAGCGATTTATGGTAATTTACACCTCGTTCAAGATTAATTCACTTATATCGAGATTGACAGTTCTGGCAAGGTGGAGGAAAAACCGGAGGGTTCAGAAAAAAAACTAACATCATACCTTCGACAAGACAACTAACAAATTTCTAACAGTAGGCTTTGCCCCGGAATGAGTCGAACCTAGACGATGAAAAGAGGCACTGTTATAAATAAGAGCAAGACTTGGACTGTTTGTTAGACAGTTTTCGTTTTTACTTTTGTAGTCAACTGACATATTTGAAGTAATCTAAGAGTCTATAAATGATTGAATTGTCATCGTTGTAATTTCTGCCTAAAGTAGTACTGATTCAACTCAACATTTATCATTCGTCCTAATCGATATATTTTTAAAATCTAAGTGATTAAGATGAAATATTAAAATTGAGATGTTATAAAAATAATGTTTTTGGACTTTTTAAAACAATTTTAGAAATTTCGTTTTTATTAAATATGTTATTTTTAATCGATTGCTACATTTGTTACAGCACAAGAACTTGTCCTAAAAACTATTTCGAAGAATGGAAAACCAACTGAAACAGTTACTTCTTTAAAATTTTAGGGACTGTAAGTTTTTTATGTAACCAGCGTGGATTGGTCATTTTGCGTTACAAGAACAAGAGACGTGATTAGAAACCGTATCATATGACCCATTAACCAATTGTTCATTTGATGTAACTATAGCAAGATCTGTTTCCTGGTATCAAATTGCGGGAAACACTTTTATATCCGGTTACAAATCAAAGATTGCAAACAAGACATGCAGATCTAGATTTATTGCCCTAGCAGACGCAATTCATCATTCTGATTAATTTCCAGATGTACTTAGTTGCGTTAACAACTGCTACATACATGTATTTTGTATTTTCAATACATGCAGATACAGACCTTCCGGGTTAAAAGATGCAATTTATCAGCCTCTAGTTCTGATTAATTTTAAGATGTCCTTTAAGTTGTTTATTTTAACATCTGCTGTGTGCATGTTTTATGCACACTCAGATTACTAAAAGTTACCAGCATCAAAAATAAATTGATAAAACAAGAAAAACGAGAATAAGACACGCAAAAACGAGATACAAACGAAGGAGAAGAATGACAGACCAAAGACTGGGATAAGTAACACTAAAGAAAAGGATAAGACATATAAAAGACAAGGACAATGCACTTAAGACTTAAATAAGTCACAGAAAACACTAGGATAAGACATACAAAAGACAAGGACAATGCACTTAAGACTTAAATAAGTCACAGAAAAGACTAGGATAAGACATACAAAAGACAAGGACAATGCACTTAAGACTTAAATAAGTCACAGAAAAGACTAGGATAAGACATACAAAAGACAAGGACAATGCACTTAAGACTTAAATAAGTCACAGAAAAGACTAGGATAAGACATACAAAAGACAAGAACAATGTACTTAAGACTTAAATAAGTCACGGAAAAGACAAGGATAAGACATATAAAAGACAAGGACAATGCACTTAAGACTTAAATAAGTCACGGAAAAGACAAGGATAAGACATACAAAAGACAAGGACAATGAACTTAAGACTTAAATAAGTCACGGAAAAGACTAGGATAAGACATATAAAAGACAAGGACAATGCACCGAAGACTTGTATAAGTCACGGAAAAGACTAGGATAAGACATATAAAAGACAAGAACAATGCACTTAAGACTAATATAAGTCACGGAAAAGACTAGGATAAGACATACAAAAGACAAGAACAATGTACTTAAGACTTAAATAAGTCACGGAAAAGACTAGGATAAGACATACAAAAGACAAGAACAATGTACTTAAGACTGAAATAAGTCCAGAAAAGACTAGGATAAGACATACAAAAGACAAGAACAATGTACTTAGGACTTACATAAGTCACAGAAAAGACTAGGATAAGACATACAAAAGACAAGAGCAATGCACTTAAGACTAATATAAGTCACGGAAAAGACTAGGATAAGACATACAAAAGACAAGAACAATGTACTTAAGACTTAAATAAGTCACGGAAAAGACAAGGATAAGACATACAAAAGACAAGAACAATGTACTTAAGACTTAAATAAGTCACGGAAAAGACAAGGATAAGACATACAAAGGCAAGGACAATGCACTTAAGACTTAAATAAGTCACGGAAAAGAATAGGATAAGACATACAAAAGATAAGAACAATGTACTTAAGACTTAAATAAGTCATAGAAAAGACAAGGATAAGACATACAAAAGACAAGGACAATGTACTTAAGACTTAAATAAGTCACGGAAAAGACTAGGATAAGACATACAAAAGACAAGAACAATGCACTTAAGACTTAAATAAGTCACGGAAAAGACAAGGATAAGACATACAAAAGACAAATATAAGAAAGGCTTAAGACAAGGATTAGACAAGGATAAGACGAACAGACGAACAGAAAACATTGCACGAGAAGACCCAATATATAAGCTAAAAACGTCATTGTCTGTAGACTAAACATGTCACCACGAGGATACGACTCTAAAGATTAGTTTAAACTATAACAATAATTATTTTTTTAATTTCCTCATCATCACTTTTTTTTCTCTACAATAATGTACCATGTAGATCTGAAAAGAAAACGTCAAGGAAGTTATCTTGAATGCAAATAAGAATTTAATCCATGTTATATTAAGCAAATCATTACAGTCGACGGTATTCTCCAGTGAAAGTTAAGACATAATAGTTGAATATTTTCTGTCTGAATCTGATGTTATTGTCAATAATCTCAACAACTTTTAATTCTAGACGAAAAGGCCTCCTTAACCCCTTGTCTTTTTCTTAACAGCGTTTTCTTCTGACGTTATATGTCAAGTTAACACAATTTTTAATTAACGGTAAGATCTGGCACCAAATCATCTAACACGTGGGTTGCTTGCCAATTTGAACACGAAATTACTTTTATTTGTAGAATTATACATATACCAGGTCTGATTGATACGTTGCGAGTCTTGTAAACTTCAGAGCCGGGGACAACTTAGTATAAGTATGTTGTTCCACAATGATCTTGTGAACAACTCTGTCATTACCATGGCTACCAAGAAATTGATTGAACATGCGCCACATTCGCCTGATCTTGCTCCATCAGATTTTCATCTATTTCAAAAACTGAAAATGGGCATTGTCAGTACAGTACCCACATTCAGTCAGATGATGATGTCAAAAATGCAGTATAGAAGACTTTATGAACGGTAAAGAAAGTGAATTGTAAAAAGTTAAAATGTAAAGGTACAGAAGGAGACTTTGTTGAAAAACAATGCAAAGATGTAATCAACGTCAGCAAAAGTCCAAACTATTACCTATGTTGCTGATAACATATCAATACCAACTTATAACTTCTGTTATATGTGTAAACTATGTTGTTTATTATTATTATTATTATTATTATTATTATTATTATTATTATTATTATTATTATTATTATTATTATTATTATTATATAACTTGTTTCCTGCCTTATAGTTTGTTTCGTTGATGGTTTCCAAGTAGTTCACTTTCTTCTATATCACGATTATAACAACAGTATCCAAAAGTAGCGATACATTCATTTTTTACACATGTAGACTCTGTTTAATTCAGCATCGATTACTGAAGAAAATGTTTTTATCCTTTTTCAGAGTAAAATATACCTGTAACAGAAATGATGATAGTTAAATTGTCTGTAAAATGGACATTTTACTGAAAAAAGATCTGAAAATAGGCATTTATGACACTGGTAGAGCAAAAATCGAAATAAGAATCTAAAAGAATAATCTTTGAGTGTTAAAATAGTTTCCAGTTACCACTTTCAATGAAAATGTTACAAAAAGCAGAAATTACATATCTGTCAAAGGCAGAGAAAAGTTTTGCCATCGCATCTCGCACAAGACGCTTTTATAGAATATATGTAATTATTTGGACCTCTGTGCAAAATAACCTTGTTGGTGAATTGGAAATAATGATATTACGCCAACAATCGACCATATTCGACCACAATTAAGAAAGGGGTTTTCCTTGATATAGATATCTCATAGTTAGTTCAGAATCAATTTATGCTGAAATGTCTGTAGTGTTTATTTTTAACATTGCGAACAAAAATAAAGGTTGTCAGAAATGATCAAAAAGTCCAAAGAGATCAACGATATCTTCAAAACTCGCGCATGGTTACGATGACTACAAAATAATATAAATATTTCAAATATTAACTTAAGTTGAAAAAATTCACCAAAAAACAGTACAATATCCATGTAATATTTAATATTATAAAACTGGTTTATTAGTATTATAAAATTTCAAATTAATATCTTTGGACTATGGTCATAAAAGATGAGATTATTTTAATGATTTTAAAATTTGGATATTTATTAATCTATACGCGATACACGTATGTGCTGACTTATAAAACTTATTTTGTATATATTGGATTTGCAACCCTAGGCTTGTTATTTACGTAAAAAAATTAGGAATACGTTTATTTGATCTCTTTCATGGCTTAAACAATAAAACACAGGCGATTCATAATGAACCAGAATCCAGTTTCGATATCATTCTTAATCGGAATTTTCTTGCAAACTTTATGTTACAAATAAAGAGGCTTAAAAAGACAACTTTAAAATACTTATGTCGATGTTTAACTTGAATATCATGGATAAGTTTTGGTAGAGTGATATCATTGTGACGGCGTTGATATAAAACTGCAAAAAGGCGCATTTTATATAGAAAAGACGTTTGAAAGATTAATTTGCTGCGTTTAGATTTTTATATATTAAAGATCTGAAAAATTCATAATTTTGTTATCTTTTATTCTATTCCCTATGCTAAATTTAAAAAAATCAAAATAAATGCAAGGATGCAGTCGCCCTTGTATGTGTTTTATGCTAAGTGTTCGAGCGCTTACGGATCACAATGCCTCTCAGCACTTAGGCACGAATCCTATGGTGACAAATACTGGTGTCATATCATAAAATTTTGAATATTTCAAAAAAAAAAATTATATTACACCACTGTGTGAAAATTCGTCAAAGGTAGACGGTCTAATCCGGGTACTTTGGTTTTCTCCAATATCCTGGAGCCGACTGCGTCTATCACGATAAGTGAAAGATTCTTGATAATGCAATCAACTCCTCTGCGTATAGATTTGTCAATTCTTGTTCCTTTTCGTTTTCTTTTAATGTCTTGTAATCTGGTTGCCTGTTTTCAAGTACTAGTATTAAAGTTTTTTTTATATAAATAGCTTTTCGATTGTTAATACATCCGGGTCAAATGACAGAAAACGATCTGATTCATCAATTAAAAAACTATCTAACATGAGTAAAGATTATCTTATTTTGTTTTAATGCGTCAGTGGAGAAATAACTTAGATTAATGTACAAACATTTGATACTAAAAGGAACATTATTATCCAGAATAATATTCTCTAAACTTCTGAGTATCACTGTTATGTCTCGATTTAGGCTTCGCCGGAACAATTATAGACATTTTTTTGATCTTCAATTATAGATGAGTATGAGTAATTAATTATTATATTTCCTTCTCAATCATCAAGGTAAAGTGTTGTTATTAAGATATGTTATTTATCTCTTTGTTCAACTACTTACACTTATAAGTACTGAATATTTCATATACATGTACTTCAGTACTTAAAACGGTTATGAAGATTGTTTGATAGAGTGCCGTAGAGTGAATCAATAGTGATGACATTACCATTTACTTTTCGACTTTTCGACAGGCAATTTTTTTCACTTATTTTGAGGCGGATGAATGATTTACAGAACAGGTATTTCTGGAGAAAATCACAGATATTTTGCAAGCAAAATAAAATACTTTTTATACTGTGTCTACACTAGTCGAAATCGAACATACGCGGTTTAAGGCGCGAAGTTCTATAATTGCACAAAAAATAACCAAGTTCATTTCATTAGCTCGCACATTATTTAAATAAATCTTATTTAACTCTTTTTAAAAGTTTAGAGAGTTAAAACATTTTGATGATCTAAACAGTATATTAACTTGACGCCTGTGCGTTGAAAAAGTCGTATAATTTCACAGAACAGTAGGTTAAACAGATTTCAATTTAAATCATTTTTGCACAATATTTCCCAGAATCTGCTTTCTCACTCACTATCTAAAATAATAAACTAGCTGTTTATGCTTCAGTGATTAATTGAATGGGGATTTAAAGAAATGAGAAACCCAATACATCGTGAAACATCAAATAAATGACCCTAAAATAAATTGCAAATATATATCAAAAAGCGATGGTAATATTTTCTGGGTATTTATTATCATTAAATTATTATTATTATTATTATTATTATTATTATTATTATTATTATTATTATTATTATTATTTCCACAAATTTATTTAAAATAGCAAATGGCAATACGTGAATTACTAAGTCTAAATATTGGTCTCAAACAAAAGTCGGTTTACATTTTTAAAAACTTAGATCTGATCGAATAGACCTTCAAAAAATTAGATTTCAACTGCTGAAAAAAAATAAAAAGAACGATTATCAACTTGAAAACCATCCTATGGGATTTAACCAATCAAAATTCAAATAAAACTAGTCAAATCTTTAGATAAAATGCTTGCTAGAAACATACTTTGTTAAAAGGAAATATGATATACATGTACCTATGATTTTGTTTTAATAGAAATCAACTGAAGTGTTCCGGTCCAATATAACCGTATATATACCGGGCCGATCCGGCATATCGTTGTCCATGTGTATTTTCTTTTTTGTCTTCATTTTTATCTGACTTTACAATCTTTAATTGAAAAAAAGTATAACTCGGGTGATGTGTTGAATTTTGTCAGTCATAATTAATTTGTTTGAAAGTGTTAAGAGTAGCTTCTCTTTTAGAATATATAATTAACAAATAGTTCATGTCATTTTGGGACCATATGGCAGCTTATGGACCGGGTAGTCATCCCTAAAGTAGTATATAGACCGAAGCGAAGCTGAGAATGCTATGAACTATGTGTTACATATTATCCAAATTAAAGCAACACCGTAAAGACAATTTTAATACCTTATTTAGACAATTGTTTGAAAACGGACAGTAGAACAGATTACATTATTAACAATTTAAAAGATAAAAAGTTCTGGTTTAAAATTATCAGTACTCCTAGGTGTTCTATAATCTTTGACGGCAAATTTGAAAAAAACACATTAACTTTGATCAAATTGCCCTGAAAGATTAAAATTAGCTTGACACGTATATAGTAAAAGCTTTTAATGTTTTTTTTATCGTTGAACAGCATATTATTATTATTATTATTATTATTATTATTATTATTATTATTATTATTATTATTATTATTATTATTATTATTATTATTATTATTATTATTATCATCATCATCATCATCATCATCATCATCATTATCATTATTATTATTATTATTATTATTATTATTATTAATATTGTGGTGGTGGTGGTGGTGGTGGTTGTGGTGGTGGTGGTGAATATTATTATTATTATTGTGTTGTTGTTGTGGTGGATATTATTTTTGTTGATCGGCTATTATTATTGTGGTTGTTGTTGTGGTTATAATCATTATTTTGGTTATTATTATTGTGGTTGTTGTTGTGGTTATTATTATTATTTTGGTTATTATTATTGTGGTTGTTGTTGTGGTTATTATTATTATTATGGTTATTATTATTGTGGTTGTTGTTGTGGTTATAATCATTATTTTGGTTATTATTATTGTGGTTGTTGTTGTGGATATTATAATTATTTTGGTTATTATTATTGTGGTTGTTGTTGTGGTGGTTATTATTATTATTTTGGTTATTATTATTGTGGTTGTTGTTGTGGTTATTATTATTATTTTGGTTATTATTATTGTGGTTGTTGTTGTGGTTATTATTATTATTATGGTTATTATTATTGTGGTTGTTGTTGTGGTTATTATTATTATTATTATTATTATGGTTATTATTATTGTGGTTGTTGTCGTGGATATTATTATTATTATGGTTATTATTATTGTGGTTGTTGTTGTGGTTATTATTATTATTATGGTTATTATTATTGTGGTTGTTGTCGTGGATATTTTTATTATTATGGTTATTATTATTGTGGTTGTTGTCGTGGATATTATTATTATTATGGTTATTATAATTGTGGTTGTTGTCGTGGGTATTATTATTATTATGGTTATTATAATTGTGGTTGTTGTCGTGGATATTATTATTATTATGGTTATTATTATTGTGGTTGTTGTCGTGGATATTATTATTATTATGGTTATTATTATTGTGGTTGTTGTCGTGGATATTATTATTATTATGGTTATTATAATTGTGGTTGTTGTTGTGGTTATTATTATTATTCTTATTTTGGTTATTATTATTGTGGTTGTTGTCGTGGATATTATTATTATTATGGTTATTATTATTGTGGTTGTTGTCGTGGATATTATTATTATTTTGGTTATTATTATTGTGGTTGTTGTCGTGGATATTATTATTATTATGGTTATTATTATTGTGGTTGTTGTTGTGGTTATTATTATTATTATGGTTATTATTATTGTGGTTGTTGTTGTGGATATTATTATTATTTTGGTTATTATTATTGTGGTTGTTGTTGTGGATATTATTATTATTTTGGTTATTATTATTGTGGTTGTTGTTGTGGTTATTATTATTATTATGGTTATTATTATTGTGGTTGTTGTTGTGGATATTATTATTATTTTGGTTATTATTATTGTGGTTGTTGTTGTGGATATTATTATTATTATGGTTATTATTATTGTGGTTGTTGTTGTGGTTATTATTATTATTATGGTTATTATTATTGTGGTTGTTGTTGTGGATATTATTATTATTATGGTTATTATTATTGTGGTTGTTGTTGTGGATATTATTATTATTTTGGTTATTATTATTGTGGTTGTTGTTGTGCTTATTATTATTATTATTATGGTTATTATTATTGTGGTTGTTGTCGTAAATATTATTATTATTTTGGTTATTTTTATTGTGGTTGTTGTTGTTCGTTATTTATACATCTGTTGTTGTTTAAGACATGTGTCTCTCGTTCGTCTCGTTATGTCATCCACCTATGGTTTTATACTTTGTTATTAGTAACGTTAGTTATGTCATTGTTTATTTTAAAAATTTTCTTCTCATGTAAATGTACAAACCAAAGCTGAACATTTACGATGAAACCCCGCTTTAAATTACAAGTTACAAAAAACAGTTAAATGGTTGTTCATACATGTATATACGACTTAAAGGTTTTCCTTAATCAGTTTTCTCCAACTTTCAAGTATAGATAGTTGTTCGAGATTGGATGTAACAGCATGGTCTGTATAATTATGTTTTTATTTGTAAACTAAGGTTTGTTCCTTCATGCAAAGCATTCCTTAGCTGGATTTGGATTTATATAATTTTGTAACTTTAGATTCATTTATTTTCAACTGTTTGGCTTATGTTTTTTTATCTATCCAACTTTTCGGCCCTAGAGTTGCTGATGAGGACTGAATTTCCGAAATGTGCACATCTGGCACATCATAATTTAACTGGTATTTGTGTTATATATTTATATGCAGAATATGGTAAGGAAACTGTGAACCATGTTTTTGATTGTTGTGTCATATGCTAATTTTGAATTTCCTTATAGAATGAGACATTTATAATTAGCACATGACAGTTACAAATCCCAATATTTTATCTAAATTCTACCAGACCCTTGCCATAATATATTTCACAAACATTACTAAAGAATTCTACGTTATCTTCTAAAGTAAAAATGGTTGGTGAATTGTAAATCATATTTAGATGTTTCATTTGAAATTAAATTCCTTTGGAATTTGGGAGTAAAGTTTTTGACAGAAACTCATTTCCTTGAACAGCTAGAATACGGTGACTATTATAAAGTAACATTTTATGCCTTACAATAAGCTGTAATAGCGTTAATCTCTTCACACGAATTTCATTACTTCACCGTGTTGGAAGTTTTTTACGAACAATATAAATACCCATTTTAATCAGCCCTCTTCTAGAATGATGAAATAACTCACGATTCTTAGCATCGATCTCACGCAAGTTTTGACATAAAGACATTTACCATTAGTATGCGCCTTTTATTTTCCAATGTCCACTAATCATTGCTTTTTAACGCTCTCTTCAAACATGAAAATACCATTAGTAAAAGGATTTCAGACGTAAACGCATACACTTATATACTTCAAAAACTATAAATAAATGTCTTAAAGAATCCAAGCAGTTCCAAATTCACTAACTTTGTCTCCAAATGCTTTATCGTCTATAATTTGTAATAACGTACATGTTCTTCTCGAAGTCGTAACAAAGGATACTGTATCCAAAATGGCCATTAAAGTTTTAATTTCTTCTTACTTGTTTCCTTGATTCGAAGAGAAAGCGGAAGTTGAATTAACACGATATAATCTAGCCAAAAAGCCACATACGTGAAAAACTAAGCATACAAAATTAACGGCTTTTGTCCTTGGCATGAAGAAAATTACTTGAGATATTGAAAATTTGATTACTTTATCTCTTCTTTTTCTCACCTGTAAACTTTAAAATGAACTTCGAAGAAAAATTTAAGAAAGCTATTTGGCTTGAAAACAAAAACAAAAAGCAAAAACACTATGCAACCTGCATTTTGTAGAACAATTTGAGTTTGTTATATTATAGTACATCTAAAAGTTTTTACTAAAATGTTTCTCTTGTTACACTTAATTTACTCGTTTAAAAAAAAGAAAAAAAAAAAGAAAGAAAAAGGAAAAACTCAATGTTCATTCCGACATGACAAAGTATACTTTTGGTTATACTGGTCCCTGCTCGTATTCTGTAAATAACAAGCAGTTATTCTATTATCGCTATAACAATTTATTATTATTATTATTATTATTATTATTATTATTATTCCACTTGTTTTTATGTTTCTGATAGTTTCTGATAGTTGAATTTTATTTCACTTCATGTTCTATGTTTTAGGGAGATGGATGACCTGGATAACCATTTCTTTTTTCTTGATATCAGAGTAGTAAATTCTGTCATAAAAGGGGAGTATTTTCTCATCGTCTTCTCATCTTATCTTGGAAACTGCATCAATGGAAAATTCTTATGTCTTTTTCTGAAGCCGTACAGAAAGTAGTCAAATGTGATTCAGAAAGCAGCTGTTAAAATGATAAATTCTTGGTTTTAAACAAGGAAAAATCAAAGCACCGGAGGTGCCGTACGAACAGAGTTCATGGAAACGCAAGAGGCTTTGAAAGTGAGTGTAGGTAGTATTACAATCTGCCTTATCCCATTCCATTCCTATGCGAGCAAGGTTGTAAAACACCATATGGAAGGGGAGTAAGAATTCATGACTGGAAAAGTGTCCATTATATTTTTTGTATTAGTGTTGGCAAATTACCACATTCAGAAGAGTCTGTGCTGAAGCAAGGTCCTTTCACATTCCAAGCATTTCTCCAAGAAAAGACAAAAACGTTCATACGTAACATTTTTAATTAATCACACAAACAGAAAGATGTTTTTATGGTGTCATCAATCGTTATATTTCTCAATAACGACAAAACGGTTACGGGACATTTCGGCCCATAAAAAAACGGACCATGACAATATCGGCCTATAGCCAAATCGGCCTATAACAAAATCGGCCCATGAAATACATGCCTTTATCAAAGATTGCTACTCATTTCGTTTATTTGCATTTGTTGTGCATAAACATGTGTTAGTATTATTATGCTTTGAAACATGTAAATTTCAGTAAGTTTATTCAAAGCAATACAAGAATTAATTCAAATTATCATTTCTAATCAAGTCTACCACTAATCTATTAAAACTCAAATAATGGATTATATATATGTCTCATTTTTTTAAAATGAATAATTTAAAGACAGGAAGGTGTACCTATACTTTGTTTTAATCTTAAAAATTTTAAAAAAAATAGATAATCTTAATTATAATCTTAATTTAATATTTGTATTATTATGATGCTTTAATTACATGTAGTGTGTAAAGAAAAATAACCATAAGAATGAATTGAAAAGAAAGATCCTTTTCTTGTAAATATAATTTGTCTTTAAAAATCCTGATACTTTAGTGTTTTTACATGTATAATTGTAGATTCATACAAGTTACATTCAAACTGTCTTTCTTCTACGCTATCTGCACGAACTAGTTTAGATCGATCAGAATCGACGAGTCTTACAGTCATGAGTAACTCTGACTAAAACATTTGTGAACGGAGTGTGTGCATCATTTATAGGTTGATCTAATATGAAATAAAAAATAATAATTTCTTTTAAAAATAAAATTAAAACCAAGGCATAAGTCATGACAAAGTTGTCCAAATTTAGGTGTATTAAATATTTTGAATATATTTTATTATGGGCCGATATTGTCATAGGCCGATATTATTATAGGCCGAAATGTCCCGTAGAGCGACAAAACAACTACAAATGATGGTTGCAAAAAACTGTTTATGCCGCGAATCAAGGACCATCGCGAATTTAGGACCGACGACGATATACAAAATACACGCCACCTACCGAGGATTTACCCTAAAGCTTTCCATGTAAACTTCTAGAGTACATCTTGCACAGTCGACAGGAACTCGTGAAATCTCTCAGCAATAGCTTTTTTCCGGTCGATTTCACAATGCTGCTCTCAAAATCGTGTATATCATTTTTACGCTACGTCGACAAAATTAAAATGTAAACATGTCTACATCAGATATAGGTCGAATTTTGTTGGGTCTTCGAGGAGGGGATGGGAAGGGAAACGAATGAAAACAAATACATTCCTATAAACATGACATTTGCTATCGTGCATGTAAGACATGATTTCTTTACAGCACTTTCCGCAACCTATACTTTTACTTACACGCTCAAACTTCGGGTAATGTTAAAAAAATATTGCTTTATTTACTGTGGTTCACTCTTCTCGCCAAAAAGCATGCTACCAAGAAATGACACGTCATATAATTCATTCAATCAAAAGAGACCGTTTAAATTATGGGATATCCGCGAAAATGTTGCGAAAATAGGTATTTGTTTACATAAACTGTTCATGTATTCTTCCGCTGCGCCGCATTGTATCCTTTCCACCAAAAGTTTCTCCACAGAATCCATGTATAAATTTTATTTTCAATACCACATACATTTATCATTGTGCGGTTACCCTCAGCACGTACTTATCACCCGCAAACTACCGTACTATATTCCACATATATTGCCCAAGGATTTGACATAGCGGTGATATAGCCCGTCCGATTTAAAAAAAAATTGAATTTCTTCACTGACATTAGGAAAAATGTTTCGTTTAACATTTCCCTGTTTTGGGTTTACTTGCCCCCATCTATGAACATCTCGGTCACCCTGTATCCCTATCCCATTTTAAAGATATCTAAGATTTCCTTGCCAAATGCTTGCGACGTATGTGACAATACATCACAGAGATTCCTCTCTGTTCGTAAAAATAGTGTTTCATGCGATACTTATGAATTTTTAAAAGATAATAAAATTCAAAAGCAGCACATGAGAGTGCTGAAGATGAAAGAAAGGTTTGTCATTTGGGCTAAAAAATACTTTTTCTTAGAAAGCTCCAGACTTCTTTAAGAATTTGTGCACTTAGTTGTAATTACTCCCGAATCTGCCCCTCCTGACTTTTTCCTCTTATGCATCTGTGTTTTTTCCCAACGAACACCAATATAAATACTAACCCCTAAGCTGACAACGGTCTATTAGCAAGACTGAAGCCGAAAGAAAGAAAATATATCATGTTTTTCACAATTACGCTGAGAAGAAATTTAAAAAATCATCATTTAATTATGAGTGAAAAGGAAAGTAAATAAGAAATGTCTGAATATATCGCTTGATTTACTCTTAAAAATACGTCCAACGGCTAACTGAAAATTAGTTTTCAAAATAAATCACAAAATTTATTGATTTCTAAGAAATTTTAATATCAAAAGTTTCAAAGGACTTAAAAATGAAAGATGTTATAATGTGTACCAAAACAGTCTAATAACATGTTTACGTCGTAATAAAAGTCAAATGGAAAATAGAATCGTTAACTAGGGGATGTTTATTCTACAAAATCGATATTTTATTTATTTTATTTGATTTAGTTAATCTTTCATCGTAATCTTATAACTTTAGCCGTGAAGTAATTAAAATCGGGTTCTTTGATAAGCTTTTACGTGTGAGTTTTGGCACTCGTTCACGAGTTTGTCATTTGTCATGTCGCTAAAAGGATTCGTCAAGTAAACTATTATCATTATTAATGTACACTCAATGTTTCCTTAAAAACGTATAAACTATGACAAATTTCACCATAAAACTGGTAAAGTATGTTTCATAAGTGATTGCATAACATGCAGTTATTTTTCCGAAGCTGTCTTTCAGTTTAAATCAACGTGAGACAGAATATCGTATTAATCCGGAATATTGTATTAATCCGGCCCCTTTTCCTATTTATAAATCTTTTGGATTTCAAGATCATGATTTGAATTTTACAATGATTTTAACTTCAATAACGAGCACTATATTTCTTTATTTCCAAACAAAAGAATGACAACAGTTGTATTGAGTAACAATAAAAAGGTGTGAGAATATAAGTGAAGTGATATTCGTTTTTAATAAATTAGAAAAATTCGGAAAATATAGCAAATTAAAAAGTTTTAAATATTTAAAAACAAATGCAAATATTTAAATTGCTTATTAAACATATTTTTAGTTGAAGTTGAAAAAGCAATATGCATAAAACTGAGGGTAAGGTTATCCTGAAGTTGGATTATTTAAAGCCATGGGGATTTGTTTGTTGCATAATACGGGCTCATTTAATTACTTTACCCTGTGTATTACATTAATTTATATTAAGACATTCTGTAGATTAGTTGTTCTTATCATGTTACGCAGAATGTCGCACCAGGAAAGAATGTTCGTTTTTTATTTGATTATCTAAATCCGAAGTAATTTCTTCTTATTAACCCGAGGTCAGGTAACAAGTTAACAGATTAGATATGTTTTCTGTTGGAGACATCGTGACAAAGAATGATCGGATGCAAGATAGTAAATTGTCGTATGATCTGTAAGGTAAAAAAAATCAGTAATGCAGAAAGTGATTTGCAGCTGGTTAATATAGACCGGTGTCAATATCAAATACACCATAAAGCATGAAACTATAAAACAGAACAAGATGACCCCCAGTGCTGTTACTAATTACAGAAATCCCTACTTTTGACGAGCACTGAATCTACTGACATAATCCTAATCAGTGTGTTTTTTATGTATTTCTGCACAGCCTATCCCTAATCATCAATTATTTTATAACTAGTGCTCTCTAAGACAAACATTTCATTAAAAATATTTTTACCAAACAATGGGGTAACACAGTTACATACGAGTATAGTCGGTAACCTTTTATAAGAACTATCTCTAATTTTTTTTTTTTTCGTGACCTTCTCGTGAAATTGTTAATTTTAAAAACTATCGGAAGAAAATTTCGAGTAAAATTAATTCCTATGAATATTTCTGATTAACAGTTTATTTGTATTTTTTTATATTATTTTTCTAAAGATGACTGGTCGATAATCAAAAAGGAAAAATCAGGACCTAACAATCTCTAGTATTTTGGAATGATGTCGTCCATGATTTCGATTCTTTACAAGTTATCAATTTGTGCTCAAAAATTGGATCTTGTTCAGCAAGTTTTCAGATTTTTGCCATAAGGCAATGTTGTTTCTACTTGCGATTAGGAATTTTTCAAATCAAGTTAAAGCACAGTTTTTTGTGGCACATATGAATTGTGCCCGTGCTTCTTATCTGGTTTGTATAAATGAACACATGGCGATACATCGAGCAGTAGTAAACTTGCTCTTTAGAATTTGAGTTAACTTGATAGACAAAGCTTTTTAAAAACAGATAAACGTTCTACAAAAAATAGAGTGAACAAAACTTTTAAATTTAGTTCATACCATTTCATGGATATTTTAGCTTCAGTTTTTGATGATGTAATAGTATAAAGTGTTTGTGATACTAGCTCTTCTTTTTAGATAGATTTGCTTGAAGAACTATGAAGAGAACATGAACTTTTTCATGAGAGATATCTGTTATAACATGTTATAAGGATTGAATTTTTTAATGGATATCTGACTCATTTGTAAATTTAAGGGGGATGCGGGGGTTGAAACACCCTTTCAAAAATTATAGAGAGGGGTCTGGCCAAAATGTCCCCAGGAATATTTTTAAAAAATCATTTTTACCAGACCGACCCTTAGTCGCTGGAGGCTTTAGTGTTTGGCACTCACAATATCTCATAAAAAGCATACGAATGAAATAAATCGTTAGTATCGCCTAATTTATATTATATTCCGATGTTTCTAAGCTCAATTTGAGTATCTGTTGCCAGTTTGTTGTATTTTTCGGACAATATTGTTCTTTTTAACGTACAAAAAGATGCTAAGGAATAATAACAAAAAAATGAAAAATATTCTTCGTTGTGTTGGCTGTTGTCAAGTCAATGTTTTAGGCTTCATTCTTCTGTTGTAATATCTGAAGACCAGAATTGTCAAATGTTTTCTTATTCCGGTCACAACAAACTGGCAACAGTTACTCAAATTGAGCTTAAAGACATCAGAATATAATATTAATTAGGCGATACTAGCGATTTATCCCATTCGTATGCTGGCATGAAATATATAAATCTTTAAGTGATACTATAGCATAATATGTGTGTTAGACGTCACATAGCTTTTGCTGCATACCAAGTTCTAAATACAATTTTGGTGTCCATCAAAATTAAGAAATTTAAGAAATTAAACATTGTTTGTTAGACTTCATATAGCCTTTGCTTCATAACAAGTTCTAAAACAATTTTGGTGTCAATCAAGATTAAGAAATTTTAAAATCAAACAAATTTTAACGAATGTAGGTTTCTAACAGCATGTGATTACGTACTGACTCTTCTTGAATTGTTTCTGTTTTGCCTGCAGTCTATTACACGTTTGTGTCAAGAAAAACATTTACAAACTTTAAACTTAATTATTTCGTCCTTTATATCACTGCTTAAACTTGCATAATTTTTGGTATGTAGTCATCTGTGAAAAGACAATTATTCAACATCTTATCATGACTGAAGAACATTTCCAATACAGCCGAAGATAATAAGGTTTTAAGTGATACGTTTGTGATACGTTCTAATTAGATAACTTTGTGATAATCTGTTCTTTCTATTTTATTTAATATCTTACAAAAAGTTCTCTTAGAGAAGCCATTGGCTGAGAAAAGAAAAACTAAATTTCTTAATTACTTCTTTTGACGTATTCCTCAATTGTTACTTCGACCCACGTTTTAACTTAAACTAACATTGATCATAAAGTGCTGTCATGAACCAGGATTTATATCAATTGTTATCAACTTAACTTAATGCCCCTTTCATAATTCTTATGTTAAGTCATTCTTACCGATCAATAACGGATAACGAAAGTCTTGCTCGTATTACAAGCTATCTGTGACAAAATTGATCGGTTTTTTATTATTATTATTATTATTATTATTATTATTATTATTATTATTATTAACATTTGGTTTTTTTTGCTCCCACCTTATCTTAACAATATTTGCAAGTTAAAAAACTATCATCAACTATTGATGGAAATTTGTGGTTATTTGTGGATATTTAAATACGCTATGCAACTATGCAACAATATTGATGATTTCAAGAATACATGAACTGTTTACAGAATAGCATTCAAAATGTAAAAAAAAAAAAAACCTTATAGTAAAACGTAGTCTACGTTCCTGAGATTTCATTTACATTCACATTGTTTTTGCTTCAGTGCAATATTTGAGATCGATTCTACTGAGTAACTCCATGCAATAAAATAAGGAACGCGGAACGACGTCACCTTATAATTAAAAAGTTGGAACAGTTAATTTAAAAGAGGTAATTATAGTTGTTATTCTTTTATGAAAGTGTTATATTGAAGTTATATTTTGCGGTCATTAAAAGAAGTTTTAAAAAGATTGTAGCAATGCAGTAGAATAGACTGTTTCAAATAACCATGAAAGTTGTTAGCTGAACAGTCGAAAAAGTCATTCGTTAAATGCTGCGGACAGTATTTTCAATAAAGTGGAGTAGAGTAAGGGTGTTTTACGCCCCAGTCAAGATTCTTTCACTTATTTCGAGGCGGTAAATTCTGTGATGGTGGAGGAAACCGGAGTGCCCGTAGAAAACCAACGACCTTCGGCAAGCGAACTGACAAACTTTCTCACACTAGGATCTGTCGCGAGTGGGATTCGAACTCAGGCGGCGAGAAGCGCTGTGATCCATAAGCGCGCGCTTTAGACCACTCGGCCACCAAGGCCCCTATTTTCAATATGTTGTAACATAAATATGCACTTGACATTAGTCAACGCAACCAAGAACCCAAAATAATTTTTAAAAATCCCAGAAATCTCAAAACAAAGCAAGAAAAACAAATATTTGGACCGATGAATGTAAAACTTCACCATGGTATGTAAAAGCGTCAATATATTTGTTACAATTATATCTCGATAGATTGCTTAGTTGGTTGTAGTGTTGTTTTACGACGAATCAGCAATCTTTGTACTATTCGCGACGTGAGCTGGATTATTAATCTCTAAGGTTTTATCTAAGAAATGCTTCTTGTATGTGTCATGTGTACGAGTTTTGTGTATTGTGGTTTGCCTCGCACAAGCGCGCACTCAAGACGACTTTTTGTTAAGGTGCTAGCTTACAGATATAGTATCCCGCAGACAAGCATACCAATTCTCCGGTTACATTATCCTTGCACCGGGAGAACCAGACCGGTGTAATATGGAAGTCCTACTTACATGTTTACAGTCAAGGTATTATAGCATCTGCAAACTTTTAGATAACGCAAGTCTTCAAATACATTTTTTGACGTAGAAAGTGTTCAAAGTAATGTCGTCATCATCGAAAAGTTATAAATCAATGACAACTAAGTAACCAACAGTTGTAAGGTTTCACTGTCAGCTTTAAATACCATATATATTTTTTAGCTACATGTTTTTGCTGCTTCAAGGAGAATATTCCTTTAAGATGTTTTCGTTGGTAGTCAATTATAATACAATACTCATCTCATCTCATCTCATGCGTGATCTTTAGTCACTTCAATGTTTGGATTATTAGAAGGTCTAATACAAAGGTCTGAGGTTAATGAAACTCTGGTAGGTTTTTAAAAATTTAAACAAGGCAGTAATATTTGAAGTGGAATGGCGTAACGATGTCAACATCTCAGTCTAGAGTCTTTAACTATTGTGAGGATTCTTAGTTCGTGGAGGAAACCAAATTACTTAGAGAAAAACACCATGCTTAGGCAAGTGAACTGACGAACTTTCTTACACTTAAATCTGTCCGAGTTGGATTCGAACTTAGGCAGTGAGAGATGCTGTGATACGTAGCATGCGCTTTAGACAAGTTAAACAAATAACAGTGACTTTTCTCTTGTCCCAATCTGACTTAAATAAACTACAGCCTTAAGAAAACCACTTTTAATTTTAGATGATAACTTGGTGAACACGCTAAATATTTAGATAAAGAAGAGAGAGAGGCGAAAATGCTACAACTCAAAACAATTTTATTTAGAATCATAAAGTGGTTCTGAATCTAAACTTTAGATTCAGAAAAATCAGAAATGTCCAGCTACATGTTATACATTCCCTAATATAAGAAAAACAATAAAAAAAACACACACACACACACACACACACACACACAGATATATATATATATATATATATATATATATATATATATATATATATATATATATATATATATATATATATATATATATATATATATATATATATATATGAGAAAAGCAATAGCATTTTATAATACTTATAACATTAAAGAAGTAAAATTGAACTTTTTCCCACAGTATAGAACGACAAAATTTTACACAATATTTCCAGCATAATTGAAATTAAAGTACTTATTAATTTACATATTTAATTGGTTTATAAGAGACCATTAGGTCTTGCCACAAATTATTTTTTTTTCATTTATTTATTTTATTTACATGTATTTATTTATGATTTATTTATATATTTATCCATTACAACTCCGTGTCCTCTGGAACTTTTGACGTAAGTAGAATCATTTCTTTTCCAATACTCTCCTGTTCTTTTTCTGCCCTGTCGTTTGACACCTCATCCATTATTGCTTTTTGTTTATCCATCATTTTCTTTGTCTTATCAATTATGTTTGTTTTTTCGTTGTTTTTATTTTGCTTCTCCACGCTGTTGTTTAAGTTATTTATAGCATTCATCAGATTCTGTACCCACGTGGAAACTAAACCGTTCTGTGCCGATTTAAAGATGAATTTTCTCTCTTTTGTCTGAATGATCATGCAAGGAACTCCTGTTAATTAAAATTAAAATCAATCTTATATAATAATCAAAATATTTTGCATTTTAAATTTGCATAGTGTATACCTGATTATGACGTCATTCAATAGTCATTAGATGGAAAGTATTGTACATGTAGATTATTTCTGTGCGAGTGTCGAAAAGGAATAAGATTATTAAAATATATACTAAATGCAATAAATATTATTTGTCTTATTTTCAAGGCACTTTTTACATTGGTTTCTGCTTGAGCTGAAGAATCACGTGATACGTATTTTAACACCTGAGAATTTCGCGTGCTATGATAAAACAAAGTCTATAGACATTAAACGCTTTGTATATATATTCACTTTCAGAAACTTACTTTTCACTAAAGAACAAAGGAAATGAAAGTTTTACATCATTTGTATTCTTTTTTATTTTACAGAAAACTAATCGTGATATTTGTAGTTATTTTTGTTGTGTGCAAAATACAAAAGCCTACTTTGACCCGCTAGTAAGAAGCATTTAAAACGAAAATCAGCATAGATTAATAGAATTGTCAAACACCCTTTTTATTTTATTTTTATTTTTTATTTTTATTATTATCATTTTAATTATTTTATTTATTTAATTTTTTTTAACTATAACATTTAATATATGTACCATTTTTTATTATTGAATGATAATTTTAAAAAAGAAAAGAAAAGAAAAATGACATAAATATTACAATGATTACGAAATTTAAACCGATTTTAAATATTTTAGAACAGTGTTACTAAACGAAATTAATACACCTGTATTTTAAGGTACAAATGTTTACGGATAAGTTTCAACTAGATTCTACGCATTTTGTGTTATTCTATTTTTATTTTTTTTATTATTCATTTTTAAAATAGAGTAACGTAAAAACCGCCCCCTTACAAAAGCATGAAATTATTATAAAGTGAAAATGGAATTTATATCTTACTGATATCTCAACTCAATTAAAATATAAAAAATGGCAAAGACTGATTTAATTTTGTTTTACTTCACATCAGTAATTTTTCAACAATTGCCAAACTACCTTTTTAACCGCAGAAATTACTCGAATCACCAGTCATGTGGTGCGTGATTTTTGTGCAAGTATTGTTGCTCTTTGTTCAGTATTTATGACCACTAAAATGGTAGTGCACTTGCCAAAAATGTCGCATAGATCACCACTGAGTTCATGTCGCTTTGTTTTGACCTTTATGAAGGAACACCCTTTCTAAGACAGCGATTAGATACCGTGGAACTAACAAAGAATTTTCAATATGTTACTAGTGATATATCTATACAAGTTGCACAATCTTAATTCAAAGCTAAATTCTAATTAATCATTCAAACTTTCAAATCAGTATCTACACTTGGTGTTCGTTTATGTTTTCCTTTTTGATGTGCCATGTTAATTTTTGTTACTTGTTCTCAGTTTCTTTATAAGTATGTAAGACTTACCATTTATTTGTATTTCACGGATTTCGTTTATCATACAGAGTGGTAATATTTTTGTCGTATTTTTTCCAGACGTTGTTTTCCACACAATTCTTTGATGTGTTGTGTCATCTTCTCTATAATATTGCAGGGATAACTGGACTTCGTGGTCCCAACCATGTTTTGTCTGTTTCTTGAACAATGCTGAAAAAACATTATTAAAAGTATACATAATACTGAGCATCAATTTTACTTTAAAAATATTCAAACAATTCATTAATTTTATGTTGAAATATAACATGCAATTTTCATACTTAACAAAAAGTCACCTGTAATTGAGATAAGTTTGGGTTTTTATAATTCAGGATATGCAAAAACATTTTATAGGGAACATTATCAATTTTTGCTTCAATTTAAATACGATAATTTTTCAAAAAAGAGAAACCTTCATATTTCGCACATAAGGTTTTCCCGAAGGGAATTCGAGGCTAGCTGGTGTTTTAAAACGCTGTGAGCCGAAAGCGTGCACTTTAAAGCTCTCGACCACCGAGAATATATGTTTTGTTTTGGAATTCTTTATCATCGTCATTATTATTATTATTATCAATTTATTAATTAATTTTATATCCATGAATTAATGAAAATAATGTAAACTTACCCGAATTCTTGTTAGCCGTTTCATTGTCAGAAATGTGTCCATACGTCAAAGGCAGCTTCCCTCCTGGGAACATCTCGTTTACATTCTTCTCAGCGGCGTATAACACATGCTCCAGTAGATAATAAAGGCAGTCAACCATATTATTTGCCGTATTCTTGTCAACCAAGTCTCTATCATATTGAAGCTCTAGTTTTAACGAGTCCTGGTAATCAATCATGACAAGTTTGGTTTCGTTGTTGTAGTCACCTCCGTAGACATTTTTCATTTTCATATAGAAACCTTTAACTTCACCAGTCTGTTTTGGTGATCTAGAATAATCGTCGAACACTATCCTGTGCCTTGTTATCTCATCTAACTTGCCATGCCGGTCCGATATAAGTTTTGTTGGGTACATCCCGTGGAAGATACTTTTCTTTATAACACCGCTGTTCCTATTAATAATATCATCAAGGGATTCGTTGGGATCAGTAAATTCTGCCACTAGGGGGATATAATTTCTCCCGTTTACAAATCTCGTGGCAATCTCAGGAAAATGCATTCTCATATCAACAACGGTGCTGATGGAGAAGGCTTGGTTACCGGATATTTTGTGCAGAATGAGCTGATACATACTACAAATAAGGTGGAACGGAGTGATGTTTTTTGCAGCACAGTAACTTTTAAGGTTTCCCAGCATATTTTCAGGCATTTCTCCTTTAATGTACCCTCTGTTAAATGAATAGGTAGATTTTTTATCATTGGAAAGTGTTAATACCTCTTTACATTTTTCCATTTGTGCATCCCAGAATTTTTCAAGCAGTGGTGTTTCCACTTGTAAAATGAATTCCATCATTTCAGCGACGTCAAAAACTGGGCTCGCTTTAGCAGTAATCTTTCTGTGCATCATAAACGATTGTAGGTTTCTCTGGATATCTCCTAAAAACACCCAAATTGCATTTAAGTCTGAGAAAATGTTGTTAAAAACAATTCTAAATGAATCTTGTAAACTCCCTTTATGATATAAAACTCTGATTGGCAAATCTGTTCTTGGATTAAACTTACAAAGAGACCAATTTTTGGGCATCCCGTTCTCCACCAATAAATCTTCTTTTCCAACTATTCGGAAATCTAGAAATGCCTTTTCTGGGGGTAGGACTACTTTAGACACTTGAAATCGTGTTCTTGTTCCGATTATAGGCTTGTGTAGCATTCTAAGTTCTGGGTGGAGTTTCATTATACCATGTATCAGTTTTCTCCATATGTCAGGATTTGACAGTGTAACTGATAACTGAAAATCGATGGCAAATGACAATGACGGATCGTTTGGGTTCTTCAGGTAACGCTCGTAGTAATAGTATTCCATGTATGTAAGAGCTCCCTTGACGTTTTCTTTCGGTTTAGAAACAGCAGCTTCCGTGTCTGCGCCAGTTGGAATATTTTCAATAAGATAACCAACTAGGTCTTTGACTCTGTTTTCTCCGGACATTATTAAAACAAATGGAATTCGGCAGTAAGTGATAGCAAAAAGTCTACTGATTAATTCCATGGCCCTTTGTGAATCTAGTCCGAGCTCAATTATATCAGTTTCAGCTGTTATAATTGATGGATCGATGGTCAAAATTTCGGATAATACATTTGCTATGATTTCATTCAGCTTTACAAATTTTTCTTCTTCAGTAAGGTTGTTAAATTCATCTAAATCTAACGCTCCTTCTGCTGATTGTCCTTTCATCGTAAATGCTCCTTTTTTCCCGTATTTTTCAATCATGCTCTTTAACCTCGCTTTAAACCCGTTGTTCTTTGCTGTCGTCAATAGTAACTGCACTATCGTTGCCCAATCAAAATTGCTGTATGTTATCTGAGTTTTGTTTTTAATCAGTGAATCCATAAAACAACTTCGTATGTTTTCTACATCTAACGTCAAAAACCCAATAGAAGCGAGATAGTCTTGGAGTGTTTTGTCTTCAGCCATGCCTACTGTAAGTGCTCCCCAATTAATTGTCTGGGCTGGCAACCCAAGAGATCTTCGGTAGTGTGCCATTGTGTCTAAGAACGAATTTCCAGCTGCATAATTAGTTTGTCCAGCGTTGCCTAACACAGATGCAATTGAAGAATGCATCATAAAATAATCTAAAGGAAAGTCTCTAGTAGCTGTATGGAGATTCCATGTTCCTAGCACCTTCGGAAAAAAAGCTTTTTCAAATTTTTCGGGCGTCATCTCTGTGTATAGTCCATCATCTATTACACCTGCACCATTGAAAACTCCTTTTATTGTTACACCTGAATTAAAAACTAAAAACTCTGAAAACGCTCTTTTTAAGGACAGCAGATTGCAAATATCTGCCCTTAGATGTACGATTTTAACACCATATATTTGCTCTATATTTTGAAGTGTATTCGCATTTTCCTCAGTCAGCTCTCTTCTTGACATTGTAATTATAGTTCCAGCTCCCATGGCAGCTAGTATTTGAAGCAGTTCCCAGCCAAGTCCGGATAGAGCTCCTATGATGACGTAAGCACAGTCTGGTCTAAAAAGCAAATCTGTTGGTACTTTAACACTGAGTGATTTTGCTGGCTTACTTGACATTGCAACAGTTTTATATTGACCATCGTATTTACGAGACTTTAGAGATTTCTTGTTCTTTTTTAACCATTTTCGAACTTTTGGAAAAGAAAATTCTAGCTTTGGTGGATCAAATATTTCTTCCATTTCTAAGGCAATAATCTTTAAATCACTTCGTTTTTCTCTCAACTCTCTAGTTTGATATGCAGATAAACATGTTTTCATACCCAATATCTTTTTAACTTTTGGTGAACTTTCTAAAACTTCGCTCATTTTTCTTGGCATTTCCTCTGACATGAGAATTACCACTTTAGTGTTACTTTCCTCAATTCCATTCAGATCAGTATCAGACAACAAAATAGCGTTACATCGTTTTGCTTTAGACTCCAGCATTGTAACAAGCAATTGAATCTGGCTTGATTCTTTATTCGATGTAACTATACAGACGGGCGTCCGCTTATGTATGTGCTGAACTAAATTCCAACAAATTACCGCATTTATCAGCAATCCAGGTGAGTAAGATGGCAGATCTTTAGATCGACAAATACATGAAGTAGGAATCGAGACGGTACTTGCTGCCACAACAGGGAAACACGCGACAATGTTTCGTGACTTTTTCTTTTTTGGGGGTTTTAGTTTTTTTACACCTCTTGAGTTTTCTATGATAATATTACTCGGCATTGTCGATCCATACTTTTTTTGTTTTGTATTTTGTGGACAAAATGTCTTTCCCCTGACCTCTAATGAAACAACGCTGTAGCCTTGTTCATTGTCACGAGGCCAGACGACAGTTTTTCCTGTCCCGTACTGTTGTGTTATCGGATGTTCCATGGAATCTTGTATGACAACCTCATCTAACGAAACTAATGTTTTCTTATCCGTTGTTTTGATTACTCCATTTTCTTGTAATGTGAAAAATGGTTTTTCAAGTGTTTTAACATGTTGAGTCCGTAATTCTATTTGACAATTATCATCATAAACGTTGTTCCTGTGTGTTGGTGTCCTCCCCTTTTTAGCTACACCTTGAAATTCGTTGGTATAAATCCCCTTTTGGCCAACAGAAATCTCAATACAATCAAGGTTTCGAGTAGAAATGTTCAGAATAACATCTTTTAAGTTTTCTGAAATAGTCTCAATATCTTGCAAGACATCAATAAGTACTACATTTATCTCGGATGTTTCCTTGACTACCGACCTGACTATCCCCCATAGTTCTGAACCTAGAATATTCACTTCATCAGATTCAGCGTACCTATGGCATTGCGTGTTTTCAGTGATAACCATCATGGGGACATCTGTTTTAGAAAATATCTTGAATATTTCCAATAAAAGAAGAGAAGAATTTCTCATGAAACTTGTAACTTCAAGTGGAGTCTGGTTTAAATTAATACGACCCCCAGGAGCAAATATTAGTCCTTTTAACGTCTCGGGTTTACTTGCATAATGTTTTAGTTCTGTGAACAATTCATGATTCGGATACTGTATCGTTTCACTGACAACTGCATGGGTTGTTCCTGGAAGAACATTTTCTAATGACTTCACTACTTGATTACTGAATGACACTATAAGCCAATTATCTTCGTTGCTAGTTGATGTAAAGCCAGAGAAAGAGTTCAAAGGCTTCCAATTAACTTCATAACTAAACGAATCAACATCTTCTGTATTATCAACAAAACGATGTTCAATATCTGTCATTTCTGCAATAACTGAACCGTCGGCATTCAACAGAAGAGCGTTTGTAAATATAGCATTTTCGTCTTCTTGTGTTATAATTGTGTAGCAATACATTTTCTCTTGAGTTTGCTGTTTAACTACCAGATTCCCTGGACCAACTGGGAAAAGTCTTTTCTCTGAATTTGGTGCGTTTTGCATATATTGTCGATTTCTATTCATCATATTTTCGTTTTCTTGATTTTCTTGATTACTGGCCTCTTGAGGAGAGAATTGCATCTTTTCAAACTGTTCAATCCCCTCTTCTCCCAAACCAGACAGAAGAGGAAGACTGGAATGCCACATGGCATCAATAATGGCGGGGTGTAAAATGCTGTTAACAGAACCTTTCAGAATATCTTCAGATGGATTTATTTCTGCCAAACAATGCGTGGAACAATGGTATATGTTCCCACAATTTCGCATCAAGGGACCGTATTCAAATCCGAATTGTTTGAGACCCCCATACAGCGTTGATGACGTCACACAACTTTCACAATCTGTTTTAATACTTTTAATGTCTACTTTTGTTTCCATGGCTTCACCAATTTTCGTTACAGTTCCTTTCGCGCACACATTTCCATTGTTTCTAGTTTCAAACTGAAATGAATTTGTTTTGTCAACATTTGTGGTGGTAATATCGAGCGTACATGACTGATGTCCATTAAGTGCAATCAAGGAAGTTATTTGAAATGATACTTTTATATATCTCGAAGGGCATTCAAATACATTTTGTCCAAGTTCAAGTGCAATTTCTCCATGAAGCGCCCCGGGCACAATTGTTGAACCTTGTACAAAATGATCATAAACATACCGTGTGCTTACGGTGTTTAAATTGACTTTGTAAGAATTTCCGTCCCCTGGTTTTGGGAGAACTAACGGCTCAGCGAGATTTTTGCCTTGTGATTTTAACTTTCTTGAGTCGGATTCAAAAAGATGTTTGATCTTGTTAAACTGGTATTTCGGCACTTTAAGCGGACTTACTTCAGGCACTAAATTTTCCCAATAAGGCTCAACACCATATCCATATAGTGTTTTAAATGCCTGGTAGAGTGTTCCAACCTCATCTTTGTTGGTTATTGAAGGCAAAACGTGTACATTTGAATCAGAGAAGATATCTTGTGTGTGTGCTTTCATGACTGGTCTAGGTCCTATTTCTACAAATACGGTTGAATTGTTTTCCGATTTTGCTTTCGTTAGGGCTTGATAGAACAATACAGGGTTTTTAACATTTAACCCCCAGTAATCTGCCGACAGTGGTTCCTCTGTGCGTTCACCAAAAACCGTAGAGTAAAATGGAACAAGAGGTTTTGATGCTGCAATATAATTTATACTATTTTCAACATTTTTGCCTGCTATTTCCATATGATGACTGTGGTATGCACATTTAACGTCTAGACGAATTATTGCCGATCGTTTGTCAGCACTCAAGGTGGAGTTTCTTTCTTCTATAACTTCCTTCAGTTCATTAATTGCATCTGTATCTCCTGATACGGTTGATGATACTGGACTACTGTATACAGCAATGTTGGCCTTTCCTGTAGTTAGCCCACTACACAGCTTTTCTAGGTCACTAGTCTCACAGTTTCGGACTACAATCATACTTCCGCCAACCTCTTTTGACAATAAGAGAGATCGGTGGTATATAACATGCACAGCATCTTTGAGACTAAAAGACCCTGATGCATATGCCGCCGCTACTTCTCCGACCGACTGCCCTACTATCGCATCAGGACTGATTCCCCAATGTTTCCATACTGCAGAAAGACCAATTTGGCAAGTAAATATACACAAATGTCCGAGAAATGGGTCAGACACGTCTTCGCCTTCCAATAACTTGTTGTATATAGACCATCCGACTAACGGTTCAAGATATCTGTTGATTTTTTGAACAGTTTTGGCAAATATGGGGACTTTTACCAACAAATTTTTACACATACCCTGCCAGGTAGTGCCAACACCACAGAAAACGAACACAACACGAGGTATTTTATGGAAAGCAGGAGAAATCTTCTCAATATCTTCAATTTTATCTTTCATTTGTGACCTAAAATCTTGTCTTGAAGAACCAAAGAACAATGTACGATAAATGTAGTGATCTCTTCTTAGTGTGGATGTATAAGACAAACTGCTCAAACTAACTGATTCATCATCTAAAACCTGTATAAAATGCTTCAAGTTCTTCTCCAGTGATACCGGGTCCTCAGCTGACACTGGCATAACATATTCTTCTTGTAAAATATCTGCAATCATCTTCTGGTTATTTGTATATTGTTTTAAGATTGCATGACTATTTGTACCGCCAAAACCAAAACAGTTTACACAGGCCATTCTTGGACCATTCTCAGGTTCGTTCCAGTCAATTACCTCTTGAACAAGTTTCATGCCAAATTTTTCAAATGGGACTGCTGGGTTTAGTTCAGTTACATGTAAAGATGGAACAAATTTCCCGTTCTTCATCATTAGTAAGACTTTAACAAGACCAGCAGACCCAGCAGCTGATTCTAAATGAGCAATATTAGTCTTTACTGAACCCACGTAGATACGGTTTTCATCTTCCCGATGGAAAAATTGCCCTAAGGCTGTGGCTTCGACGGGATCACCGGTTGGTGTACCAGTACCTAAATAAAATTTTTGGTAATCAATTAAAACTAATAACAAATTCCAAAACCTCGCAATGTGATCTATGCTGTACTACCACTTGCATCTATGTCGATGCCAAATTTGAAAAAGACAACATTATTTGTAGAAGGATTTAGTACAATAATTATTCTGATGACATTTCTAAACAGTCATTTTTAAAGCAACACATCATGAGAAATAATTTGACTTAAGTGCAAAGCATAAAAACATTTTTGGTTTGGTAATACTTTCTCTGCTTCTGCCTTATATAAATCGTGAACCGGATATGCTTCTTATAATTTCAATCATTTGGCGAGTTTTGGGTAACAGAAAAATCAACCTTTGTAGAATTATAAGCAGTCTTTATAAGGATTTTTGTATTGCTTCGTTCTGGAATGGTTTTGAAAATTAAAAATTTTGAACTAACGGAGGTTGATATTTTGACATAGATTGGAATATCATCAATATTTTGTACGTTTTTGTTCAACAAAATATTTCACAGAACTTCCATTTCATATAGATAGAATATTTAGTACAGCAATTCGTACCGTGAGCCTCTATGTATTGTATGTCTTTTGGATTTATGTTGTTTTGGCCGTACATTTTCTTAAGTAGTTCTCCTTGCATTACGACTGATGGCGCTGTGATTGGAGTAGCTGTATGCCCATCTTGGTTGCAACCAGTCATAACTGTTGCCCAAATGTGGTCATTATCTGCAAGAGCCTGAAAAAACGATCAGTTCAGATATTTTTTTAATAATTGTGTTATATTGATCGTATATTAAAATCCTTTAAAAATAAGAAATTAATATTCTATTTGTTTGACACATTTTTTCCAAAAAACTAAGGTTGTATGAATAATTTAAAAAGTCTTTATTGATTTTATTAACCATGAAGAACAAAGTGCATGTATGTAAATTTGCTGATTAACAAAGGTTATCTAAGTACAAACCATTGACAGAGGCTTTAAGACAACTATTCCACATCCTTCTCCTCGAGCATATCCATTTGCGTTCTTTGAGAACGCCTGACACTGACCAGACGGCGACACCATTCTGGCTTTACTCAGGGGAATAAATATCTCAGGGTATAAGATACTGTTCACTCCCCCACATATCGCCATTTTGCAATCACCTGTAATGATTTAGAAAAAAAAAGATGTGTATTGAGAATTAATAAAATGTTATATTTCTTTGAAATAGTTGTGAGTATAACAATGGAACTTGGCGTTATTGCTGTCAATTAAATGATATATATTTATGCATGTACCATGACAATGCAAATTGGCAATATTGCTCGGGATGTTATACCCTATGCAGTCATCTTGATATAGTTAACGTTTATGGTGTTGATGATGACGACGGCGACATCAAACAACCTTTTTGCAGACAAAAGTTATTATAGGTTACTCGCATAATACACTTTACTTCAGAATCCAATACACGGATACTGTTTTTAAGTTTCATAAATCATACACATTAACTTCTTCATTCGTGAAGTTACACAGACAACAATTAATTACAAAATAATTGCCTTAAACACGTTACATATGTTACATAACCGATTGATTAATGGATTAATTGATTGATTGATTGATTTCATGGTTTGCAACTGTTTTTAATATGCATTAACACAACAGTACCTGTTTTCAGAGCCTGTGTCGCCAAGTGTATGGCGACTAGTGCCGAAGAGCAAGCAGTATCTATGGTGATAGCGGGTCCAAGAAGGTTATAATGATACGACACTCGAGCTGACGCTATACTAGGTGAACTTCCTGTCAATGTGTAATGGTCAAGGTGGTCGCCATCTCCAGTAACAGCACCTCTATAATCGTCATTCATTACGCCTGTCGTGGAAAAGAAAAGTTATTGTAAAACAGTCGACTGAAAAGAACGATAGCTCAATCATATTCTGTAAAATAGATTTTGTATTTCACAATCGTTAAAGTAACATAAGAACATAACACAGCAAAGAAATGATAAAAGGATTGCGACACAATTAACGTTTTAACATATTGATACTAACACGTACTATCATACTAAGGTACTAAAGATTGTAAAACTAAGATATACTACTGATTGTAAAAATAAGATGTACTGAAAATTTCACCATGAATATCTCCAACCAAAACGGATATTGTATGCTGTTTGATTTACATTATATGCTTTGGCTCTGGTTCATCAGACAGATAATCTACTCTGACTGTACTTAAACGTTAATCTTTCTAAAACGACTAATGTAGATCGTCTATGGTTTAATCATTTTTTTATTTTACCTATATAAACTCCTGTATAAGTCCCGTTCAGCTTTGTTTTAGTGATACCGCCATCTTCCAGAGCCATGTGAACACAGTCCATCACCAATCTCTGCTGGGGATCGATCTGTTCCGCTTCCGAAGAACTTATACCATAGAATCTGTTATCCCACTCGTCATGACTATAAATATTAAAATGTTTTCGTAATATTGGAGACTACTAGTATGTATATTGTACTTTATTTATTTATTTATTTATTTATTTATTTATTCATTCTTTATTATGTGCGTTGCATGCAAATTATTCATTTTCTATATATTGTTTATTTATTTATCATTATGCATGTTACAAGCAAATTTATAACTTTCTATATATATTATTTATTTATCATTTATTTATTTATCATTTTGTATGTTACATGCAAATTATTTATATTCTATATATTAATATATATTTATTATTTTATTTATTTATTTATTGATTTATTTATTTATTTATTTATTCATTTATTTATTTATACTTATTTTTCATTATGCAAGCAACATGCACAATATTCATTATATATATATTTCTCTCTGTTTCAAGTGTACATTAATTTGATGTCTGCCCGTTATATGACATTTATATGACTTTCACTGACATGTTAATCATCTTTGTATATAATTGAGACAAATGACCCGTTCACCTGACAACTGTAAGTGGCTCGGGAGTTGTACGTCAAAGAGATGTATACCATGCATCACACCAACTGCATGTATTGAGTTATAATTTGGTGACAAATGCTTTACAAATTGACTAAATTGTTTATCATTCTGACAAATAAATCATATTCATATTTTTATGGTATATTCATTTTTATAATAAAATGTGAATTTATATTATGTTTATGTTTCGGGAATAGCGAAAGTAGACTGTAATTCAAAGTTCAAAATTCAAGTTAGAAACGAAGTGTTTTGAACACCATGTGTCGGAAAATTGAAGTTTAACCTGGTCCCTATTTCAAAATCATTAATTACTATTTTTGTTAATTTAAATCTGGCTTATTTGAAATCTTAATTATTTTCGTAGAGATATTCCAGTATTAAGAAAGTTACGGTGTCATTTTAAAAATTACTTGTTATTGATAACATCTACGGTGGCACAGAGGTGACATGAAATATATTTTTCATATTACGTGCGCACGTATTACTCTTTACGTGCGCACGTATTAACCTATTACGTGCGCACGTATTAGCTATTACGTGCGCACGTATTACCTATTACGTGCGCACGTATTACCTTTTACGTGCGCACGTAGTAACCAATACGTGCGCACGTACTACCTATAAGTAGTACGTGCGCACGTAATAGCTTAACCAATACGTGCGCACGTATTACCTATTAGTAATACGTGCGCACGTAAAAGTTAATACGTGCGCACGTAAAGAGTAATACGTGCGCACGTAATAGGTAATACGTGCGCACGTATTGGTTACTACGTGCGCACGTAATAGGTATTACGTGCGCACGTAAAAGGTAATACGTGCGCACGTAATAGCAAAAATATATTTCATGTCACCTCTGTGCCACCATAAACATCTGTATTTGGTTTGTCTGTATTAAGGCATACTTTCAAAAGACCTTGTCAAAATTTTCTACAGTGTTAAAAATTACGATGAAACTGTGTGTGTGTGTGTGTGTGTGTGTGTGTGTGTGTGTGTGTGTGTGGCTTACCCGTCTATCAATCCAGCCCGCCTTACGTAAGTTTTGTTGGGCGTATCGGGGTTAGGATCGTAATAATAGTCCAAGTTCCAGCGTTCCTTTGGAATTTCGTTCACGTGATTTTCGCCATTCACCAGAAGTCTCCAAAATTCGTCCAAATTGTTAGCACCAGGAAACTGGCAACCTACGCCAACAATGGCAATCGGTTCATCCATGGTAACGTTTGGTTGCTATTCTAAAAACATCAAAGTCAAAATGGTTTAGGTAATGTTTTGGAATATGACATATATTGAGCAAATTTTTACTCAAAGCCGCATAGATATTGCGGCTAGAAAATGTGAAAGGTGTGTATATAACTTGTAATAAGTTAAAATAAATAGGTTACAGAATTAAGAAATATATATCATTTAATTTACGCGAAATGATTTTATAAGTCTATACGTCGTCGTATTTTAAAATGACGTCATTTTACGGGAAGTGCCGACTTCAGTGATAACATTGCCAATGGAAGTAATGGTTCCGCAATAATGTAATGGGGTATCTCGTAGGACAGTCATAAACTCCATTTATTAGCTGAAGTATCGAAGTTATCTTTAGTTCAATATTGATCAGCAAAGTTAAAAAAAAAAGAATGAAAAATTAAAAATTTAACTAAGAATTAAAAATTTTAAATCAGCATAAGATTAATGTAGCGACACGATTTTGTTGATTTTCTATGTCATAATATATGCATTGTGTATCCAATTTCATTGATAAATATTGTAATGTTTTTAGAATCAATAAAGTATTAGTTGTATTTTTATTCTAAGTTAACATTAACTTTCTTGAGATATAGAAATTTGTTCTTTTAAAATTTCAATTAAAAAAGCCAAATGGTAATTTAGGGAGGAATAAAAATACCATCTGACAAGGTGGATATTTTACACACAAGGAGTTTGGGTAAACTTTTCACAACTATAATTAATAATAGACTTACTAAATATGTTGAAAATTTTGAAATATTAAGTGAAAATCAGTCAGGTTTTAGAAAAAATTATTCTACAATTGACAATATTTTTGTTTTGCAATCTCTTATTGATTTATTGCAACTTAAGAAAAGAAAATTGTATTGTGTATTCGTAGACTTTTATTCAGCTTTTGACAAAATATGGAGATGTGGATTGTGGCAAAAACTTCTACAATATAATATTAGTGGTAAATGTTTTAATGTTATAATTAATATGTACAAGAACAGAAAGTCTAGAGTGACTGTTGATGGTAAAAGTTCTAACTTCTTTCCTTGTAATATCGGTGTCCGACAGGGTGAAAACCTATCCCCTTTTCTGTTTGCCTTACATTTAAATAATTTAGAACAGTTTTTCAATGAGAATAATGTAACGGGTATTAAATGTTTTACAGATGACCTTGAAAATGAACTTAATATTTATATGAAACTTTTTTAATGTTGTACGCAGATGATACTGTTTTAATGTCTGACTCTCAATTTCATTTACAATGTCAGTTGGATTATTTCTCATCTTTCTGTGAAAAATGGAAATTAACTATTAATTGATCCAAAAGTAAAGTTGTAATTTTTTCAAAAAGAAGAATACCCAATAATGTATATTTAATATTGATGGTAAAAATTTAGAAGTCGTTAAAGACTTCAAGTACTTAGGTATTTTTTCAGTAGATATGATTTTTTTTATGTACAAAAAATATTTAGCTGACATAGCAACAAAAGCTATGTATGCTGTTATTAAAAAGGCAAAAACCTTAAATCTCTCTATTGATTGCCGACTTGATATGTTTGAGAAGATGGTTTACCAATTTTACGGTTTTTTATGGTTGCAAAATACGGGGATATGAAAAACTAGATGTATTAGAAAGAGTTCATCTTAAATTCTGTAAATTGATTTTAAAAGTTAGAAAATCAACACCAAATTTTATTGTCTATGGAGAATTGGGTAGATACCCATTACATGTTTATTTTAAAACTAGATTTATAAGCTATTGGTCAAATGTCATTGAGAGTAAAGAACAGAAATATACGTCTGTTATATATAAATTATTGTATATGTATTATTCAAATGGTATTAAAACCAAATGGATTAACTCAGTTGAGTTGATTTTTTAAGAGAGTGGTATGTACAATATTTGGTTATCCCATAATTTTGATAATAAAACTTGGCTTGTGAAAAGTATCAAACAAAAATTATGTGATCAGTTTTTACAAAAATGGCATCCTGTTTGTTGCAACTCATCTAGAGGTATTTCTTATTCATTATTCACAAATTTTGACTTTAAACTACAGGATTATTTAACTTCTGAACTTCCATTTAACAGTATAGTAACTTTAACTAAATTTAGATGCAGTAACCATAGGTTACCAATTGAAACTGGACGTTGGAATAAAGTACCTAGAGATGAAAGAAAATGTAACCTATGTCATAATGATTTGGGTGATGAGTTCCACTATATTTTATGTTGCAAAGCTTTATCTAAAGAAAGAAATGTTTTTATACCAAGCTATTTTTCAAGATATCCGAATACTTTAATTTTTTTTACACTGTTTAATAGTAAACAAATATCTCTGCAAATAAAATTATGCAAATTTATTAAAGTCATTATGGAGAGAATCGGCCCTCTGGGTTGAAATGTATATACTGCTGTTATTCATGCAATATTGTTTATATTTACAGTTTAATACATGTTCTCTATTTGTATGTAATGCAATGAGAGAAATAAAGAAATTTGAAATTTGAATTTGAATTTGAAGGAGGGGAGCATGTCCTGTTGACACGTGCTTGCTTTTCTCATACCTTCCGGTGTGGGTGGTAATACGCTGTTTTTGTTCGTCTGTCATTCATAAATCACAATATCATAAAACATCGTATATTGAAATATGAACATATATGTTCATATGTTACATAAATTAAATTGTCGTTTTGCATATTGTCAGTTACTGCAGGTCTTAGTCGCCAACTAGACTGAATGCTAACTGGTCATCTCTATGGTCATCTCCACCTATATTAAGTTACACTTGCATTTATTCGTATCGTAAAACTCTAATAAAATCAGTTTAGCTTGAACTCGCGAATAAAAAAATTACTGCCATGTGCAGAATTTTGATTTTTCACCAAAAGAAATATTCATTACTGTCATGTACAAAAATTTGAATATTTCTTTTGGTTAAAAAAAATCAAAATTCCCCACATGACAACACGTTTTAAACTGATAGGAATTGTCGATGGTAGTACAGAGGACAACAAATAGATACCACGAATACTTAACGCTCATGTTCTATATGTTTTCCTATAAAGATAAAAATTAATTCAATTTTCTTGTTTATTAAAGATATTAAAACAAAGAAATAAGGTTTATACACATACATGGGATATTTTAAGGATTTGTACTAACTTTCATTTTCAATAAATGTGGTATTTTACATTTCTGAATCGACGTTTTTAACATGAAACCTGGATTTGTGGGATATTATATAGTTCCTCACAAATGTTGTAGGATGACTATCGCGTGATGCGATGGCAGACTTAGCTTTTTAAATATTAAACTGTAAAAATATTAAATAGTATAACATCATTAAGGGCGATGAAGCCGCACTGACCTTTTTGCAGTAACTTCATTGTTTTGGGTTTTAAAAGTAAATATATAATTTGTAATATTATATTAACTTTCACAGGCACCCCAAGTGTATTCTTTTATTTTTCAACAACTTTACCATTGCAACCCCTTAGAGTATCAGCCAAAAGTCATACAAGCAATGTTTTTCGTTTTTTATATTGTTTCTCTTAACCAGATGAATTCATTTTAAAATAGTTTTCCCTCCGTTAACCATGTGGAAAACAAGCCTTATTAAAACCGGAACGTTTCCATGTTTGTAACGTTGGATATCTTTATTAAGAATCGAAATTACTTTTGAAATATCTAATAACTTTATAACGCCAAAATATGATTGATCAAATGGTAGCAAGGATTCAAAATTTTAAACATGTCACAGTTTAAAATTGATATACTGATTGCAAAATTCAACAAGCAATTTTGTTAAACAATATGTTATGAGGGATATTATAATTAGCGTCTTTGGAGGTAAGCTATGCATTAGAAACAAAAAAAAGATTTTACTCACGGATCTTCTAGTTCTTCATCATAGTGTAAATCTAAAGAAAAATGGGTATATTTTTATAAATTGCTTGATAATCCTTGCCTTTTGAAACTATCCAATAGCTGTTATTTGTTGCCTCTGGAAACGCCCACAAATTGTCAAGCGACCGCCCAAAACATATTCTGTTACGAAAGATCTGACAATGACACGTTTTTTCGGACATACATGTATCCCAGAAAAGTACAAATGAGAACATGTGTACTACAAAACGTATTTTCAGATGGCCTGAGTGTAACCCTATGTTATGAAAACAATGTTTTTAATTTACATAATTCCTATCCCATTTCCCGGAATGACCACAATAATATTACATCTAAATTCCATCTTTTAAAAGCAAAATAAATTCCGTAATATTTTTTATAATAATTATTATCGTTATTATTTTTATTATTATTATTACTTTTTAATTTTTATATTTTATTTTATACAAGTACAAAATTTAAAGAAAAATATTAGTATATAAACAAGGATACAAGTATATAATGTGTGTGTGTGTGTGTGTGTGTGTGTGTGTGTGTGTTCAGTTTTCCATATTTACGTATTTTGAAATTGGGACATAAGCACAAGCCGCTTGTGTCTGCCATTTTATTGTCCTTGCGTTGAAAACAAATACTTTAAGATCAAGTGTAAGATAGAAGATAATATAACAATAAATCAGGTATATACTGGATTTACCGTTAGGTACCGACTTTTTGTTAATTTTTTACCAATAAAAGTGAGAAGAAAGTATGCAGTTTAGTAAAATAATTTTAACTCTCTTCTACATCTTTGCCAACTCACTTTTTGCCACCGCATTTTGAAATCCTAATATGTATTGTTTATGTTTTTCTTCATAATTATCCTTCGACTATGCCGAACCCTTTAAAAACGCCATTAATTGGTTTTAACGATTTTCTAATTGGTAAGCCTTTTAAATTGACACAGTTTAGAAGAAAATTGAATGGTTAGACTCCATAAAGCCAAGACGATTATCCAAATGTTTATTTTTTATAATTTATTTATTTATTTATTTATTTATTTATTTATTTATTTATCTATTTATTTATTTATTTATTTATTTATTTATTTATTTTTCATTTATAGTTTTAATTTAGAAAAAGTGATAACTAAGAACTTATTTGCAAAAAGAAAAAAAATTAATTACTAATTATAACATGTTCTTTCCTTTAGTATATAGAATGTGCATTGGTTTTTTTAAATAAAAGCATAATGTAAAATGTTAATGGAAATATTTAAATTTAACTGTGCACAAAAGAGACACACATAAGACTAAAATGTCGATGTTTTAATACTAAATGAACTATCTTAACTTGTAAAGCATATGAAAGCTTATTCAGAAAAGATGGTCTTATGAAACAACAACGCATCCCTGTTATCTTTGCTATGACACCGACATTTTTAATGCTGGCACTAACGAGTACAAATATTTTATTTGATTCACTGAAAAAAGACCAGAACATCCCAAGGTCACGAAATATGTCCTTACTTTGCCTTTTAAGTAACAAACATTTGCGAACACGACAGACATGGGTAATTAAAAGGGATAAACCGTCGGACTTCTACTGTCAATCAACAAAAAAATAGGTGTGACTATTGTCTTTCACGAGGTCGGTTTTACTACGTTCACAACCCGATCAGGTTTCGTCTAGGGCACAAAAGGTATGTTTTTTTTCTTTTCTTTCTTGATTTTTCACTTGCTTTTTTTAATTTTTTTTTTTTTCCAATTTTTGAGAAAAAAAATTAGCGCTTGATAAAAATATTAATTCGCAGACTTCATAGCTTAATTTCTCTAGACTTGATTATATAGTTTTGATTGTTTATCAGTTAATAGTATCGAACATAAAAATATTTAATTTTCTTTGTTTCCAAAAAGATGTATTATTCTTTAATAGTTAAGTATCGTAGAGATAAATTTAATTATTCTGATACTTGATATATATACCGGTATCTGTCAACAATTAAACCTATCATACGAACAAAATTTTATAATTTTTTATCATAGATTTACAGCCTCAAAAGTTCATATTCATCTAATTAACGCGATTTTACAGCAAATGTGATATTTTTTATTTTATAATATGACGTTTTACCGCTACTACTGTCCCAACCTCCGAATCCGCATTTTTTTAAATTTCTTTTGAAGTTTACAAAATATAGAGCGTTCATATGCACAATGTATTTTTTCTGTTGAACCCATTATTGTAATACAATGTATATTTTTTATTCAAATGACATATTAAGACATAATGAAACAATTAATCATAAATACCCCATTTAAACAAATTCAGAATATACGGCTAAAACAAAAGTTTTAAAAATATTGAAATAATTAACAATAGTTCTAAACTCTACATTAGACTTTTTGTAAAGTTAAGATCACTTGGTATATAAATACCTGACCTGACCCATAAACCCAATAAAAAATCACATTAGGTTTATATATATATACTAGTGTGTGTGTGTGTGTGCACTCATACATACACTGTGTGTGTATGTGTGTGTGTATGTGCGTTTACATGCATATTGATTAAAAAATGACTCCCTCCTTTCGAAAAAGTTTTCCATTTTCAATGATTTTGATCGGTAAATTCATTTCACGAATATATTAATGCGAATATTTAAATTTTTATAGAACTGATTATTAAAAATTTGCAAATTCTCATATGAAAATTATTGAATATATTATTTTATAATTTAAAAAAATTGCACATGGCACCTCTATATTTAAATTCTTTTTTAAATTTTTTGTATATATACATGTATATTTGTAGACCAAGATGTGTCTTGGAAAGTACTACCAGAAATATGAAGAAAAGATCGGAAGTGTTTTTGCTAAATATGGTACTCTAATAACGAATTACCCATGGATCATCCTGATAGCTTGTATAATTATAAACGGTTTACTAGGCCTTGGCTTACTTACAGTGGAGTCGGAACATGAAGTAGAGAAATTATACTGTCCAACAAATAGTCAAGCTTACTTAGACAAACAGAGGCTTCTTAGTTTGTTTTATGATAATACCGAAGAAAATTTTAACCCATACACCTTGTCCAATCTGGGTGTTTATGGCGAAGTTTTGATGAAAACTAAAAACGGTGAAAATGTTTTACAGAAAGAGTATTTAGACGAACTATTACGTATTGACGATTATATTAAAAACAACGTCATTGTGAAAAATGACACAAATAATAATCAGACTTTTAAGTGGGATAACCTCTGCGCTAAAAGAGAAGGCGACTGTATTATAAACGGACAAATAGCCTTAATGCCTATATTCAGAGTATTACTTAAACACAACGTTACTCAGTATCTTAAATACAAAGATCCACAATTTAAATATGTCTTTGGAAACGTCACAACAAACAACGGTACACTGACGTCGGCTACAGTCGTTAAACTCCGTTACAACCTTCGTCAGGACACAGATTTTTTAAGATTTTCAAAACAATGGGAACTGAATTTTATCGACGGTTTAGACGAATTCGAATCCAATATAACAGAAATATCTTATGCTTATTCAGAATCTTTGAATCACGAGTTAAACAGCAATACCAAAGGTGACGTCAGATTCTTCTCATTTACCTTCACCCTTATGTTGATCTACGCATCCTTCGCAGCTTCCGGTGGAAACTGTCTATCACAGAGACAGAATCTTGGAAGAGCAGGTGTTCTGTCAACTGGACTCTCCATTCTTAGCTCATTTGGACTGGTGGCTTTGATTGGAGTAAAATTCGTAAACATCGTTGGTGTAATGCCGTTTTTGATCTTGGGTAAGTTTAAACAGTAACACAAAAAACCAATTGGAAAACACTGAGTTCAAATTTGTTTCGATATCAATTATCATTATTATTATCTGAATTACATTAAATTTTATTTTATGAAAAAAGTATTCGAAAGGTTTCTTCTTCTTCTTCTTCTTCTTCTTCTTCTTCTTCAAGTAATGTACCGGGTCCTTCTTCTATATAATACGAACAGGTAATATACACTTGTGAAAAATAATTCAAACTGTTTTATTTTCAGGTATTGGTATAGACGATATGTTTATTTTAATGTCCGGAGCTGCTGACCATTGTTCCGCTGAGACAATTTCGGACAAGATAAAAAGTACGCTAAAGACGGCCGGTGTGGCTATTACAATAACATCCCTCACTGATTTCCTGGCGTTTGCTGTAGGTTCTACTTCCGTGTTTATGAGTGTTAGGAACTTTTGTCTATACACAGGTAACAATTACGTCATCATTTGTTACAGGTCACGTACAGTTAAATTTTGAAAATCTGAAATTGAGTGTTATCTGTACAGGTCTTTTTATATTTCATAATTTTTGAACTTTTTTTGCGTTGTTTTTAATTGGGTAAAATAATAAATGATGTAAGTCTGTAAGTCTGACAAAAGATGTACCGGTCTTTCATTCTATAACAAAATGCAGTTGTGCTACTATTATGATTTCAAGTTTACATTTATTGATATAGGTATATTTTATTGTCAAGAAAAAAGGATAACGCATTAGGCTCAAGTATATGTTTTATCCCCCGCCCCAATATTTGATGAGTCACACGAATTCCCTAAATATGCATTGATAAAACATTTTAAGTTTTTTTCTTACAATTTCAAAAAATTTATACTTAAGATTTAAGTTTTTTTTACTTATAGTGGTACAAATGATGCTTAGAGAACATTGGTTTTACAAGCGATATCCTTCCGCTGCATTTTGTCTTTCAGCCATTGGCGTGAAAAGTTTTTTTTTTTATTTTTGAACTAGATTATAAACCGATAATTATTTAATTCCGTAACTGTGACAATCTCTATGTATACACATACTTCATGTAGCAATGATCCTCTTTTGTTACAGGTGTTGCGGTTATCATGTGTTACATTAACCAGTTAACGTTCTTTATGCCTTGTATGGTAATACACGAGAGAAGGATTCAGTCTAGACGTCATGCATTTACCTGCCAACCAGTGAAAACAGGAGATGAACTCCGAAAAGAAGGCAAAAAGCCATGTTACGTCTGCTGTTGTAGCGGTCGACCACCAAGTAGCAGAGAAGAAATTGAAAGTCCATTTGAAAAATATCCTAAAATTTTACTTCAAAGACTAGTTTTGTATAAACCTGTAAAAATTATTATAGTTATACTATTTTTAATATATATGATTGCCTCCATATATGGTACGATTCACCTCAAACAAGGACTCAAATTAAGAGATCTTGTAATAGAAGATTCACATTTCTATAAGTACAGTCAGTGGGATTGGGACTACTTTCCGACAGAGATTCCAGTCGCTTATATCCTTGATGATCCAAATTTACAATATTCTGATCACAAACTACAAAACAAAATACAGAATTTAATCAAAACCATCCAGTCTGATCCACATGTTCAACCAGACTTCCAAATAAATTGGCTCCATGATTATAAACAATCTCCTTTCTATAAGAACTCAACGGAAGACGAATTTGTTAAAGGGTTAAAAGAATTTTTAAAAACCCGTGTTGACCTTCAGGGTGATATTATTTTTCATGAATATAAGAACAGAATCAAAGCTTCTAGAATACATGTCATTACCCCAAGCATGAAAGAGTCAACTATTCAAGGTGACATGATGATTCGTACACGTGAGTTGGCTGATGAGTCAGATTTGCAGGTGTTTGCGTTTTCGCCGCCATTTATTTATTTTGAGCAATATGTCACAGTATTACCAAATACTATACAGACAGTAGGTATAGCTGTGGCTGCCATGGTAATTGTAACTACCATATTTATGCCACACCCTCTTCTTGTTTTCTTCGTTACTATAACAATGATAATGATAATGTTCGGAGTGTTTGGCTTCATGCATTTCTGGGGTTTAACATTGAGTTCAATAACTATGATTCATATCGTTATGAGTGTAGGATTTTCTGTAGATTTTAGCGCACATATTTGTCACGCGTACGTATCCGTAGAGGGTATAGATCGTAACTCCAGGGTGAGTGCTGCTCTTGCGAGATCAGGTGCTCCAGTTTTTAATGCTGCTGCTTCGTCTATAATTGGCATTATGATGTTGGTGTTTTCCAAGTCTTACGTGTTTCAGTCATTCTTTAAACTAATGTTCTTGGTCATTTTATTTGGTCTTGCACATTCAATGCTTCTATTGCCTGTTGTTCTATCATGGATTGGTCCCGATTCGAAAGAGAAAGCAGGATTATCTTCAGTAAATGCTAACGGAAACGTTAACCAGGCGTACATGACTGACGTTGCTTTAGAAAATGGTATGAAAAATCCCATTAAAAACGGAGCTTCTAATGGCATTGAAAACGGTAGTCCTCATAATGAAAATTTGTAAACATGTGTTAATTTATTTGTTGTTATTTGTTGTCACCTGCTGTTTTTTGTGTTTTTTGTTTCATGTTGTAAACTGATATTAACATTGTATGATAATACAAAAGATTTTTCCTAGAAATTAAAAAAAATTAAAATTGAAAAGGTGTCTCTGTTATATATAAAAGTATAGGCATATCTGTCATTAATATCTGGTGAATAATGAAGAGCTTAGTTTAAACAGTATTTATTTTGTTAAGCAATTATACAAACAAGTTTACATTACATAAGTAAGGGATTCCAGAACAAGAGTAAGACTCTTATATAAACTAGTCTCCCTGAAAATAACATATGATAAATACATAAATAAACATGAAGTTACAACAGTTATATATGTATATAATTCTTAATTAATAAGTGAATAAAAAGCTTAAAAGCTGTTCCAAAAAGAAATAAAATTTTGAAAAAAGGAAAACCAAAAGTACTAGTGTATTTAGTACAAATTACAGTTAAACTCGGCTAATGCGACGCCTATGTATAAATACCATTTGTACATAACGAAAAACGTTTCCGGTCCCTTAACCAAATTTTACCCAAGCATAAAGAGCATAAGTCTATAAAGTCAAAATCCTGATATTCCTCGTGGTCTGACAGGTTTGACTGTATCTAAAAAAAAACTCCATATATTTCGGCTTTAACTGATTTTTGAAATTTTTTCAAATCAGTTTTGAAAACACATTTTTTCATTATGAATAAACTTGAACATACAAATTGTTCAGCAATTGTTTTATACTTCGTGTGTATTAATAAAGATACAATGCATTTGAAACGTATACTATTCGTTCACTAAGTTTATAATTCTAATGTTCCATAAGATTCTTAATTATTTGGAGATGTTTACAAATCTCATTTGATGCCCGGGGCCTTGGTGGCCGAGTGATTTAAAGCGCGCTAGATCGGACAGATCCTAATAAGATAGTTTGTCAGGTGGTTTTCTCCGGGCACTCCGGTCTTCTCTAATATCCCAGAACTGACCTCCTCGATATAAGTATAAAATTGACTGGCGCTTTAAAAAAAACACTATTCAACAACCCAACTCCTTTGGTGCTCTTTGAAGCAAATACACTAAATGAATGGTTATATTTGAAACGTATATGACAAGTGTTTTAACTGCATTTTATTTTACTTGTATTTAATGTGACGTTATCCGTATGTTTCTAAATAAGTTTGTTTTGTTAATTCAGATTGATGACAAAACGAAAACCCAATGGGCACAGTCGTTCCCGATTGTAAGGATTTGTAGTTTGCCTGAATTGTCCCTTTTCATTGCCTTTTATAATTGTTCGGTCTTTTGAAAAAGAACTTTAATGAAGACTTTGCACTTTGCATAAATCCCGCCTAGCGGTCAATAGATCGATTACAAATTAAAGGCAAAGCTTAATCAAAATGATGTAAAAAAAGTGTTAATTTTAAATGTCCGTTTTCATGTTTTTATTTTATTATTTTTTTTTTATTATTTTATTTTATTTTATTTTATTTATTTATTTATTTTTTTTTTTTTGTGTGTGTGTTAATCAAATCAAAATAACGTCGTTTGATTTCTATTGATGCTACAGTTGACACCTATATGCAAGTTTTCAAAACCGACAAATATAAGTCAATCAAAATGGTAATAGATGCAGTATTTAAACAGAAAACTTGAATATCGCAAAATTTAATCAAATTAAACAAAGACGTTTAAAAGGAATAGCGTATAGGCTTGCAGACTTCGTTGCATTTCATGAAAATGTTTATCCAGGTTTTTTAGTATTTTTTAAAGAAAAAATAATTAAATTGGGTGCATATCTACATTTGTAGAAAGATGAAAAACGTTCAAGTTTAATCTTAAACTTGAATGCTAATTAGCCAAGTCCATTATTTTAAAGCGCCAGATGATGTATATAAGCGACGTTATCAAGGGCGATGCAGTCGCGGTGGTTGCGAGAGCTCCGAACAGCAACTGTCATTAGTATCATGAGCTAGAAGGTAAGTTTGATGTCTGCTGTGATGCTTAGTTCCATAAAATGTATCGTGCGCATTAAAGCTGCATTAAGTTTTCCAAAGAAAAAATTAAAACGGTGCTAATCTAATAAATGATGTTCCTAATGAACAATGCTACATTTGGTTCAACGATAAAAGCTCGAATAAATACAGAAATTACGGTATTTACACAGCGTGATGCAGCGTTTGGGATCTAATATTAGAACATGGTTACGTCATCAAAACCCGGGTCATTTAAACACAACTTTCAAAATGTTGAAATACGATAAATTAAAAAACACGGAACTTCGTTGAATTTGTCATTTGTGACTTAGTAAGGGATAAATAACACCATTTCAAATACATCTGGATATTAATGAAGGACAATTAATGCAATCTGTCATGTTTCACTTTCGATTCTAGGCTTTTCCCTACATCCGTGCGCATGCTCCAAGCTCATAATTATCATCGTAGAACACTGACCAACCGGTCAGAGGATTCCGTTTATTTACAGCTAAAAGAAATGGAATTTTAGAAAATGAATGTCACGGATCGTGGTTAGAAGATATCTACTTTTAAAAAAATATATTTTTAGAAAATCAAAAAAAAATCAGAAAACGGGTAAACTTAATGCAGCTTTAAGTAGGCAGTGCTTTGCGCTGTCAGAAAATATACCTTATATTTTATTTTTAGTTAATATTCCTTAACTGGATTTGTATTCAAATAATTTTGGAACTTTGGATTCATTAATTTTTTTCAATTGCTTGGCTTATGTTTTTATCTATCAAACTTTTCGGCCCCTAGTGTCACTGATGAGGAATGATTTTCCGAAATGTCCACATATATGGCACATCAAAATTTAACAGGTTTTTGTGTTAAATATTTGATGATTAAAAAAATTAAACTAATTAAGTTGTCAAAATGATACCGAATGTTTCCTTTCTAATCAGAATTTTTAATTAAATTATTGAATTAATTGAATTACAATCAATTAAGAAATAATTTTTTTCCTAGTCTTATTAACCTTTTAATTAAATAAATAAAACTCGCTCTACAAAGCTCTTCTTTTTGTTTGACATAAAATATAAAATATCACTTCCTTTTTTATTCATATTTTTTATTGCATAAATAACTTTTCAGAGATTTGTTTATTTTTCGCCTAGAATACTCCCAAAGGCGTGGTCTTTTTCTTCAAGTTTCTTTATTTCTCTAATTGTTAACAACAATACTTAGAACATATCATAAATACAATAAATACAATTACATACATGAGTAGACATTTACAAAACAATATAATACATTAACCCGGAGGACTGACTCTCTCATTTATAATTTCAATAAACTTACACAAATTATTAATATCAGATAACTTTTTGGAAGAGAAGATTTGATAAAAACTTACAACATTTGGCTTACTTCTAAGTCTATTAGAAATAAAAGTCTTCTAATTAGAAAAATGTTAACACTTTAGTATATAATGAAATTCATCACCAATTTCTAGGTTACACAATTGACATATTCTATTTTCTCTAAGTATATTTTGCCAGCTTCCAGTTTCTATTGGCAGTCTATGGTTTGAACATCTGAACTTACTTAATATTGATCTATTTTTTAAAGAAATGTTACAAGTTAAATAATGTTGTAATTGAAATTCAAAATTTGTAAACAATCTGTATGACGTACTTTTTGATGAGGAATTACAATCGCTAATCCATTTCTGTAAAAATTGGTCAAATAGACGTTGCTGTATATTTTTGGTTAACCATATATCATTTACAAACATTTGAGACAACCATATATTATTAAAACCTGTTTCTTCAAAAGTACTTTTAACATTACAAATCCAAGAGAAATGATTACCTTGTAAAAATTTGCTATATAATAATTTAAATAATATAGAAGTATATTTTGTATCTTTACCCGTGATAATTTTTGACAAAAACTGATAATCCTTAATTTAATTGTTAGAGTAATTGGGTACCTTCCAAATTCAACATATATGATAAAGTTAGGAGTTGATTTTTTGAACATTTAACAATAATTCCAAAAACTTCAAGTGTACTCTTTCTATTACATCTAAATTACCAAAACCCCACACATCACAACCATATAACAATATTGCCAAAACCATTTTGTCAAACATATATAACTGACATTCTAAAGATAGATTAAAAGTTCTAGTTTTTTTATAACAACATACATAGTTCTAGTAGCTCCGATAGACAAGTATGTTTGGTAGTAGTAAAAGAACCACATCTATCAAAATATATACCTAAATACTTAAAATCTTTACAAACTTCTAATTCTACATTGTTATATGTAAACATAATATTACTTTGCAATCTGCCCTTTGTAAATATTACAACTTTTGTTTTAGAAATATTGACAGTTAATTTCCATATTTCACAAAAATCATAAAAACAGTTTAACTGATGCTGAAGATCTTCTTTAGACTCTGACATAAATACTATCTCATCAGCATAAAGTAAAATAAATAATCTTAAATAAATACTAAGTTTACTTTCTAATTCTTTAGTTATTGTAGAAAGGCCAATAACGTCTTGATCAAGAAAAAATTGCTGTAGATCATCTAAATATAATGAAAAAAGAAGTGGGGACAAATTTTCACCTTGTCGTACACCAATATTACAAATTACAAATATTTATTTGTTATCGTTGTATGCCTGATCCAATTCTACTTTCCTTTTCATCTTTTCACCTCCATGTCAACATTTGTTATGGATTATATACATAACGCATGCTTAACAAAACAACGCAAATTTATATAAAAAATTCAAGTAAAGTAACGACTGATTTCTAAACTGAAAACGCAAAATTGCCTACAGACGCTATTGCAACACATTTATTTATTTATTTATTTATTTATTTATTTATTTATTTATTTATTTATTTATTTATTTATTTATTTATTTATTATTGATTTATCTTTTTTTTTAATTTTAATTTTAATGTTCAATAATTGTAATGTTTTTAGATTTAAGGACTAGCACGGTAACAAGACCGACGAAAATCACATTAAGAAAATTAGTTTAATTTACAATTTCTTTACCAACATTTTGGTACCATTTAAAAATTTATTTCTTAACTGAGATTTTCCAAAACTTATATTTGACAAATTTATATAATTTTGTACGTTTCATTTTAAGAATTTTTAAACATGCATGCTATTCCAAATTTAACATTTTAAAAATGTATTAAGCTTTATTTTTTCTTATTTTTTTCGAATTTCATTTGAAATACTTTTTTTTCAAAAATGCCAAATTTTGCCAAAACATGTTACGCAATGATTGTTAAACTTGGGTCCAGGAATGTTTTTAAACATAATTTGATATTATTTTGAAAAATATGTCATTACTACAACTATTATTATATTAATTATACCCAATTCTACAGGACTTTTTAAAAACGTTACTTTTGGTTACTGTTGTCTGATGTTGATGATTAAAAATTGTTTTGCTTTGTTTTTTTTTTTTTTTTTACTCTACTATCCGTCAAAGTCCATCTTCACTAGTGAATAGTACCTTTGTCTAATATGAAAATGTTTCGAATTCATCAAGATGCCTAAATTTAATGTCATTGAAGTGTTTATCTGCTGCCCTAGCTATTTGTGACAACTATCACGGTTTCGAATCTAATTCATATTGGTATCATATAGGATTTTTATTACAAAAATGCTGATAAAACCTGTTATATCAATATATTAACAGTGGAAATGGCATAGTCATGTCGAATGAATCCCTGTCCTTTACTAGGACATATGAACGATAAGTACTCAACTACATTGATATCTTATTTTGCCTTTGTAAACGGACAGATTATATAAAGAAAGTCATAATTTACACCATGAAAGTCTTTGTAAAGAAATATTTATAATAACCTACCTATTCGTCTTCCAATAAATGTACCTCTGTTCTTTTACACATTTTAGAGACACAAAGGTCGTGTGAACTTTGGGGATTACGCAGCCTGTGTACGTGCGTGTGTATGTGTGTGTGTAAGTCATTAACGTCTGTTTTAAATTTCCTCTTAAACGACTGCACAACTTTTAATAAAACTTGGTCAGAAGCAAGTAAAATTCAAATTGTTTTCAATTCAGTACCATGTCTTTAACTATATCACGGTGGCCTTAAGTACAACAATCTAGGGAAAAAACTTCCCCTAAACCGATGAGCGATGATAGGAGAAAGAAACCTGATCTGATATTGAATATTGGAGGGGGTATAATTTCTCCATTTCGTTATGAAAGTCGCCCGATAAGCTGATTATACGTTTCATATTTTAATTTGTAAAATTTCAGGAATGGCTTCTTATTAAATCTAAAATATACGAACAGATGTGGGGTTTTTAAATCTGACATTTCCTTTCAAAGGTATTCAAAAAATGGGTCAAAATCTTGACCTAAAATTTTACTTTTGTGATTTTGCCAATATCCCAACGATATAGTTACAAAATGTATTTCAGAAAAACGGATAATTTAGAGAGAGAGAGAGAGAGAGAGAGAGAGAGAGAGAGAGAGAGAGAGAGAGAGAGAGAGATTTCATAAAATGACTATCTATCTAGTTAAAAGAAATAGTAATTTCGAAAAAAAAAAAAGTTTTATTTCGTTTCAATTTAAAAAATTCTCTAAAAATATACTAGAATGTCACTTTACCGGCATTGTACCAAGACAATTGTATCTATGCAACATGTGCAAGAACATTTACATGTACTTCCGTTAAACCTGGATTCATTATCATTATAAGTTCAATCAAATCTGAAATTACGTCTTGTTTTATAAACTTATATAGAAAAACTTATTATTACTTGTAACTTTTATATACTGTGGAAACAAATGACCGATAATGTGTACAAGGGACATAATGACGGGGTTTAACTGTATAAAAAAAGAACGTTCTTGTGCCGTTTTTAAAAAACATTAACGAGGCATGGCTGCTATAAAAATATCAACATTATTTCAATGAAGCTAACAAAACACTTATTTTTTTTTGTTATTATTATTTAATTTTTTACGTAGTATTTATTTATTTATTTATTCATTCATTTATTTATTTATTTATTTATTTATTTATTCATTTATTCATTTATTTCCACCTATGCCTAATGGCCAATTTTATTTTCTTGAAAGCTTTTGTAAATGCACAGATGAGCTTCAAATATGTAGGACATTCATTTACATAAACAAATACGTCACAGCATGTGTACTTTAAAAACTAGATTAATGTCAGTACATAGTGATATGTGTTGTCCCTAATTTTACCAATAAAATAAGAATGATTTATGTCCGACTATCAACATAAATGGACATTTTTTCACCAAACTGTCAGATACCTGATGATGAATAAAACTGATGTGATTAGATGACAATAAATAGCGTGGAGTCTCTAAACTGTGTCTAGAAACAACTAAAGAAAGCAAAGCGGGAAATAACTATTGCACGGCGACGAGAAACAGAACAGAGGTATGTACATACACTATCGTCATGGCAACATATTTCATCAATTTTACTAACTTTACATTCCTTCAAGAGCAAAAAAATGTCGAAATGGTAACAGAAAAACAACTGTGTCGAAGTTTTGAAAATTAATAATATGCGGGTGTCCTTGTTTTCTACATCTGAAATAGATACACAAAATTATCAATCATGTGACGAGTGTTGAATTATTTGTGGTTTGATAATTTTTTTTTATAATTTTTATAGCCGATATTTTGGCACAGAGCTGACAATTTGTACAATTTTCAAACAGATTTCCCACTTGGAAAATAATGTTAGACAAATGTTCCTTCATGAACATCCTATGGTCAGAAACAAAGATTTAATTTCAAAAATCCGCATCTTAATTTTACTGGTCAGATGGCCAAGCGTTCTACAGTTTGAATTAGGTCATTTTTCAGGACCCCAGCTTCTTTCTTTCTTGAGTTTCTATAACTTTCTAAATATTAAGTGTTGTAACAATGTTTAACTTTATTATACATGTAGATGTAAAAAAATGGGCTTTGTTTTTATCGTTAGTAACATAACGAATGGCATCAAAATTCACAAGAAAAAGAAAAAAATGGTTGTGAAAATTAAGTTGTTCAAATTCTTTGTATACTAATTTAGGTAGTTAAGATGAAATCTTCATTATGTCACAAAGTGACCTACACCCAAAGTAGCTACGTTGTAAAGAACATTAGTCTCGATTTCAATATCGTAAAAAAAAAAAAAGAAAAACAAAGTAAATTCTTAAAAAGGACTATAGCCAGACACCCTAAATACTGAAACTTTGTACGAATATCAAACCGAATTCAAATAAGATGACATAACAGTATGAGTTAATGATACAACGATACATGTATGTCTCTTATGTCCTATGTACAGTAATATCTTAGAAATGTAGGCATTTTTGAGTGTTTTAGATGACGATAATGTACGACAAATATTCCATAATAATAAAATAAATGAAATTATAATATCATGGAATACATACATTCTATTTAAAAAAGCTCACTTGCAATGATGTCACAATACCTAATATAATTATTATCACCACAACCACCACCACCACCACCATCATCATCATCATCATCATCATCATCATCATCATCATTATTCTTATTATTATTATTATTATTATTATTATTATTATTTAAACAGAATGAAGTCACAGCTTTTTTGCTTTGTCTTCGTCGTTTTGGTAGCTGGTGCATGTAGCTTCCCCGTATCTAGCACAGGGGGCGGATTCCTCAGTTCCCTAGGAAACATTGCTTCAATTGGACTCATCGGTCTTTCTGGCTTGACCGGTATGTCCCCGGCCGATATCACTGGTGATTTCGTCTCTGGGGGTATACCTAATATCGCTGGAGAAGCAGTTGGAAACTTCGGATGGTAAACAGGTAAATATGAATAGCGAAAGACACAAAATGTATTCATAATTATGTTATTTCTTATTATATTGTATAATTATTGAGGGGATCAAGCTCATTTGCTATCGTTATTGCGTCCATAATGGCTTTGACTTTGAAGGGAACATTTAATAAAACACACTGCTTTTTGTCAAGCGTCAGTATTGGTTTATTAGACGATGCATAATACCCAGTGCCCGTTTAATCATATACATGTTTTATTGTATTGTATTGTATTGTATTGTATTGTATTGTATTGTATTGTATTGTATTGTATTGTATTGTATTGTATTGTATTGTATTGTATTGTATTGTATTGTATTGTAATACATTGCATTGCATTGAATTGTTCAAATCAGTTGTGTACACTTGATTACATTTCCTCATGTGGTCGCACAATATGATAACTTTAATAGAATGTTAGAATGTTAAAAGCAGTTTGATTTTTTTCAATGCGTTGTGTCTTTGATTCAAATATCAAAAGCTAGTTAAATAAGAAAGCAAACTTTTTTTAAAATAAATGGATTAATTTACCAATCATCGGTCCAATATTGAAAAATCTTCCATGTAAAAAAGTAAGTTTACATACATGTATTTATAACATATTTTATTTTTATATTTTATATTTTTATATTACTTTTCAGAGCTGCTCGAATCTGGACAATGAGATTACGAACGAAGAGGCACAAAACAACAAATGATATGAATTTACATTGAATTGTTTTAGTCTTTTTTAAACATTTTTAGAGGCTGTAAATAAAAGTATCACAATATTTTAACTTTTTATTGTATTTTATGTATGTTTCTTATATTTTTCTTTTTAATTAATCATATTCCAGTGGTCCAAAATGGATACAAAGTGAATAAGACGACGTTTTTAGCAATTCGAATAATTTAACTAACATACCGTTTGCGCTGTAAGCATAGATACTGCTGCATTAAGTTTAATCGGCTTAAGAAAATTTAGTTAAAATTTAAATACCAGTTCAAAGAGGACGAAAAAAGGCATACAAGTATATAAATAGTCTAGATTTTTTTTCACTTACGAAGCGGTTATTTCGTGATAAACAGAATGCCTGAACAGCCATAATTTTCGGCAAGCGAACTGGCACCGGTTTCACAATCATTTATTTACTAAGATTTTCCTTAATTAAAAATTGGCAAAATTTTGTCGATCTCTTTTAAATAACAAATAAACATTTGTTATAAAACTAAATGTGGATGTTCTAAATTAGAAGTAATCTTCAAAATAACATCATCAATTTTTAAATGTTTAACCAATTAACCAAATTATTATGATTTCAAATTTACCAGATTTAAGTTAAGTAAAGTCTTAGTTAAGTAATGATTGTGAAACCGAGGCCAGAAAATTACTAAAGGCCAAGAAAAAAAAGTTCCAAAAATGAGTTTAGAAAAGCTTAACTAGCTTCAAAATATCAATAAGAACTTATATTATCCTACGATGATTAAAGATGTTCATCTAGTTAGTAATTGTAAAGTCTTCAATAATGCAGAAAGTGTTCTTCACAAAAGACGCCTCCAAGCACTACATTTTATATAGTCTAAAATATTTTCTGAACACCAACATAAAAAGAACTGTTGGCAAGACGGAAGATCAGTGCGGTATCACAGAATGTATGTGGCTTAAAGCTGGCTGTAAATGGTCCAGAAATGCTTCTTGTTTACGAACTACTTGTCACACTAGAACAAATACTTTTTAGTTATACTCTAACTGTTTATGAGCTCACATTATAGTTTTCGGGATTATCGAGTTAAAAACGGAATATCTAATACATTGCAAAGCAGCTTATGTTAGATTTGTCAAGTTAGAGCGTGTTTCTAGCTAATCGTTCATCCGAACCTTTTATAATGTATTAATCGTTACGATTGCAACATTTAGTGAGCCTTGCTCTAACATGATCTCGGGAGCTAGATATTTCCATTCTGGAAATCATAAAAAAAATAATTAGGCTGGTTTTTTTTTCAGAACGAAGAAATTTCAATGTTTAATATGATATCTTGAATAATTCTCATTGTTGGTATGGCACATAGATACGTAAGATGGGTTTCTTTGTCTTGCAATGACTTTATCTATAATAGAACAGTAGTTGGTAAAATTTCAGAGGCCTAAAGAGGTAAAACAGTTTACTTAACATCACACAAGGAAAATACTGTCTTTCTGAAATATGAAATCTTGGAAAAGTGATTCTTAAGTGGCACAAAGAGTAAAAATAATTTTCTATCTATAAAATACAAGTACATATCTGATGGTTTTTGAGATATAACCCAAGTAAAGGAGTTCGGACTAAGTGAATCTTCCATTGTTCCCAAATTTTCGAAGTGCTGTTTTATAGCACTATCTTATGGCAATGACACGACAAAGTATGAATGTCCACACATGCTCAAAAGTCTGGTAATGGAAGCAACAATTTTGACATAAATAATAATACCCTACAATATATTTTTATACAGAGTTTCTTTGAAACTGCCTAGGACAGTTTTGGGAACCGAAAACGGATATTTACAGTCTTTTAAATCATCCTATAAAAAACCTAAAAAAAAAAACAGATCGACTTTTAAAAGTGTTGTGGGATTGATAATGTATTATATTTTTATATTTTGTATTTTTATTTGTTTTATGGTGGTAATACAACTTTAATTCATTTAAAAAAAGAATGATTTGACGTAGCTTTTATGTGGATTTATTTGCAGCCACTCACTGTAACATCTTGATTAGAATAGGTTGTGTTGGTTATACGAACTTCTTACGAATCGCTTGTATGAAATAACTTGTTATGATACGTGTCTGGTAAGACTTTAGGGCATGTGTTGTTGGGCTTTCAGGGTGTGATCGTATGATTTAAAAAAATGAGATAGAACCTTGCCTATTGTTAGACTTTACAAATGGCAATTTGATATTTTGGATTAGTTAAAGCTTCACTTTTTGAAAACTTTATTTTTCGATTATGATTCTTTACGACTGAATGCGTGCTGATCGTATCCGATAATAAATTTTTAAGTGCATTTTGGAGTTCATCATTACTCAGTACAAACAATATTGGTATTGACGAATCACTTGTTTGTAAAACCGCAATCATAAACACGAAGAGTGCCCAATCGTAAGAACTTTCTAGTTATTTTGAAAATTGACATTCATGTTTTTTTTTTTTTTTTTTTTTTTTTTTTTTTTTTACAAATTTTATAATTTTAATGGATAGGGAAGCTTATCTTACTTCCTTAACTTCATTTTATCCTTTCGCCTACCTGTACTATGTCAACAAACCAAATGTAGTTCCTTTCAGATTTACAATTGTAAACTTTGTTTTCAGCCTTTCTTCATATTGTAAATTGTAGAATGTATTTTAATGTGTTTAAATTATGCTTATGTTCGGCATTTACAAGTAACCATGGATACTTTAATAATTACCTAATCGTACCAATGGTACTTGTGGTTACCCATGGGTAGATGTTATCACACAACGGATATTGGTACCATTTATTATTTAGAATTGCGACTAACCCACAAAAAATGAACTTGTCTTTTTTCATCACTAAGTGGTCGGGACCAGAACAGCAAATCCAAAAATGATGATTTTCGATGTATTTCAGTAAATAGTATAAAGAGCTTTATACTTTATATACAAAATTTGTATCGGATATAATTCCGTATTAAGATAAATTTTGATTACACTATGCCTATCCAAAACCACTTTCGCGCGTAATTTTTCTTAAAATTAAAGCAATAGAAATTATATTTAACCAGACCCAGAAAGCAACATCAATAGAAAGTTATTTTTATTTTTTTTTGTGGTCTAATGGTTTTTAAACAATAATGACTCAATAAAAAATACATACATACATACATACATATATATATATATATATATATATATATATATATATATATATATATATATATATATATATATATATATATATATATATATATATATATATATTCTAGGCTTTATTTAATCATTTTTTTCTGCACCAATTTAAATTTTATTTATTGAACACTTTTTGATTTGTAAGGTTACCTTTTATCTTGCTGCTTCAGAAATATTCTAGCTTTATTATTTAGAACTGGCTTGTCTGAAAATAACCTATCCGCAGAGGCCATTTTATATGCATTATTACCAACTCTACTAGGCTTTTGATGCACCTAGGCTCGTGGGTAGCATGGCCGATAAAAATTTACCCTCGGTTACCATTGGCAGTAAATTTCTATCATTGCCATACCAATCGGTGGTATTATAGGTGGAATTCCGAACGCAAGCCATTTTTATTTGGCAACGGATTTCTTTATACATGAGCGGTTTTATGTTAGTAGAATATGTATAGCTCTTGCTTGCAATTATTTACAAAAACATTGAGTTGAGTTAAGTAATATTGTTTTACCGACATTGTCGATAAAAAAACATTCTTTCACTTATATCGAAACGGTCGATTTGTGGATGGTGGATGCAACCGGAGTGCCTATATAAAATCACCATCCTTTTGGTAAGCGAACCGACAAACTTGCTCACACTAGGATCTGCTTGAGTGGGATTTAAACTTAGGCGGCGGTGAAAGGCTCCATCAGCGCGCTCTAGACTACCGGGACCAATGCAAAAACATTGAGACCTAGACTTTTAACACCTTTCAAAGAAATTATTAACCAGATCGTCTTTATTAGAGGCTAATAATTATGTTTTCCTAAAATTATTTTTAACTAAATTCAAATAACAAAATGGTACCTAAATGAAAAACAAACAAGATTGAGAGCAATACACTATTGCATCTTAGATAAAAATTAAACTTTGAAACATTTTCCTAAAGTTAATATATAAAGGTGTTTTTTGTTAAAAAGATAACCTAATGTCAGGTAATAAAAAGAATTCGAATACGTATGACATTTAATGATACTGTAATATAATAAAACTTATTTAAGCTGAGAAAATGAAATTGCAGAACGGCGGATTTTTTAAGAAAAGCGAATTAGCGGATGTGTGATTAAATGTGAGCTGGAATCGCGGCGTAGCTTCACGCAAGTTTGAAAACCGGAAAATATTCAAATTATTTGACACTTTTTTAATCAAAATTTTAAGTTTTTGAATTAAATCCGAGATTGACCGTTTTGCAAAATAAGTACAATTGATTACCAGGTGCAACATCTTAATGCATTATTTCAAATTCAAAAGTAGCATATGACATCTAGAGCAGCCGACTGGCCAAAATATCGCTAAAAAGATTTTACGTAATAGAGGAAAGGAAAATGTATATAGATTTTGAGTCAAACAAATCATTTCAATCGTTACAAAAACAGGCGCAGGATTTCTTATCTAACAATCAATGTTACCAACGATCAGAGAGAGAGAGAGAGAGAGAGAGAGAGAGAGAGAGAGAGAGAGAGAGAGATGATATTAAAACAAGTTTCAGTACAGAATTTATTGTCGCCGTCATGAAAGCATGGTATGTATTCATTAATTGGTGCAATTAAATCATTTATCACCTAAAAATGTATTGTCCCCTGTAGTAACAACACTTATCTTAATTAATTCAATGTACATCTTATTTGTAAGATTCTTTTGTCCAGTTGTCATACTGGCTACTCAACGCGCTTATCTGTGATATTTCTTTACATTAATGTCCACTGCAGTTCAAAGTAATGGTCATTTTATTTTGATGTAAAGCTTGTTTTATGTGATCTATGAATACTGACCATTTTAGTAACTATCATAAAATCAATCGATGTCTTCAAACATGATTTTATATATTTTTCTCTTGTTTGTATGAAAAGTTACAAATTCACTCTATACGAGATACAAACTATCATCTGCTGTGTACTAAACCGTCATGTATAGCGAATTGCACCTTAAAATGAGATTTCTTATCAAACCTCGTTCTTTGAATGGAATCATTTGTAAATGTCAAAGACTCTTATCGCATTTACAGAAACGTCTAAACAACGATCAACTATTGTTATACTGTATAACTTAACAACATCAACAGTAATCAAGAAAGAATTACAATAACCAGGAACCATTAACACTAGCTGTAAACGTCCCTCCAAATACTAGGCAAAAGTTAGAAGATAAATCGTTATTAAGAGCTGCGATTGTAGAAATCCTGACGGAGAATTTGTTTTGGATATCAGCAATTTGCTTGTGTATCAAATACTTTCAAATAATCAAGTGCTTCCTTTTTGTGTATGACTTTAACCGCCCAATTTGTTTTTGCAGCCATTAATCCCTAAAACGCACATTAAAAGATCCCTATAACGCACATTAAAAGCAAGATGTTTAATTATTTTATTTATTTATTTATTTATTTATATATTTATTATTATTATTATTATTAATTTTTCTTTTTTTTTCTTTGTTTTAAAATTGTTTTTATTTTTTTTTTTAACAAATAAGAAAACTGAGATGGTTGGATCATCCTAGTACATGTATATATGGTTTAAAAGATTCAAGAAAACTTAACTTATTATACTAAATAATGAAGTCAAACTCAATCAAATACCGGTAATGTGATAAGTATACACATAACCAGACATCAATCCCGGAGGTAACAAAACGTACCATTTAACTCATAATATCTGTATAAAACGGAATAGATGATGAGCTATGGACGAATTTACAAATATATTGGAATAAATGACAAAGCATGGGAATGCTAAACTACCAAATATGGGGATAAATTTATAAATGTAATTTACGATTCTCGTGAAACAAAACATTAGTTAGTCTGAATTCTAGACAAATTTCATCAAACGAATGTCACTCTGGTAAACAGTAAAAGATTGGATTTTGCATATCACTAGATTAATTTCAAACCAAACTGATCTAATGCCAGATGCTGATTGTAGTGCAGATGCAAATTATTTGTACAGAATAAAATACTACACTTACAGTAATTATTCTTGGTAGAATAGAATAAATGACAATGTGATTAAATTAATTAACATGTCCCTCAGAACACACAAGCAAAACAATTCTAAGAACACATAACAACAATATATCTAAGAACACATTCAAAAAATCATTTAAAAGAATAAGTTAACAAAACATTTCAAAGAATACATTACAACAAAACATTTCAAAAACACATCTCAACAAACTACTTCCAAAACAAACTTTAACAAAACATATCAGGAAAACACACTCTTTGACAAAAGTTTCAAATACCACATTGCAATAACTTTTCAAAGTGCACTTTACACAAACTAATAACAAAAAAAACTGCACTAAACATTTCAGAGAAACAATGCGTCAAAACATTTCATAGAACACACTGAACTAAAATATTTCGGAGAACACTGCATCTAAACATTTCAGAGAATACACTTCATCCAAACGTTTCAGAGAACACACTTCATCCAAACATTTCAGAAAACACATTTCATCAAAACATTTCAGAGAACACACTTCATCCAAACATTTCAGAGAACACACTTCATCCAAACATTTCGGAAAACACATTTCATCAAAACATTTCAGAGAACACACTTCATCCAAAAATTTCAGAGAACACAGTGCACTTTAACATTTCAGAGAACACACTTCATTCAAACATTTCAGAGAACACACTGCATTAAAACACTTCAACAAAAGGAACGCACCAAAACATTTCAGAGAACACACAGAACCAATAAACATGATATATCAAACATTCTATAATACAGTATACCAAACAGTCTACAAAATAAAGTACATAAAATATTTTAGAGAGAAAACACAACACCAAATCATTTTTAAGAATTCAGTACAACAAAACATTTCAAGACACAAAATTCATCGAAACGGTTACAGGAATACACCACAACAAACAATTTAATAGATAATTTAGTCGGTTACTGTAAAACCTTCACTATAGCTTTTTACAGTCCAAGGCAAAACAAAGCTGTTAAGAATTCGTTTGACATGTTATATAAAAATCTTTAAATACTCAAGGCAGCGGTTGTCGAATATACACGAGAAGAACGAGATGTGTAAAGCATATTTTCCGGAAGAAAAGCATTCCAAACTTTAATTATGGACACTCTAAGCATGTTGGAGTCGGGAACTGAAACTGAGAATATATATTAATTAAGAAAAACCTACTGAGTCTCGACAAATAGTCTTCAGTATCAAAAGTAATTAAATAACACAATCTCTAATTTTACAGTTTTCATTTGACAAATTATTTTAGATAAAAAGTGGGTTTCTAGATTTGATTTGATAAATAGCACGTGTGCTTTGACAATAGTTAGCATATGAAATTTATTTTCTAAATTCTGTCATTTCTGTGTTCTCTGAACAAAAAATATACACTTATACAACCATTTACATTTTGTAACCGTTGGATTATTTATCTATAGACAAGGCATGATTTTGGATTTGTGCATGTGTATTCAAACAAACATTTAAATATTGTGCGGTTATAGATTGTAATGTCTTGTAATGTAATCGTATAGATTTTCAAAAATATCAAAATATTAATAATAATAGTAGTAATTCAACATGAACCTGACAGTTCCGAATGGCGTATATTCTGAAATACCAAAATATAAATAAAACCCTAACTGTGAACGAACAAGAGCCTGAAGCGATATAAGGAGATTGACAGGGGCGCTAACAAGTCTGACCAGGGAAGTTAGGTGTCCTCATATTCCTAAAATTCTATCATTACCCGTGTTTATCATGTCAGTAATATAAAGGTCGAGATGTTCCGACATTCATTTCTTTTGCCACATCTTAGCCTTTGAGGTCACATGTACTTTAAAACTATAAATTAATATAACTATCAACAAAAGATACACATTTACAAACGCCCGCGAGGTGTACGACACCACTGTCGATAATTTTTATTAATAACTTTGTCTCTTTTCTATATTTCATTTACATAGTCCCACAATATTAAAACAAATTTACATGACTGTAATTCGCATTATTTCATAAAATTCAAAAGTAGCACATGACATATACATATTTCCTATAGAAACATATACACAGGTTGCTGGCACCAACATTTTAAACCTAACAATAAATAAAAAATGAACACACAGTCCTTTCAAAACGCATGCAATATTTCTTAAATAATAAAACTGACAAAGCATTTTGTATTTAAGACAAATTAAACATGTATAAATGTTATTGTACATAAAGCAGACCTTTTCAGACAGACATGACGAAGATTTATCGTTAGTCAATTTTCAACGTTTTATTTTGAATAGAATTTAATATTTGACAATTTTCATCAATGACCGAGTCCACCTTGACAACGTGTACGTTATGACTATAAACGTGATAATTTTTTTTAAAAATCAAATTAATTATTTTTTTTCCTGTAACTACAGAAAAATGAATAAAAATATTGATGTGTGTTTTTGCGTGTATGCTGCGCGCGCGCACATGTGTGTGTGTGTCGTCCTAAACAATAAATACTGACAAATGAGATTTATTATTAGATTTCTGTTATGTCAAATTTGATTTGCTGAGATCAAAATATCAAAATCTGACAATTTGAGAAATTTTCTAACAATTTATCCTTATAACCTCTAGAATAAACTAATTTTCTTCACAAATTCTATATCTATAATTGTTACATATAGATTGTAAACATTCTGATTTCCAGGAAAAAACTTCTTCAGATTTTGTTTCATTAACTAAGTATTATTTTCATGGAGCCGAAATTTTCAACTTTATAAAAGTTCAGTATACTTTAAAATTTATTATGTTCCATTTTATGGATACACTCATACACTCACAGGAACAAACTATTCAACTTGAACTGTCATATGCAGAATTTTGAATATTTATCAAAGAAATATTTAAAATTCTACACATGACAACATATTAAACTTATTTGTTAAATATAAATCTAAAATTATATATTATTACTGAATATCACAAATTTTGCGAGAATTTGACTATGACTTGCTAAAACCAAAGTTTATAAAGTTATTAATGCCAAGCCTCGGTTTCAAGATCAGTTTCAAACTAAGATTTTCCTTATCCTGTTTTAGGAAATTTTGAAAATCTTATGGTATAAAAAACTTGTAACAATACTCAGGGGCTTCCCTGGCCTAGTGATCTAAATTGCGCACTTACAAGTCCCAACGTCTTATGACTAGGCGCGCATAACTCGAACAGAGCGAGAAGGTTTAACCGCTGGTTATCTTCGGTTTCATGCAATTTTTCTGAACTTACTGCCTCGATGTCAGCGAAATTATACCAATTCAGTGTGAAACAGTATTACTGCAATTAGCTCAAACAAAGCCCGAGAACAAATATTAACAAAACTACTTTACAAGATCCAAGTCAGTAAGGAACAATATTTCAAGGTTTCTTTACTTCATATCTAAAATATTTTATGAGTAATCGTTCAAAACACTAACATGTGAAATGTCAAAATATGTCTTTATACTTAATTTGGTCAGTGATCGTTCATTATGGGGTCTCCGAAAAAGTGATTATTTTCAATATGCATGTGACGGTATCAACTATTCAACTTGGGCCGTGGGTCTTCCTCCAGATGAGCTTCAGTTCAAAATTCAGCCGATCTTTCTCCCTCTGTTGAGTAGATATTACAATGCCTCAATTTTCGGCCTACGAATCGGAGGCAAATCCACGAATTTACAAGGTGTGTAAAACTGAGAGCCAAAGGCATACCCCCGGAAATTTCCAAAAACCGGGGCCAAATTCTGCATTCTGGTGCAATCTAAGCTGCATTAAAGAGAAAAAATATCTGTCATTCAGAGTGCCGAGTTTTTGGTCTATAACAAAAAATGCACAAAAAATGTACTATCAGCGACAAAAGGGCAGCGTATCCCCAGATCCCCCACAGTGAATTTTCGCTTTTTGTGAGGGACTCTGTTTATGCCCTGTGTTCTTCTTACTGCCAAATAAAAAATATTGCTCCTATGTTTTGTTTTTATTTTTTAACAGATTTGAAGGTGGTTCTTCTACTGTAAATTATAGAAAAAACTAGTGATTTGTTTAACATTTTGAAAACCTTGTTCCTTTTTTATAGTATGTGAGAAACAATAATAAAATATCAATAATTATATCAGAAATCAGGCCATAAATACTTAATATTACTTTAGCGACATAGAATAGTTAAATTTATTTTGTGAATAAGAGGATAATGTACTTTAATAATACATTTAAATCTAAAATTCAACATTTAATGGCATTAGGGCTTTTTGTCATAGATTGGCTTATTTCATTTCAGGAAAGGTACTCCTTTTATTGGGACTTAGTAAAATAAAATAAAATATGAAATGGTTGTTTAAATCATAGAGGTGGGTTGTTATGGTATGATTTGTACCATTACATACAGCAACCCATGTAAACTCTTCTATTAGTCTGTCAGTTACCTTCGCTAATGGGAATGTATTTAGCCAGTAAATTTTATATGGTGTCATATACCATTTAATCATAAAATACATTCAAAAATGGTATATGACAAAAGGATTCAAGCTTGGCTTTTGCCCTCTATTAATTTACTGATAAACTGACACCATATATGCCATTAGGCTATAATGTCACCAGGTGTTCCTTATTATGTGCCATTTTGGTTTTTAATGACAATTACCAAGACCAACACACTTGACTTTTGACTCTATTAAAAAAAACTGGCTAAATACAAAATTTATTTGGACAGAAAATAATGACTGACCAATCATTGCACAAAATTTCAAAATAAGGGAAGTAAAAATAAATTGAATTCAAGTTAATGGTAAAGATTGCAGAGTCTCAGGTAAAAAACTGTATAGAACATTAAATTCTACTGATCAAAAATATAACTAAGACAAATATGGAGGTAAATTAAATAGTTTATTTTTTACAGTTCATCATGCAGTGTATTTTTAACATTTATATCAGGGGTCATCTTATGTTGATTTAAAAATCTGGAAAATTCAGATTTACTAAAATTTTCATTATAATGTTTTAATAAGTATTTTTTCAGTAATGTTGCATAATGAAGTTGCTTTTCTAACTTTTGAAGTTTTTGCGTCAACACATTAACAGTTCTTCTATGACTGTATTTCTGGCCTCCATTATTGATGTCATCAGAGGTCAAGGATGTTGACAGATGTTTTATTCGCTGTCTTGTCACCATGTTACGGCGTCTTAAAGTATGAATTAAATATATAGAATTTTCAAGGTTTCTTTTTCTACAGTATTTGGAACAAACATAAACAGCTGTATCCATGCGTAGATCATGTGTTGCGTGATTCATAACAAACTTAATAAGGTTTGGTAATGTCTTAGGTGTTGTTTCTGGAAACATGACACTGTCAGCTTTCCTAAAAAATAAAGATATATAAACTTATTAATCAATAATCACACCAATGAATGTTAATATTTCTAAAGACAAGCCACTTCTGGCACAAATGTACCACACACTAATGCATCAATGTCAATATATAAACTATTAAATATTCAATTTTACGAAAACATTTACCTCTATAGACCTAAGAAAATGAATGGTAGCATGCAACATTGACATCATTTATTGAGCATCTTACTTACATTGATTGGTTTATACTTTGTGGCATATCTAATCAGAAGACTGTATGAATATAAAAGGATATAGTGTCTAAAGTTGTTTTTAAACAATAAAAGTATACAAAAAAACTTCTTATATTTAGAAGAACTTTCATAAATTGAAAATGTATTTATAGAAAATTCTGCTTTTGTCAGACAGCCATACTAACCAGGTCATCTTGTAAACTGAATTCTAACATACTGATTGTAAAAATAACTTTCAAATTTAAAATTATTTTATAGTACAAACATGGAAACATTTTTCAAAACTATATTTTTAGAAGTACTATATTCATTTTCAAAGTTATCCCTATGTTGTAAAGTGTATCATTATAACAAAGTTATTTGATAATCGGGAGTCTTATTTTCAGTGGTCTCAACATTAATTTTTATTTATTTATTAATTTATTTATTTATTAATCTTTTTTTTTTTAATTTTTTTTTAAAATTTTTTTTTATTCTATTTTTTTTAATATTCTCATTTTATTTTATTATTATTATTATTATTATTATTATTATTATTATTTTTATTTATTTATTTATTTATTTTTTTGGCTCTTCATTGAATTACACATGTATTTATGCCCAAATTTCAACTAGAGTATAATAAAGCAGTACAACATAGGTGGCCTTTATAAAAGAGGATATTTTTCACTAAAATATGAAGTATAAGATCTCGATCACAATTGAAAGGTAGTCTCTAAACAGAAGTAGTAACTATAGCAGGTAATGTATCCTTGGAGTCTGAAACTCATGTATGAAAACTATGGTAATCTATCAGAAACTGAAACTGTATTTCAGACAAAAAAAAGTCTTGTGGAAAAAAATTCATATGTATTGAATGACGTTTGTTTAAATTTAAAATGTACAAGATATTTTGATAAATTCTGCATATCAGCAGACATCTTGTTACTCAAGAGTCATCTTCTCCTTCTTTTCTTATCTGATCAGGTTAAACTTTTGTCAACTGCTAGGGATTGTTGGGAAGTGCATTTTCTCACTGTTTTTCAGAATTTGGAAGGACTCCAGAGAAATCCTGTTAAAAATAATCCGTCTTTAAGGTCAGACTTGGCATCACCCCATAATTGCTGATACACAGACATATACTTGCATGCAAGTATACATTCTAGTTTTAAACTACCATTATTCCAGTTAAATTTGGCTACAGCACATGAAAAACTTCTAAAGAAATACATGAGAGTATATTGAATTTGTAACTAAAAACTGATGAATATCATGTTGATTACAATTTTAATGAAGTTTTTTATGTTCATTACTTCGGTTTTAAAAACAACTCATCAAATATACAGATCCACAGATAACAAGTCAATTTGACTGTAAGATGCTGCAGACTCTACCATTTACCAATATAATTCACTCATTTCAATAAATAAATATTGAAGTCTAACTTTTAGTTACATTACTTACTGAAGTAGTAAACTAATAAATTAAATCACCATTTGTGATGGATATAGCGATATTTGTTCCTGGAATTATTCTCCATAATGTAATTTTAAAAGCTATATGAATGAAGTCAATGATATGATTTTATTCTGGCATGGGTAATATTAAATAACTACAACAAGTTTTAATCATGTAGATGTACTGTACTGTCAGAAAAATCTATCGTAATTAATATATATCAAATATACCAAGACACTGTGCTTTACTTCTGAAAATTAAATGTCAATACAGGAATGGATAGATCAAGTTTTGCTATCGGTTTTTGGTTGAATTGACCTCTTGGGAACAATCTTGTTCAATGCATTCAGACATTTGTACCATCAAATTCAATATTAGAATCAGATATGAACAGTGTTGAAGCAAGATAAATATACTAAAGAATACTAAACTATGTCAAAATGTTATATTTAATAAATCATAAAGGATGATAAAAAGTACCAAACAAATAAGTGAAATTCTGTTTTGTTTCTATATTCATAAAGATATTTGTATAAGACGACCAGTTATAAATGCTATGCAGCTTAACTGAAAAAAAAAATTCTTCATTGTTTTCAAAGAACAGTTATAGACCACTGGAGTTATGTGATAATCCTTAAATGTTTAACCACACAGTCTGGCATCATTTTATCAGTAAATGCCTGAAGTCTGAAAGTTGAGAAATGGTGTTTTACACCATAATCAAAACTCTTTCAAATACATGGAGGTCAGTTCTGGAATGGTGAAAAAACAGACAAAAAGGTCGTAATTCTGTACTCAAAAATAGGTGTCTAAGTTCCATTTCAAACAAAGATTCTTATATAAAATAAAATTTTAATATTAAAATAAATTTCATTTGGACTAATACTGCTTTCAAGTTAAGCATCAAAACTACTGGAAAAGTTCTGAAAATGGTTGATGGACACAAATAATACAATGAATTATGCAATATGAATAAATCCACTATTCATCATGTAGGTCTGAAACTTGGTGATTAAGTAATCACCATTATGCGAGAAAATTGTATTACATAATTTCATAATTCAGTAGTTAACTAACACCTAATATTTTGCTTAAACACTTAACAACACATTAATTAGAAAAACTACATCAAAATAAACAGATTTTGGTGTAATTATGTTGCCTTGTCAACTGTGAAGATTAAAGTCTGATATGTAATCTTCAATCTTCTACACAGCATGATTTGTGATTTGTCAGAATAAATGTTGAGGGAATTCTGTTTTTATTTTAGGCATTATTGTGTATACATTTGATTATATCATAAAATAGATTTGGATTACTTTATGGCAATTTCTCCATAAAATCTTGAAAGAGACATCTAGTTTGCTACTAAAACAATGTCAAGATGAAATTTAAAGCCTTCTTGTTGCTGTTATAAATCCCTCAGGATTGAAGTTCCTTACATTAACTGCAATCAATAGTCATAACTTTTACACTATGATGCTACTGACTTCCCAAACAACTGTGAAAATAAGTAGCTCCAATAACAAAATCTTCTATAAATTATGTACAATTTTCCTTACTCAGATATTAATCAATATGACTGAATATTATTCACATTGATGACAAATTTTATATTGACAAATTCAGGTTTCATCCTAACATTCTGTTGTAGATAATGCAATTTGGGACACTTCTTAGAACCATGTAATAAAGTTCTTACGATAAAGGCCCATGGTTTTCTCCAGACATTCCTACTCCATTATCCCTGATGAAATGACTGCCTTGATACACATTTGTAAGTTAATTACTCTTGACTGGGGCATAAATCACCATTGCTCCACTTCACTGCTTAGAATTTTTAACATGAGTCAAAAATTTGGAAATGTCTCTTAATATAAACATGTTGAAATTTTTTTATGGTAATTATGTATGGAACTTGACATTACTTCTCTCGCCAGAATCTGTCTAAATGGGGTTCAAGAGGTAAGAGGTTGCTATAGGCATGATTTGATGTAATTTTGTTAATAAATACAGGAAAGTCTTAACAATGTAAACAATAATAGATAGTCAACATTTGTATATACATGTAAATAAATCTGACAAAGTTTAAACGATTTTATTGGATGAAAAGCAAAAATATGTTCAGGTCATTTCTCAATGACTCGAATAAAAATCAGATTCAATGCTTAAATAAACAAGTCTTCTTGCGTCTTACTTGTAGTAACATCTTCTTAATACACTTACTTTATACACTGCCATTAGATTGACAACTACCCTGACAAAGCTGTATAATAATAGGATTTCACCTAACAGCTAAAAAAACAAAGATTTTTTTTTTTTTTTTTTGATGTTTTGAAAGAAAAAATTCTAAGTTTTCCCACACCATAGAGGTCAAGAAAATTAAAACTATAAAACATTTCCAACTTTAAAAATCCTTCCTAGAATTTACACAACAAATGTCAGTAATTAAAATTTTTAATTTACAAAGAATTCACCTGTGGATATTAGAAGATTACTGTTGAGTAGTTACAACAAATGATGACATTATCATATCATCATCAAGTTCTTTTTCTCTCAATGAGCTCTCTCCATCATTAAACACCTATTTCACATTATAATTTAATAGAAATCCCACAGCTCTAAACACATATTTAACACATGTAAATGATGTTACACAAGGGCCAATGAACATTTACTTAACTGTAATCTTCCTTCTATATTTCTGTTTAAATTAAATTACTGTACACATGATTTGAGAAACAGTTGGTGTATTATATCCTCACAGGGTTTTATCTGACATTAATACTGTCAAAATTCCACATGAAAATCCTCAACAGTGGCACAAATAGAATCATATATCTTTTAATTTTGAGTATTTTTTTAAATATCACCATGGTTACAAAAGAATTTTGATTATCCTAAACTGTTACCAAAATCAAATTAAGACAACAATATTGCTATCAAATATTAACTGTAATGTTAGCAACAAAGATCTTACTTTCCACGATTTAACCTTCATACAAAATCCTGGTAATACTTAAAATATGACTTAAATGTCATATATGTGTAATTTTTTTTAATTTGTTATTTCAGACAATGATAGTTTTTTTGTAGTTAATTCTGAAACTTAATTACATCTTAGAAAGTTCTTAAACTATTACATGTATTTGTCAATTTCTTATCATGTGGTATGAAACAATTCACATTGTTCGACACAGTGGTTAACATTGTCATGGAATATTGCAATTTTCACCACTAGGCATGGAGAATTGTGAATGTTCATCACTAAAACTACAGAGGAATCCTACTTCTGCCCATATATCCATTCTTTCAGTTCGGAGTACCTAAACACCCTAATCGAATAATTTCTAGTCAATATTTTTGGTTATAACTTTACATTTTTAAGCATTGTCTATTTAGGAAATTTTTTTTATAAAAAAGGAGGGATATGCAGATAGAAAAAGAAGAATTGTTTGTAAACAATGGAGCAGATTAAAAGGTTTGTAGAAATTTTTGATGCAGATATTGAAAATTTAGTGGCTTACATTTGTGTCTGTTAAAGAATTTAAAGCTTAGACTAGTAACCTTACAATTCTTTTTCACAGTTGCAATTTTATGCATTTTAAACAGACTTTGTCAGAATAAATGGTATAAGAAATTTTTTTTGTTTGGTATGATAAAGTTAATAGTGCCCTTGGTTGACAAAAATATGGAGGATTGTCTACCAGAGGAAACATTATCTCCTGAGCCAAATGGCACTATTTATATAATAGTGGAGAGTGCAAAAGGAACACTATCTCACTCCCTCTCAACTCTATTATAGATTATATTTGGAAGCATAAAATACTTAATTATTGTTATATTAATAAAACAAACCCCAGACACTTGTGGCTTAGCAGGCTGGCTGCCAGCTGCTTGCATCTATTGTAAGGAAAAGGAGAATGATACAATTATTTGTACTTGGTTTTGACAATATCAGATTTTATCCTGACTAAAAGATAAGGTATACACTAAACTGTGGGCTATCTCATTACCAGAAAGGAAGAAGTAGGAAAAAATGCAAAAGTTATAACCAACTAGGTGCCTTTAGTATTTTTAGCATTTAACTTTGGTGGTTTAACACCAAGAAAATGTCTCTTTAAGTAATTTAGCACTTTTTAAGTAGCCAAATCCTTAAATATTTGCTACATTATCTATAATTGAGGAGAGTAATGTACTGATGTTCACACTGATGTCAAAGAGTATTTCACCTAAATTGAGGTAGTCAGTCTGGGATGATGTAGGATAATGGAGTGCCTGGAAAAACCTCAAACCAATTTTAGTTCATGAAATGACAAATGTTTTTACACTAGGATCTGTTAATGTGGGATTATGTGATGTTATACAACGTATCTGTATGTGTGCAGCTTGAGAGTTAAGACAACTTAACCATCATGACCCTCATTTATTCTTGGGAATCAAAAACAACGAACCAACAGCCACTGTGAGATGAAAAATAAATATAAAATGCTTTTTTCTATCATTTGGCAATTCTTCCTAAATTTCAAATTTCAGTCTTCATTATTTCCATCATAAGAGGCCTTAGATAATAGATATTTGATTAATATTTTGACATTTTTTTCAACACACAATATTTTACCATAACATGTAATTAAGCAGTCATTCTTTAAACTGACTTAATATCTGCTACTAAGCTTGTTATACAAGATTATATGTTTCATACCAATGTAATTAGATCAACATCAGTTGATGCAAAAACATTCCCATAATTTCAATTTTAATTCATAATGCTTGCTACTTTTTACCATAATTCCAAAAGACTAAATACTACATTCAATTTCCATGAAAATAATAAATAGGTTTTCCTCCTCATTTTTCTGTATGTGGAGTATTATTATTAGCTTTTAAGTTGAAGTGCATTTTGAAGTTATTGAAGACAAAATTAAACTATAAAGTCAATGGCAAAGATTTTTTCATAAAACCTTTTTAGACATATTTTTATGAATCCCACTTCAACAGATCATAGTGTGCAAAAGTTTGTCCCCTTGTCAGTGTTTTTTTTAAATTTATTTATTTATTTATTTATTTATTTATTTATTTTTTAGAGCACTCTAGTTTTCTTCACCATCCATGAACACACTACCTGGATATATGAGCAAAAATCTTGAATGGAGTGTGAAATTATAATACCCTACTCCACTTTCTCTTGTCTTGTTGTCTATATGCTGTACAATGCCTTGAAACTATGTATGTACCATCAATGTATACTTAGTATCAAGGTTACATCTTATTTTCAAGGTTACTGCTTGTGAATTATGCAAAAATTTAATAGCAATTTTTCCATCTACATATTTTAAAACGTTAAAAAATATATAAATATATTTCAGATGAAATTTTAAAAAATATTAATATCAGCATTATAATAATACTCTGATGACTATTCTAAGCTAAGTTTTACAGAGTATATTATAGATATAACAAAATCAATGAAAAATTCAGCTGTATGGATAATGGAAGATAGAAAACCAGTCAACAGTGTATGATAAAGGAGAATTCTGTCTCTCTGTCATCACGTTTTCTGATTTATAGCAGCAAAATGTTCAATACTTCCTGTTAACATGTTGTAATATGGGAAATCAAACAAAAAATTGTTACAGATATTGTGAAAATTAATAAACTGTCATATATCTTCTGTCTATAATTATACAATACAGGCTGGAGAAAACTTCTTCATCATTAAAACAGAGGTAATGATGACATCAAAATGATGATTAATTATCAGAGTTATTGCCCTTTGATTACCATCAATTATGTACGATAACAGTAGATGAGAACTTGACCTTTAATTTTTGATATCTTTGGCCAAGTTTTGTCTGATTTATTAAAAATAGTTTGATAAGAAAAATGTAATCTGATATCCATTGTTAGAGTGTTATCGGAGTGTTAAATTTCCCTTCATCTGGATCTCTAATATCTATCATTCTTAAATAATATACTTTTTTCAGTCTGCGATCCAAAATTCTCTGTTTGAAATAATTCTAAAAATCTATCATTATTTTATGAGAACTAAAACAGTATTTACAGAATTGGTTTTATGATATTTTTATTAATTTTTTATCTATTTGTTGACCAATATATATTGTCATCATATTGTGTATACTGTCTGACTGTAATTAAAATTAGATTACTTCAAGAACAGGTCGAGTAAGGTTTAGCTTCATCATAAAGAATGAAGTGAAGTAATGATCTTTTTAACCATCAGAAAGTTTTATTTTGGTGAGATGGTGAGTCCTTTAACAGTGGTAGAAACCAAAATAAAAGGAGAAACCCTCCAACCTTTGGCAAACAAACTGCATTCTTTCTAATACTAGTATTGGTCTGCCCTTCATAAGAACCTATGGTAAGATCAATCCACCACTAAAGCCCCTCAGATAATACAGATACGGTAATTATGAATAAGTCAAATTTGGAGCTACTATTTATAATGAAAAAGAAAACATCAGCTCAGCAAAAAGGTTTGTAAGTTATATTTTAAAACCTAGCATACAAATGTAAATTTATATTGATATTAACCACAACCCCACTAGTAATAAAGATAATAATAAAATAATAATAATAAATAATAAAACATTGATAAGTCAGACCTAATACATCACTTACACTGCTCTACCTTAATAATCAAATAATAAGAGATATAGAGTGAAGCAATTATGTTTTAGGCCCTAGTCATGGTTCTTTCACTTATATCCAGGTCATTATTTCTGGGTTAGGGTGCATTGATTGATTGACTTAATGAGGTTCTTTAATGTGCCAAGCTTGCCATGACATGGGGCATTGGTTTTTAAGGTCTCATATGAAGGACCATGCAGTTTAGGGTGAAGAAAATTTGAATGACTAGAGAAAACTAACAACCTTCAAACAGTAAAATGAATATTTATTTTCCAGACTAGGAACTTGCTTAAGTAGGAATTAAACTTAGGTGAGGTTAGACACTGTGATTGATTAGAGACATTGATGTGACAGAACTTACTGTCTTGGACAGGCATATGTTAATGATAACTGTTTTTCTATTCAGCTGTAAGACCTGATGTGATAGACCCAGATAAAATCTACATTCCTGTACTACACGTTAAAGTACATACAAATAAGTAACATGATAACATTATTGGGTTCAACTTTGGTTAACTTATGAAACCAATACCTATAAAGCATATAAAAGTCAATCATTCACCTAACTATTGGGACATTAATGTACACACTAGTATACAAAAATGACAGAAATTGTCAAAAAAACAATATGTAACAAAGTCACATAAAGGTTGCAATGGATAGTCAACAATCTGTCAAGGATACTATATTTCCATTTTTGTGATATTTACTTAACCACAAAAATATACTAGTAATAAAGAGTCCCAAATAGGGCCAATTTAGTTGCAATCAAATTTAAGAGAGCCCTGTTAGACAAAATTTCAAATTTTAAATCAACAAAAGTTTTTCAAAATAATTATCATTCAATTTTGCCTAGTTGTTCTAGAAAAGAAGGTTTTGAAAGCCTTTTCTAACAAGATTTTAAAAGCAGATGAAAATCTGCATGGTATCCCCTCGCCTATATATACAGTCAAACCTGTCTGTAAAGGCCTCCCAAGGGAAGCAATAAAAGTGACCTTTATGTACAATTGGCCAATAGGAATATAGAGGTTCAAATAATATAGATATTTAGTACATCACATGTTAATTTGTTGAATAATCATTTGATAACTACATTAATACTATTTTAAGTAGAAATCGTCTGTCTTTGACAACGCATAGCAATGGGACTATACTAGGTATAGTCCCCTGACATCGAAGTATAGTCCCTCGTGTGAGACCCCCCCGCAAATCAAACTACTCCCCTATGTTCAGGTGGCACTGTTCTGTCGTCTGATACAAAATGGTCTACGACGATTGCTCAGATTGAAAAGAAATATATGTGATGTACTAAATCTATTATGAACCTCTCCCTTGGGAACCCTTCTCCTACAGTGTTGTCTGGAAAGGTATAGTGACCTCGCCTATCGGCTTGGTCACTATACTTCTCCAGACAACACTATAGGAGAACGGTTCTTTTGGGAGAGGTCCATAATAGATTAACAGTGATTGAGATGAGAAATAATGGCCTTAATAGTAATAAGGCCATTATTTCTCATCCCATTCACTATATAACTATGTTATAAATAGGCACTTATGTACAGGTGGGCTTTAAGGCAGGTTCGACTGTATATATATATATATATATTTACTCTTTCTACACAGGCAGATGTAGTACAATTATCACACTTTCAGGAATAGTGCAGTGTATATTGAAGTTATGCACTATATAATTTACTCTTTTGATTTGTACAGGGGAAAGATGAATATTGTTTTATGGGGAGGGGAACATGGGCATAAGACACTCAAAATAACCAATGGTTAATGAAATTTTTAAACTTACAATTTACAACAGACTTTCTATCAACCTTCAAGAGCATGTGGATTTCAACTTGATTCTGGAATTCCTCAACCAAATTCAACACTTTATGAAATTTTCTATGAGGTAAAAACTTGTGCACCATGTAATCATATGACATGACATATATTTAGATTACTTCAAGTCACAGTTTTATAACAGAAACTATGTGGCATCAAATCTAGTTTTTTGGCTTGCTTTAACTGATTTTGAGCGTAGAACATTTTGGGGTTGTTGGGTCTACACTTTATACATGATGAGATAAAGTGTTCAAATTTTCAGGAATAATTCGTCACATATTGAAGTTATAAATCATGAACGTGTAAATTTACTTCTGTATTTTTTTCCTGGTAAAAAATTGATTTAAAAAACATGCTTACTCGTTACAGTTGTGAGATACAGTAGGTGGCTGCATGATCTGAATAATAAACTGCTGATGTTCCATGTGATAGAGTCTGCATTCCTTTAATGTAAATATGATCTATACAGCCACCATCTCTGTCTGTTGGGAAGTTGATAAGTTGCTTGAAACTATATTGTGTCATTAATTTCTGAAATGGCTCATAACTTTGATTCATGTTGAAATTTCCAACAATGACTCAGGGTAAATGAAGTTTTTCAATTGTTGGTAGAACATCTGATTGGAATTGTTGTAAAGAAATTGTTTTGCAATCCTTTGGAGGCTTGTACACAATGATGCAGATGATGTCTTCTAGTATTTGTACATAGAGACACTGCAATGCCGATTTAATTTCTATTTCATTGTAATGATACTGGTCCTTAATAAACAGTGAAAGTCCATGCCTAGATGATTTGGTTGCATCATGGGAAAATGAATTCAATTTATATCTGTGTGTATCTTTGGCTGACAGGTAAGTTTCTGACAGAGCAAATATGTCTGCCTGAAGCAAGTTGTTATCCTCCTGTAGATGCTTAAAGTGTGGACACAGATGGTTAATATTAAGATGGCAGATTTTAAGGGGATGTCTATTTGAGATTTCTGTTAATGGATGTATATATGTAAAAGGACTATCTTTTGCCATTTTTTCCATCTCTTGCAATGAATTTTTGTTAACTTTAAAATGTTTTTCCTCCAAACCAATAAGGTAAAGGCCTTTACTTGATGTGACTCTGCTCAATGCAACATAAGCTTGACCAGGGAAAAGTTTTGAACAGATAAGTTGGCAACCACAGAAGCAAGGGTTTGACCTTGCACTTTATGTATAGTGGCAGCAAATGCTAAAGTAAACAGCTGGGAAAATTTTTATTCAATTTGGGAAATGTTCAAGAGTTACAAATTACACAAACTATGCATAGTTCACATATTTTCTTTTGAAAAATGGCAAAGTTCCACAAGCATTAATTTCAAGAAAAACTTTCTCAAATGTCACCAAAATAGGAGGTGCACATCAATGATATGTGCCAAACAACTAGATAAAATTTTATTTAATTTGGGAAATGTTCGTAAGAGTTACAGATTTCACAAACTATGCACCATGTATGGCTGGACATCCAGAAGTACGGACGGAGGTTCCTTTCACTATATCCCCCGCTCTGCCAAGGCGAAGGGATTAAAAATAATACCTTCTTAAGAAACTGTAAAATATATATTGTTCAAGAATTTTTCAAATTTTTGAATTATTTAAAAAAAAAAAAAAGGGGGGGGGTTAAAAAAGATTTGCTTAAAATAAAAGCTCATTAGCAAATACTAATATGCAGGACTAGTTAAGGTTACAATGTTCCTTTCTTTATCATGTAAAATAAATTTAAGTGTAAAAGGGGCATAACTCCATTAAATATTCAAACAGCATCATAATTTTACAATATGCACACCTTCAGGTCATAAAAAAAACAAATACCAAATTTCATTAAATAAAATTCAAAACTGTAGGATAAGTTAAGGTCACAAGCTAAATGACAGACCGATAGACAGCATGATTACATAAAAAGCTCCACTTTTTTCCAAATATAAAAAATAGCATTTTGGCAGTATCTTGGATTTCAGACATCTTTGTCAGACAAAACTTTAAATTTTATCAACTAAAGACCTTTATCAAATTCAGTACTAATCAATAAAACCAGCTAAAGGTGAAAGTGCAGGTTGAAATTTTGCCTGTGCATTGCGCTGATGGCATTATACAGCAGGGTTCTTTATCGTGCCATGCCTGCCATGACACGGGTCCTATTTTATTTTAAGTTCCCATCCAAAAGAACCGTGACTTTCATTTCGTAATGCCTAGTGCTTGGTGAACAGTCACTACCCACTTTCAAGTCTTGGGTCAGACCCGACCAGGGTTCGAACCCACGACCTTCCACTTACGGAGCGAGCACTCTACAAACAGGGGAAAAATTTCAGAGGAGAACATTGAAATTAAGGTAGGTAAATACATATGTCAGAAGCATTGTAATTTTTTATAACAAAACCTAATATGCTTTCAGATAATAGTAGATGATTATTTAAGTTTTTTTAACAAAATTTTAAAAATTTGCATGCAATCTAAAATATGCATTCACCAAAATCTCTTTAAAATAATTATTGTTCAATTTGTTAAAGTTGTTCTGGAAAAAAGATTTTTAAAGACCTGGCTAAAGATAATACATTTGTTTTAGCAAACTGTAAAATTAAGTCAAGAAAAACCTGTTACATATATTAAATGGTTACATCTACTCTCTATCTATCAAATTTGCACTAAATCAGTCCATAAACAAATCTATTTATCTGATGTTTTTTTTCTATTAAAACTATAATGTCAGTCATCTTGGTTTTTTGACAGCCATGCTACACATAATTTTTCATCTTAGATAACCATTTTCCTTATAAAATTTGATTCTATTTGGTATACCAGTATAAGAGAAAAAGCTTTTCTAAGAATCTTCCTTAAATATCACTCATTTTGCATACCGGTAAGTCCTTACAATTGGGTGCATGAAAATTTCTTGAAAAAACCTTTTATATACCTTTTACAAATCCATTTTCTATAAACAAATTTGAATAAAAATAAATTAAATAAATCACTAAATAAATGAATATTTTTTCTATTTTTAGTAGCAGCAACTATCTTGGATATCCTAGACTATGTAGGACAAAATTTTGTATCTGTACCAACCATAGATCTTCTTTACCAAAACCTTGTCAGTTTGCTGCTGAAGGTCGGTGGTTTTCTTTGGGCACTCCGGTTTCCTCCACCATCCCAGCACTGACCACCTCGAAATAAGTGAAAGAATCTTGACTGGGGCATAAAGCACCATTACTCCACTCCACTCCTTACCAAAACAATTCCACAAGACCTTGTGATTTTAGAGAAGATTTTTAAAGAATATGCTTAAATAACACCTTAGTTGCATAAATTTAATCAACAAAATAATTCCTAGGAGGAAAAAACTGCCAGATACATTAAATTGCTACATCTACTTCCATAAAAAAATTAACTAAATTATTCCACAAATAAATCTCAATTTTTTTTAATTGTGGTAATAGGTGTCGAGTTGGTTTTTGAACTGTCATTTAAGACACAATTTCTAACCTATATTATCTATTTGAAAAAAGAAAAATGACAAATAAATGGATAAAAATAATGCATTTAGAAACTGACTCAACAGGCATGTCATTGTTGTCATTGTTATGTTGTTTAATGTCGCATCAGCAATTTTTCAGCTAATCATGATGGGTTATTAATCTCTATGGATTAATCAAAGAACAAGTTTGTGTATGCGTGTGGTGTGTGAGTTTGTATTATGCTCTGCATAGTACTGGCATGCACTATGGGTAATTTGTGGTTTGGTGCTAGCTCACTGAGTCAGCAAGCTGCAGACAAGCATAACACTTCCCAGGTCTATTATTCTGTCATCAGGTAAACCAGTTGATACTCTATCTTCTTAATGCCGAGCACCAGGCTAGGAAGCAAATTTTAAAGTGTTATGAATGACCCAGCTAAGGTTTGAACCTAGGACCTCCTATTCATGAGGTGGATGCTCCATCACAGCCACTGCAATGGTAGTTACAAATGTAAAATATATTTAAAAAAATATTTTTTCAAATTTATTTTTCAGAAAAAATTAAAGTTGGATGGACGCAGACTCACTGAGACAGTCAGACCTTGCCATAAGCTAAGCTGGCTATAGCTATTTAGGGTTAGGCATTAAACAACTTAAAATTTGAGTTTATATAATAAATCTCCTACAATTATTGCTTCTACATATTACCAAGTTTTGTCGATTTCTAATAATCAAATTTGGAAATAATCTCCAGACATGAATTCCCTGCAGAAAATTTCAAAAGGCCATAATGTCAAGAAAAATTGGCAAACAAACTTGAGGTTAATAATATCCAAATCTTGTCACTTTTGATGCCTCTTTTGGTTTTCTGGGTGCTACTATGATGTAACAGAATAGTTTTTTTTTTTCCCGCAGCTTCTCCTGTTTTTTTCGGTGTCAGTCTAGAGTGGCAAAGTGGTTCATATAGTTTATCTGTCGTATTGCTGGTTGGTTTGCTATAAAACACTGTTAAAGTTACAATCAACAGCCTCAATTCTAAAATGTATATTTGCACTTTTGGACTAAAAGTATATTAATTATTTATTTAAATAACAAGTTGAGTTTTGTTACAAAAACAAACTTCTTTGCATAGAAACATCCTTTGATTGATTACAACATTCACTGACAATCATAATCTGTAGTAGTGAATATGTTTGGTTTTTGTTTAAAAAAATGTCTAACTGTCAAACTACTGATACAGAGTCTGGGAAATCAATCTTAGAATCTAGTAATCTATATATGACAAAAACAGTTAAATATTTTAATTACATTATCACAAAAACTGGCTGAAGGCATGATATGTTTATATATTTACAAAATTACATATAATAAGTGATATATTCAATCAAACTAAATCATTTGTCTCAGCTAAATATTGTTTTAAATCAATGTAACAACTCGAGAAGGTGTGTGTGTGTGTGTGTGTGTGTGTGTGTGTGTGTGTGTGTGTGTGTGTGTGTGTGTGTGTGTGTCTGTGTGTGTGTTGTTTGTAGTGTTGTTAAACATTGCATCAGTAATGTGTGTGTGTGTGTGTGTGTGTGTGTGTGTGTGTGTGTGTGTGTGTGTGTTGTTTGTAGTGTTGTTAAACATTGCATCAGTAATTTATTGTGTGTGTGTGTGTGTGTGTGTGTGTGTGTGTGTGTGTGTGTGTGTGTGTGTGGTGTTGCTTGTATGTTGTTTAACACTGCATCAGTAATTATTTAGTCTTTCACAGTGAGAAAAGATTATTAATCTCTAAGGATTAATTGTTTGTGTATGTGTGTGATGTGAGTGTTTGTATAATGGTCTGTCTTGTTTGACTTTTTGATAAGGTGCTAGCTCACCAAATTGATATGCCGCAGACAAACATACCACTCCCCCAGTCACATTATCTTGGCATTGAGTGAATCAGCCAATACTCTGTCAAATCTTAATGTATTATGTATTACCCAGCCAGAGTTTCAACCCACAATCTATTGCACTTAAAAGGGGAAAATCTATCATTGAGCCAATGAGGTGGCCACTGTGTATGGCATGTGCATATGTGCATGCATATTTTGTGTAATCTGGGTTATAACTTAATCATTTATCTTTTAACTATAATATCATATAATTGATTTGCTTTTTACATGTAACTGTAAAATGAGCCATTTAATAAAAGTCAGGAATATCTGAACAATGATGCAACATGTTTACCGATTAAAAATTCATAAAAGCCACACGATAATTTAATTTATCTTTGAAAAGCAAGATAATTATAATACACATCAAAAGCAGTATAAATCGTTGAAAGAAAATAATTGTTAATAAATGAATAAATTGGAATCCCTAACAAAATGTACAAATATCCTACTGAGAGTATCTGGCAGTTACATCAAACTTATCTGGCAGTTACATCAAACTTATCTGGCAGTTACATCAAACTTATCTGGCAGTTACATCAAACTTATCTGACAGTTACATCAAACTTATCTGGCAGTTACATCAAACTTATCTGGCAGTTACATCAAACTAGTTATAGATCTTATATTAAAATAATTACAATTTGTCTCTGATACTGAATATAATTTAACAGCTAACATCAAAATTTAAAAAAAAAACATTTTATGATTTATTTGTAGATTTGTTTCCACACTTCTCTTTTAGATACTATTTCTTTTAAATTCTCTAGCAGACAAGATGGTATCATCAGATTATTCAGGAGTAGGGGAGACTACTCAAACTGTGTTGTGTTGAGTAACAGTGTTTACACCCCAGTCAAGATTTTTTTCACTTACATGAAGGTTGTCAGTTCTGAGATGGTGGAGGAAACCAGAGTACCTGGAGAAAACCTCCGACCCTTGGAAAATAAACTGACAAACTTCCTCACACTAACAACTCAAACTGAAGAAAACAACATTTGTATTTTTTCTATTTCTCTAATCCATCAGAGGACAATATGAATTTTATTTGGAATTATGGATTGTTAAACTGGAACATGTTCATTTGAATTTAAAATACAAATCATTTTATAGTTTTCTACATAAATATAAATGTTTATAGGATAAATGCAAGCATATTAACAGTTAATGTTTCATGAACTGTCTTAACGTCCAAGAGAACAGAGTGGGGTAATAGTAATGAAGGTCCCAGATAAGACTCATTAACTTCTATTGAGGTAGTTTGCTCTGGTATGGTGCAAACAACCTGAGGAACTTATCTACTAAATGTCCAAAAGAAACCCGTGTCCAATAAACAAAATTAGACAAGGAACCTGTATTGTCACTAGTAGGACAAATTAAAATAACTTTGACTATATTCAACAGAAAATCCCTTTAGCCATAATTTATATATTTCACATTGTCTCAAACTTGAAAACACTTAAAGAAAAACTCAGACAAAAAATAATTTGTTTAAAACAGAAATACACCCTGCACCAAATGAGATATAAAAAGCGCATCTCATACAGTCAATATTCCAAGCCTTTCTTAATTAAATTTCACAATTTGCCACAATTAAGTAATGGATTTCTTTAAACATTTGTCTATGAAGACAGACAAGCATTACCATAATTATATATATGTGCAAAATCTTATTTACCAAAGACTGTTATCAGGATCTTCCACAATTAACCACAGTACTAAGCTGTTCCCCTGGGTATAATGAATATACTTAATGCTAGACCATTAATATACCTTGCCAAATTTTTTGGCATGGATAATAATTTGTTCAATGCAGCATTAAGAACACCACTACAAGTTTGTACCAAAGACAAAGCATATTGTCTTTCTTCATTGTTTGTTATTGCATAAAAATGTTTTTCCTACAGATTTTAAATGAAAACCAGCTTAAAACAAATATTTTTTTACATAAATAAAGAATTAATGAAACAATATTTTTGTTTAAACTTTAGTTCGGGGTTAATCATATGCTGTTATTTATACAGTAGAATTGGTTTATACAGACAACTTTAATGATCAATGATGAGTGTAGCCTCGTATATTGATGTTTTACACCCTAGCCAGGATTTTTTCACTTATATAATTATATTTATTTATATTCAGATATTTCAGTGATGGTCCAGGAAAACTTGAGCATCAAGAGATACTAAAAATTTTTGACAAGCTCCTCACACATTGATCTGCCTGAGTCATTTATAGTGAAGCAGTTTGTTCAGTGGGGGTTAAGGAAAACCTGAATGCCAGAAGAAAACTGCTGACTTTTGTCAAACTTTCTCAATTATGGAATTGTCTGCGTTAGATTCAAACTTAGAAGGTGAAAGCTGCTGTGTGCATTTTCTTTAGACCACTCAGGCAACTAATATCCATTATCATTAATCATCCATCAATTTGACAGATGAAAGGGACTCACAAAAACATGAATCAAAAGCAGTATAAATAGTAAAAAGTAAATATTGTCAATAAATGACTAAATTGGAATCCCTAAAGAAAATTACAAGTTTCCTACTGGGAGTTCTGGCTGTTACATCAAACTTATCTGGCTATTACATCAAACTAGTTATAAATGTTTTATACTAGTGATTAAAATCTTCCCGTGACATTGATTATAAATAAACAGCAAACATCATAACTACAGGAAACAACTTTTATTTCATTTGTGTGATTTATTCACAGATTATTTTCACACTTCTCTGAGTCTTTTTTAAATATTTCAGCAGACATGATGACATCAACAGATATTTCATTAGTGAGGGAGACAAATCAAACATAAGAAAAAAAAACAATTTATACTTTCTCTATGAACTATGAACTAACCTATCAAATGACCATATAAATTTAATTTGCAATTACAGTTGGTTAAACTGAAAGATGGTCATCGGAATCTAAAATAAAGTCATTTTTGTTTAAAGTAAATATATTAAATAAAATTGAAAAAATACAAAAATACACATGACAGTTAATGCTGAATGTTCAAAAGTGTATTGTAATGGTATATACACCCAAAACAAGATTTTTTCTATTTAGGCAGTCAATTCTGGGACAGTGGGGAAAACCAGAGCATCCAAAAATACCACCAACACTCAAAAAGCAACTCACAAACTTTCTCACACATGGTCTGTCCCGAAACCAAATTGAAACTAGTTAGTGAAAGGTGCTTTGCTTTTAATGTTTTCTTAAGATGATTTGGTCATCCAAATCCCCTTATGATTGATGACATCATAAAATGAATGTTGAAGGAAAAAAAGTAAATGAATTTAACCGTATATAAACGGCAATTATTGTCTTAATCCTGAATATAATGGTCACCCAAGATTGATACAACAGTAGTGCAAAAAATTATCCATCACACTGTTAAAATAACCATTAATTAAAGATTACTTATTTTAAAAATGTCATTAAATTTCTTTTTTTTAACCAATTTTTTTAAAACAAGCATACTGAAAGTACTTCTTAGGCAATAGCAGTAGTCCATTATAAGCAAGTAAAAACAAACAACAAATTAGACTAACCTTTGCCAGAGGTCAAAGGATACAGTGTTTAACGATACAAGGTTAAGTTAGCTTAAACCTGTCCTCCTTTTGCCTTTCACACTGCAAGAAAGTCCATTATTTCAAAAATCAAAAGATCAAAACAAAACTCAACCTTCATCATGATGGTAGACTTGCATACCAAATATTGGTTAAATATCATCAAATGTTTAGAAGTATGTCTGGAAAACATGTGACAGACTGGTAGGATGGGTGGACAGATGGAGTGCAAACCTAAAGTCCATATCAGTGATACTGGTTAGAGACTAAATATTTTATTTTACTTACATGTAAAAGGCCATATGCTTATAATTTTATTTCAACTACCGTATATATTATGGCCATTTGTTCACAATTTCAATTCAACTTTACATGAGAGCCATGTGCTTATAATTTCATTTCAACTTTACATGAGAGCCATGTGTTTATAATTTCATTTCAACTTTACATGAGAGCCATGTGTCTATAATTTCAATTCAACTTTACATGAGAGCCATGTGCTTATAATTTCATTTCAACTTTACATGAGAGCCATGTGTTTATAATTTCATTTCAACTTTACATGAGAGCCATGTGTTTATAATTTCAATTCAACTTTACATGAGAGCCATGTGCTTATAATTTCATTTCAACTTTACATGAGAGCCATGTGTTTATAATTTCATTTCAACTTTACATGAGAGCCATGTGCTTATAATTTCATTTCAACTTTACATGAGAGCCATGTGTTTATAATTTCATTTCAACTTTACATGAGAGCCATGTGTTTATAATTTCATTTCAACTTTACATGAGAGCCATGTGCTTATAATTTCAATTCAACTTTACATGAGAGCCATGTGTTTATAATTTCATTTCAACTTTACATGAGAGCCATGTGCTTATAATTTCATTTCAACTTTACATGAGAGCCATGTGCTTATAATTTCATTTCAACTTTACATGAGAGCCATGTGCTTATAATTTCAATTCAACTTTACATGAGAGCCATGTGCTTATAATTTCAATTCAACTTTACATGAGAGCCATGTGCTTATAATTTCATTTCAACTTTACATGAGAGCCATGTGCTAACAGTGTCATTTCACCTTAACGCAAGGGGCATGTGCTAACAAATTCATTTCACCTTTACATGAGAGCCATGTGCTAATAATTTCATTTCACCTTTACAACATGAGAGCCATGTGCTTATAATTTCATTTCACCTTTACATGAGAGCCACATGAGAGCCATGTGCTTATAATTCCATTTCACCTTTACACGAGAGCCATGTGCTAATAATTTCATTTCACCTTGACATGAGAGCCATGTGCTTATAATTTCATTTCACCTTTACATGAGAGCCATGTGCTTATAATTTCATTTTACCTACATATTATGGTCATGTGCTTATAAAGGTTTCCACCTAGTGACCAGATAAGATTTATCTGCTTAAAAGGTCAAAATCAGGAAATTTGTCAAACACCAAAATCTAAACAGATACTATGAGTATATTATTTTATATCTAAATACACGGTAGCTTAGTGTTCCGATTATCATAGTCAGGATTTATTACATTTTAAATGTTAATTCTGATTATTTACAAAATTTAGATTGAGAATTATTGCTCACTAAATATTCCCATGTAATTTTCTGCTTAATTGTTTCAAATAACAACCATAATAAAGTTCTGAAATATAGTGTATTGACATTTTTTTCAATATACATTTCATCACTAAACATTCATATTACAATAAATATCAATAATTCTATATGCTACAGATTCAAATGATGAGCGACTTTAGGTACCCCATGTCACATTGACCTAGTTTTGATACTGATGGCAATGTCACAATCAAATCGGAATATTTCTGACCTAGTTTCATTTAAATCTGCCAAGTAGTTTCATAGAAGTCAAAATTAGAGGTTAAAATAGCTAGCCCACATACATACATACACAGGCTGCAATTAATAATAAATTTGCATGACCTTTGGTCAGTTTAGCCAAAAATAGCATATAAAAATGAATTCAGTAATAAATAGTAAAAAAAAAATAATAAATTCAAAAGTAACATTTATAAATAAATTTAAAAATAAGAAATAACAGTACTTGTTTTGCAACCAATATCAGATCAAAGTGTAGATCACAAATGCTCAAATAAAATCAACACAAAATGAAACTAACTTTGTGTATCATTTGATACAGTAAAAAGCTGCTATAAAAAAAAAACATGAAATAAATAAGTAAAGTTACATAAAACTAGTGAGGATGGACTTGTTCTGGATGATGCTGGCTGTTACCCTTATTCACGGACAATTAGTGACTTTGGTAATTTCATAACATTTGGTTTTCTACACATAATTCAAAAGGGAAAAAGAAATATTAACAAGTGGGTTAATAAAATTCATAAAAATTTAAATGTTTAAATTTCTCCATAGAATTCATAAGATTTCATGATTTCCCTTTTGATTAAATGTAGATGATTGCCTTATAAAAGCTTTTACTGCATAAGAACAAAATATGAAAAATAAAAAATAAATGTGAAAAGACTAACCTGTACGCTGGAAAAAACAGAATAGTAGGATAGTCTTCAACTGTGTATTCCCAAGGAAGATCATTACTATCTGCATTGATTCTAAAATGAATTTTAAAAAATTAAATATACATGTAAACTGAACTACTAAAAATTAACTATAGAACTGAAATCAAATTAACAATCATTTTAAATGAATAAAGGATTTATATTAAAAAAAAACATATAGAACATCTACAGGAGTATGCTTTTTAATTTTCTACTAACAAGTTGATTAGTTATGTGATGTTTAAATGTTGATTTTATATCAAATATACACATTAAGTACAAGATTTTTTTAATGCAAAAAAAGAAAACACATAAAGTAAATAAATAAAAGTTAAAGGATTTTCACTTTAGATAATGACCATTTCAGATTTTTGATGTTTGATGCTTTTATGCCCAATAATATTAACATACCTAAAATGACATCATGAGTTTACTGCCATACCAATTGACTTACAAACTTCATAAATGAGTAGAGTGGAACAATGGTGTTTTACACCTGTCAAGATTCTTTCACTTATATCAAGATGGTCTGAAGGAAACTAAAGTGCCAAGAGTAAACAGCAAAATGGTAAACTTCCTCACATTAGAACATGTATCTATGCAATCAGGATTGAAACCTAGGCAGTGACAAAAACTATAATTCTAAAGATAAGATTTAGACCACTTGGCCACGAAGGCCCTTACTTGAGTTACTACTGGTTCACTTTCAAAGATCGATGTTATTTTGACTTTGGGTCAATGACAGCTTCTATTATCAAACATGTATTTTACTCGAGAAATGTTTGAAATGTTGTGTCTTACCTGGTAAACAAAATATTTTTGGCTGCTTTAAAATATTTGGCAAGACTTATATAAAGATGTGCAATGCTTGCACAAAACCCACACCAAGGAGCATAAACAAATAACACAACATCCTACAACAGAAAACAACATGTTTAATATAATATACATGTAGTATAAAACGACAATAAGAAAGGAAACTATGATTAATTACATTTTGTCAAACAAAATTTAGTCACATTAATAATTAATCACATAATATCTTCTAATTTTTCAATTATATGATTGTTTATACATAAATATACAAGAGGCCCATGGGCCTTAACGCTCACCTGAGAATATCTCCAAAATTGTTTACAAAGTGCAACAGACAATATATCAAGTACAGAAAATTTAAAGAAACTCAAGAACTCCCAAAAAGATTAATCAGAAATATTCAGTCACATTTCATTAATAAGCAGCTAATATGCATAAAGTGACTGTAGTCTTCTTTTGCAGCTGTCACCTTGACCTTTCAACATATGACCTTGAATCATATATCAAAATGATTGCCACGTCAATATCTACAATATTCCAATATGCATGCCTATACAAAAAGTTAATAGTTTACAAGATAATTAGCAATTTAAGTCTTCTTTTGCAGTTGTGACCTTGATCTTTTGACATATGACCTTGAACTATATATTAAAATCATCGTCATGTCAATACCTACAATATTCTAAAATACATGCCCATACAAAAAGTTAATAGTTTTCAAGATAATTAGCAATTTAAGTCTTCTTTTGCAGTTGTGAACTTGACCTTTCAACATATGACCTTGAACCATATATCAAAATGATCATCATGTCAATACCTACAATATTCTAATATACACGCCTATACAAAAAGTTAATAGTTTTCAAGATAATTAGCAATTTAAGTCTTCTTTTGCAACTGTGACCTTGACCTTTCAACATATGACCTTGAACCATATATCAAAATGAGTGTCATGTCAATACCTACAATATTCTAATATACATGCCTATACAAAAAGTTAATAGTTTTCAAGATAATTAGCAATTTAACTTTTCTTTTGCAGTTGTGACCTTGATCTTTCAACATATGACCTTGAACCATATATCAAAATGATCGTCATGTCAATACCTACAATATTCTAATATACACGCCTATACAAAAAGTTAATAGTTTTCAAGATAATTAGCAATTTAACTTTTCTTTTGCAGCTGTGACCTTGACCTTTGAACATATGACCTTGAACCATATATCAAAATGATCTTGTCCAAATATCTACAATATTCTAATATACATGCCTATACAAAAAGTTAATAGTTTTCAAGATAATTAGCGATTTAAGTCTATTTTTGCAGATGTGACCTTGACCTTTGAACATATGACCTTGAACCATATATCAAAATGATTGTTGTCGCAATACCTACAATATTCTAATATAAATGCCTATACAAAAAGTTAATAGTTTTCAAGATATAGTGACAAATAAATAATTTTTAGCAATTTTCCCACTAAGTTCCTTGCCATTTCCCCATTTTGAGCCCCATCGCTTTCATTTGTGCAAATCTAAAACTAGATGACCTAAGAATGTTATAAGTGAAATAACTAAGGTATATCACTTGTACATTCAGAGGAGAAGATTTTTAAAGTTTTTCACTATTTCCCCCTTTATGGGGCCCCAAGGGGACATAACTCCTTCATATGTGCAAATCTGAAAGGCCTTCACCCAGACATCATCATCACCAAGTTTCATCAAATTTGGGTTGGTAGTTTTAGAGGAGTTGATTAAAATGTAAAATGTTAACGCACGACGGACGACGCACGACGCACGACGCACGAGGCACGACAGACGACGGACGGTGAACCATCGCAATAGCTCATCTGAGCTTTCAGCTCAGGTGAGCTAACAATATGATTGTAGCTTCACAGTTTGGATTTGACTGAGAATCAAGTATGATGGTGTTCTATGTCCTGTTAATCAAGTGTCTTCCAATTATATATAGGCAGTTGTAATCGAAACTAGAGAGGACTGAACAAAAAAAAACAATCTGCAAGCAAACTAACAAACTTTTTCACAGTAGAATCTGCAAGAGAGGGATTCAAACCTAGACAGTGAGAGACACCATAAACAACAGCTAGAGAGGGATTCAAACCTAGACAGTGAGAGACACCATAAACAGCTAGAGAAGGATTCAAACCTAGACAGTGAGAGAGACACCATAAACAACAGAACACAAAAAGTTGGTAAAAGTTACATATTAATGCTGCATTAAGTTTTTCAATTTTCTAATTTTTTTTTTTTTTTTTTTTGATTATCTAAAAATATATTTGTATAGGTGTTCTGTGTGCTGCATGAAGTTTTAAGCGAGTTACATAAAGTTTGTTAAAGCTGCACTAAGTTTTCAAATTTTTTGAATTTTTTTTGATTTTCTAAAAATTTGTTTTTTTAAAAATAGATCACTTCTAATCACGATCCATGAGATTCATTTTTTAAAATTTCATTCCAATCAGCTGTAAATAAACATCCTCTAATGGGTTGGTCAGTGTTTAACAATAATTATTATAAGCTTGGATCATGTGCATGGGTGTATGGGGTCTCCAATGAATCGAAGGTGAAGCCTGACAAATTGTATTAATTGTCCGTTATTAATATCCAAATGTATTTGCAATTGTGTTATGTATCCCTTACTAAGTCACAAATGACAAATTCAATGAAGTTCTGTGTTTAATTCACATATTTCACCATTTTGTAAGTTGTGTTTGAATGACCCAGTTTTTTATAACATAATCATTTTCTAAAAAAGATCCTACATGCAACATCTCGCTGGGAAATTACTGTTATTTCTGTATTTATTCGAATTTTTATTGTTGAACCAAATGTAACATTGTTTATTAGGAACATCATTTATTAGAACAGCACCATTTTAATTTTTTTCCCAAGGAAAACTTATCCGTAATGCAGCTTTAAGATTTTGATACCTATGATTATGCCAAAGGTTAGTTTGTTTGAAAAAGGAGTCAAATCAAGAATCTTTCACTTAAACTGTTGCAGTCATTTCAGGGATAGTGGAGAAAACTTGAATGCCCACAGAAAACCAACAACTTTTAGCAAACTGACAAACTCATTCCTTTCTGGATCTGCCACAGTGAAACTAAACCTACGTGGTAAGGGTGAAAAGGGCTGTGATTCTTAAACCAGCAATTTAGATCAATTGCACACCAAGTCTAAAAAATTTCGTCAATAACAGGAGGAACACAAAACAAACCTTATTAACATCCATAACGATACTTTGGAATGATGCTGAAGTGACATCAATAAGGCAGGTATTATCTCCCTTTAAAATATCACAGTTAGAGGTTTTAGTTTCAGAACGTAGGTGCCGTGGTGCAACAGTTGAAGTATAATTTACAACAAATTCAGCTGAAAATTATTAAAAAATACTGTGTTAAATGTTTGTTGCATTCTGAATTAGAAATTTCTTTTTTCCAAAATAAATGTTTCAATATGCTTGATTAAAATCTGATATCATTCCGTTAACAAAGTTTAAGGAGCTGCAAAAAATGATCCAACACTTAAGATTATATTATTACATATTTTTTTTAAATTGTGTTTATGCAATAATTTAATATATATTTAATATACATGCATTTTGCTTTTTCAAAACATCAAATGAACAAAAATATCAAAATATCAGAAGCTTTATAAAGTCAATATAATTTTGATTCTAAATTTGAAAATTTTATCATAATGGATTCTGAAATAAATTTATGAAAGTTTTTTATCATACCTGATTACAAAGAACATACTACAATAGTATATGAACGAAAGGATTTTTTCACTTTTATAACAGTTTTGTGCAATGGTTATGATTTTCATGAAATAATTTACAGGATATATTTACCTAAATTATATTTGCTAAAGTTTTTCCTGAGTACAAAGTGTGCTTCATCCTGTAAAGAAAAACAGCTGATCTCTTGATTTTGATGTTGTGATTTTTATAATTATACAAAATTAACATGACGAGAGAAAAAGTTGACATCTCTCTCAATTACCATATTAATTGTAAAAAAAATCTTATTGAATCCCTGGTAACTTATCTCTTAATGTTAATTTTGATGGCAAAGTCATCATTACCTGTATGTATCCCATGAGAATTAAAGGACTATAAAAAGAATTATGTTGCATTTGCTTTTATCATTACATGTGTATCACAAAATAATACCTGTATGATGTATTTATATCTAAACAAAAATGCATCAAATAACTGAAATAGGTCCAGTTAGTGATGTTTTGAAATCTTTGATTTTGTAACAGCTATAAAAACGTTTCCAACAATTTGACGTCAAAGGACAAACATTACCATCAGTTACATCAAAAGAGGATTTGTCAAGTGACTTAATTTAACCAAGCTTATAGTACCTGGATGTAACATATTTGTGCTGGTCACATGACAGGGCTCACAGACCCTATTTCAAATATTCAGTGTTGAAGTTTATTGTGTTCTATACAAACCTGTTTGTCTATCAATATCACAGAAGGAATTTGTTTACTTGACAACCCAGGTTCCAACCTATCTGCAAATATACCATGATGCACAACATCTAGCACATAAAAATTAACTGTTTTATTAGTCCTACATTTTAACCCCGTAAAGTTCACTGGATAAATCTCATCAGTGTCACTGGGACTTATAGATTGTGATGGTAACACCAGCCTCTGTAACTTTTGTAAAGTTAATTTTCTACATATACTATTTCTATACATATATTCACCATTCAGTACAAAGAAATCTGTTTTTCTTCTTGAGGAACATTTTTGATTTTTTAACAAATCAAAATTACATTTTTTACAACATATACTTCTATGTTCATTTACATTATAATTTTGTACACTTTCTATACAACTGGGAGCTTGAACACTACCAAACGTTAATTCTTGAGCAATATTTGAATCTGTAGTAAACACACAAGGATTGTTTTTTGAGGACTGTAAATGTTTACAATATTCACAAACACTTTTATGATGCTGACTAGTAACTATAGAAACACAACATCTTTTATCCAACAAATCAAATGTATTATTTGGTTGGCATGACAACTGTTGGTCATGGTGATTCTGCACCAATCTTTGTCTATCTTTAATGCTGACATGGACTAGATCTTGAATATTCTTTTCACTACAATGGCTGTATGTGAGAGCTACTTCCCTGACCTGGAAAATGAAATGATGATTTAATGATAAATACCTGGAAAAATAATTCTTATAGTAAAACTTTTAAAATAATGGAACATGCCATACAATAAATAATTACATTTTAGAAAAAAATTACTTATTTTAAAACAAATGCTAAAACATAATCAAGGCATATACATATAATTAAAAGCAGGTCTTTTCTCAAAGAAGCATAACTCTGATATATTACAAATAAACTCAGCATATTTCCACTACTGATAATATGAAAAGAAACCATGTATGAAAATGTAAAATATCACCTAGTGGAAAAGGAGAATGAAAAAGACAGCATAAAGTTCCAACTACATCATCATAAAGGTTTTTATAACTTATAATTGGATATAAAATTACAGTAAAACAAATAATGACTATGGACATTAAAATGTTGACTTTTTAGACAAGGTTTTTTTTTTGTTGAAACATGAAGCAAACAGACCTTTATGGACTGGTGTTGTTTTTAATCACGATGGTCACTATAGCAGGTTTTACTGTGTTTATGTACTTACTAGATTGTAATAATAAGACACTGTACATAATGAATTTATTGGCACAAAAACAAAGACAGCTGGTCCTTTGTTGATTTCATGTGACAAAAGCAGATTCTTTGTACCAGAAGGTGAGAGAAACTTCACTAATGACTGAAAAAGATTTTTTGAAAAAAAAATTCATAATTATCAAATTAAATACCAGTTCAAAAAAAGATTTTTCAAATACATGTAATTTCTGTTTTGGATCAATTTAAAATGTAAATGGCAAATTTTGAATACAAATAAAATAAACAAACTACATGTATTTACCCATGTCATCATTGATTAACCTTTAGCTAATACAACAGTTTCATAGACGGAAATGAGAAATATTTGTTGATGACATCACTGACTGACCTGTGGCAAAAAACTTGACCCAATAGAAAGAGGGAGAATGAGCGAAATATTTATCATGACATCACTGATAGGCCTATAGCAAAATACTTGACTTTTCTCAAAGGAGAAGAAATGGAAAATTATTTGTTCATGAAATCATTGATTGGCCTGCAGCAAAAATTTGACTTATCTCAGAGTGTCTCAGAGAGGGTGAGCTAGACTGACTGAATGATTAAAATGGAGAGGGTGAGCTAAACTGATTGATTGATTAAATGGGGTTTTAAGTCCAGTCAAGAATATTTCACTTAAACATGAGACATCACCAGCTATATGTGAAGTGGCAGAAATTATTACCTTAGTTTGCAGTGTACAGGAAGAATTCTTAGTGTACCATGCGTGCTGTGACACAGGGCATTGGTTTTTAAGGTCTCCTCCAAATGACCCCATGACTTTCGTTTCTGAAAAATGAAGTGCTTGGCAAAGAACAATCACTAAACATTTTCATGTCTGGGCAGACCCAACCGGGTTCAAACCATGACCTACAGCATGCTAAGCAAACACTTTGTAGCTCCAGCTAGATGAGCTAAAGACACATTATCTCAACTGCACATCTGTCTAAAGTGTAGATTCAAGTGCAGGTGTGAGAGCACCTGTCAACATTTATCAGAAGGTTTTAACCCTGGTCGTTATATTCTGAGGCCACTCAAGTTTTCTCCACCATCCTGGAATAGACCCATGTTACAACAGCAATATGTAAAACACTTTTGACTATACCACAAAACACCATAATTACACTCCACTCACCTGCAGATCTAGTCCATCAAAATTTCTAACCAAGACACTATATGTAAAACACTGGATCCCAACATCATGGGCATGTTTATGTTAGGTGTAGCCAAAATGTGTTCAGTACTTTGTACAGGTGGCCTTCAAGGGAAAGATGGTTTCAACAATACACTTTATTTATATTTTGAAGTTGTATTTTATTTAAACTTACCTCTTCTTGATTGTCAATAATCCATTTCTGTATTGATGAACTAGTAAAGTTTGCCGTTAAAGGGTATTTCTATAAGAGAAACAAAATTATAAAACAAATGACAATTTAAAAAAGGTTTCTAAATGTACTTACAAATCAAACAAATGCCTGAATATATCATCTAAAACAGTAATAAATATTATAATAAAGCAATATATGTTTCACATAGAAACAATGAATTCCGAGGCGTTAGAATGTAATGTAAGTCAATATTGCATGCAAATTTTGCATCTGTCTGAGGTCTACTAAATCAATTTTTCATATTGCAAACTGTCACAGTGTCGTCAGAATCATGGCTGAAGAGGACATCGAGTTCCAAAAAATGATATTGCACTAGTTCTTAAATCAATATATAAGAACTGGTACAATATTTGTGTATTTTGAGACAAAAATGGTAATTTTAAATGGAATACAAGTGGGAAGCAAATAAAATATATCTTGCAATATAATAAAAGGGTTATTGAACTGATATTGTGAAATACAGTAGAACTTCGATAACTCAAACTTCGATATCTCGAATACCACGGATAACCCGAAGTCTTTATTTTGTCCCGATCGGTTTTCTTTATAAACTATATTAGGAAAACTTCAATAACTCTAACTTCTATAATTCGAATACCCCCGATAACTCGAAGTAAAAATTTGGTATGTAGTTTAAAAATCTATGAAAATTAACTTCAAAAACTCGAATTTTTCTAACAGTGTATGATCAATGGCTCGTTTAATAAGACGATCAGAGAAATAACATATCGGTAATTTGGCTACCGTTATAGTAGAGAAAATAACCGAATAGTTCTTGTTATCTACCGTATTAATTATTATCAATTAACGGATTAATATCCAGTACCGTCACGGACAATTAAGCCCAACAGGTACGCTAATCTTCTACTGTAATAAAAGAAGCCAAGTTCTCCAAGCTTAATTAAAACGACTAACCCCATTGTACTCACGACTGCATTAAAATCTTAAATTACTTATTGCACTGCTTTATAATTTCATTAAGTTTCTGTTCGTATTTTCTAACGAATGATAAAAAATAAGCAATTTGATAAACATGTACATATATCTGATTTCCGATTTCGTTGTTCGTATATACATGTGATTTTATAATAAAATAACACGTTTCGCATGCTTTTACCGTCAATATCAATTCTTTAATGAATTATTTATTGTATTTTCTTTTAAAATTATCTTTTTACTTTTTTTCACATTCGAGTACAGGTAACTGTTTAAAACATCAAGATTTCTGCAGTGGAAAACATATATTACGGTGACACCATTCTTGGACATCATCCTTCAACTTCGATAACTCGAACACCCCGATAACTCGAAGTCCCCAGCGAAGTCCCGAGCACTTTGAGTTATCGAAGTTCTACTGTATTTTCTCTTGTTGGCTATGTCGAGTCAAATGGGGACAATATTTCACAATATAAGTTCAATAACCCTATAATACTGAATACTGGTTGTAACATCCTAGCTGAATCAAAGTACTGAAAGTACTGAAATTAAAACCTACAAAGTAACAAGATTTCCAATATATGGACATATGGGAATCTAATAAGCTGGAAAAATCCTGATCACTGACTTTCATTACGAAGAATGTATCTTGACAACATTATTAGCAGAGATGTGCAAGGTGACATCTCCATGTTTGCTGAGTAAATAAGATTTCTTCCACAATATATACAAGTTAAAGGATTATTTTCTTACTACACTTTCATGTATATTTAGCACATAGCTCAATTGTATCAAGAAACCAGTTTTACAAAGGTTGGGGGAGAAGGTCAGACAAGGGAAATGTTCACAACTATCTTAATGCATTGTTTTATATATCCTGCACAAAATATGCATGAATATAACAATCTTTATATGTAATACCATCGTATAATTAGATCTTCGTATAATAACAAGTCTTCCAGGAGATTTCAAATCAAAATCTTCAGCTAAAGACTTCTGACTAATGGCAGCAAACTTTACAGGCTGATTAAAGTCTACAAATACAATAAAAATCATAAAGGCCTTGAAGCTCACCTGATATATAGTATATAAAGATAGTAAAGGTCATAAAGGTCACCTGAGATAAGTCATTTATATTCTGTTACAAAGGTTATTAAAGCTTTAAATCTCACTTGAGAAATAATTGTGGTCAATTATTCTTTGTTATAAAGATCATAAAGGCCTTGAACTTTACCTGAGACAAGGTCATTTATACTCCTAAAAGTCCATTTATTAATTACTTCTATAGTAATTGATACACAGTGCATTTCAAGGAAGATTTTGTAACATATCAGGCAAGCCATAAATTCAGACAGACGGCCATATGATTTTTGTTTTATTTTAACCAGAATTATTGTGATAATCATGTGTTAGGATTTGATCCTTAAATTTGGACACCCACCTCAGATCAATTTTGATATGAAATGATGTGCAAAAGTGTTTAGTTTTTCTAATAATATGACTTGGTTACCTTATTTTTACTAAACATTGGACATACACAGCCTTAATTTTTTTTCTGAGAAAATTTCCATATGACTGATCTATAAATGTAGCCATATGGATCAGCCATAAATATCTGCTAAAAGAATCATTCTGAGCAAGTTTGATACAGACTGAACAAAACCCAAGCCCAAAAACATTGTCTTTTAGAGTATAATTTTTTTTTTTTTTTATGATTCAACTTTGAACAACTTTCTGACCCAAGATGATCTATACTTTTTTGTAGAAATTGCCCTGGTAATTAACATAACCCAAATGCTAATCTGACTAATTTTTGTTCAGGGCATTATAATGAGTAAGTCTGACAAAGAACAGGCAAACATGTTTTATTAATTAATACTTCTACAAAGAAATATATTTTCTGACTCAACATATCTAACCTACATGTACATACATGTATAAAAATCTTCTTTTTTTGACAAGATAATAATTTTAAGCAAGTTCAAAAAAGATATGGCAAAATATGTTTCTTTTAGAGTGTTAAAAAGTTTTTTCTGTGATTTGGTCTAGTGACCTTAACCAAACTGTTTAAAATATAAACTCAAAGAGACTGATTCAGAGCACATTTGATGACCTCTATGTTTTTTCTTTGATTTGACCTAAAGATCATCTTTTTAAATTGACAGCAGGATATCAGATGCACTGATCACATTAGCTTGCTTTAGGAGCATTTTGGCTAAAAACTGTTTTATTAAATTTTAAGGACCCAAAACGTGGGAGTTAAAAAAACAGTCTCAAGGGTAAAACCTTCGATACTTGTTTTTAATTTTTGACATGCATTTTATTTTTATAGTGCCAAAGAGGTCTTAGAACTTTTCATCTAAATAGAAGTTTCAACAAATAATTTTTATCCTGTAGTGCAGGTCTATTCCCCATGTCATATGTAATTAGACTTAAGTTTACCTCTGAATGTTACATCTGTATTAAAGCTGCATTAAGTTTTTCTAGGAAAAAATTAAAATGGTGCTGATCTACTTCATGATGTTACAATTGTTCAAAGATAAAAACTCGAATTAATATAGAAATAAACACAACTTTCAAAACAGCGAAATACGATAAATTAAACACAAATTTTCATTAAATTTGTCATTTGTGACTTTGTAAGGGATAAATAACACCATTGTAAATACATTTGGATATTAATGACCGACAATTAATGCAATTTATCAGGTATCCCCCTTGATTCAGTACAGTTTCTGTACACTGGTGCACATGCTCCAAACTTATAATAATCATCTTCAAACAATTGACCAACCAATTAGAGGATTCTGTTTATTTACAGCTAATGGGAATGAAATTTTAGAAAATGAATCTCACGGATCATGATTAGAAGTTATCTATTTTAAAAAATGTATATTTTTAAAGAATCAAAAAAATTCAAATAATTGAAAAACTTAATGCAGCTTCAAAGTTTCTACATAAAGATGTGTCACAAAAACTTTTATAAAGCTCATTTTTCTCAATGAATTACACACCAATACTGTGAGTGATGTTCAAAGGGAAATAATTCTTACCATATTCAATCATTCTTAAAGCACTATAATAAAACTGTGTGTATCCTGGAGGTTGAGGTGATGCATTAAAGTCAAAATAACCAATAACTGAGGTCTGAAATATACAAAGGAATCCTTATGTGTTAAAGTCAAAATAACCAATAACTGAGGTCTGAAATATACAAAGGAATCCTTATGTGTTAAAGTCAAAATAACCAATAACTGATGTCTGAAATATACAAAGGAATCCTTATGTGTTAAAGTCAAAATAACCAATAACTGACGTCTGAAATATACAAAGGAATCCTTGTTACTGGATATATAAAGTCTGTTACTCAGGGTTAGCCATGGCTTCAAATATTTTGTTGCCAAAAAATTGCCAGGGGCCAAATCTTGTCACCAATCTTTAAGAAAAAGTTGAAAATGGCAAAACCCAGTAAAAACCCTGTTACTTTAAAACATTACTACTGTCTGCATCTAGAAGGTTGAAATTATGCATCAAAATCAATATCTAATAAGTATTGTCTATATATTATACCTCATAAATTTCTTTTTCTATCTAATGCATTGATATTACTCCAGGCAATATTTGCAATACAGACCAGAGGCTCTGGTCGGTATTATGTTTGCTTACGTCACACGATTGTCTTTGATGACGTAATATTACACTAAACAAAAAGTACATCTTAACCTGAACAGTTTAATTAGTGGATTAACACAAATACAATGTTACAGTCAGCAACAGCAACTGTAATACGTAAACAATCATCGTCATAAAGGAATTAATTAATTCTAGAAAAATGCTGATACCTACATATGTATTTTGAGATTGTATCCATTCGGTATAATACAACAAATATTTCATGGGGTTGTGGGCTATATCGCAGTTTATGGAACGGACAGGCACCCTCAAAATACAATATAGACCTCAGCTTCGCTTCGGTCCATATCATATTTTCGTGGTGCCTGCCCAGTCCATAAACTGCGATATAGCCTGCAACCCCATGAAATATTTATTTTATATATATATATATATATATATATATATATATATATATATATATATATATATATATGAAAAAAGTGGTTGGTTGTACTTTTATCATTAATTACAGAATTTTAGTTGGATAAAGTGAAAAATGATCCTTGCATTTAATAACAGGTATGAAACCAGAACTGAAAAATAACAATTAGTTAGCCAGTCAAAACTGGTAAATTCAACACAAGGTGTTGATGAAATTTCAAGTTTATATTTAGTATTTTTATAGACTGTTGCATTTAGGGCTTGCTAAAATTTTGAGGAGAATTTTACCCTGAGAAAACATGATCAACTTACATCATGTCTGGCTACAAAATCCTTCACTTCTTCTTTGTTATGCAGAAATGATATTGGAAACATTAAATCTTCAATAAATTTTATCATATAGTCAGCTGTTGTCACTCCTAAAAAAATGATATTATATAGTAAATAAGTTAATTTCACAATAGCAATTACTCACGTTTGAATGTCACTCTCTATTTTACTTATTAATCAAAATACTGAATATGTTTAAATGTAATGAAATTTTAAAAAGTTATTAAATTACTTTTTTAAGTTTTGTGCAAATAAAATCTTGGATAGATACTGAACCAAAAAGAAGTATAATATTACCAGTAGCACTAGTCAATAATTTTGGGGACTTGGTGGTTGTGTGGTTTGAAGAGCAGTTTAAGGATCACAGGACCTCTAACTGCCTAGTTTTGAATCCAAATTAGATCTGGGTAGATTTAATGTGATAAACTATGTTTATTCACTTGCCAAAGATGTGGTCTGTGGACAAATGGTCTAAATCACATGCTTTATGATCATGGTGCCTTTTATTACTTTGGTTAAAATCCCACTGAGGACAGATCCAAATGTGAGAATGTTGGCTTGGTAAAAGTTGGTGGTTTCATTGGGATACTCTGGTTTCCTTGACCATTCCTGTCTGAATAAAGTGAAAAAATCTTGACTGGGACAGTAAACCCCATTACTTTACTCCTTTTCACTTATCAAAGATCATATTTTCTCTATGCATTCTGGTTTCCTTCATTATTCTGAACTGATTTCTTCATTAAAATGGATGTTCTGACTAAGTAGTAAACTACTACTTCACTCTACATGTTCAACTTGTTTAAGGTAGCACTCAAAAATTAAAATCAAAAATTTATTTATTCACATATCACTAACTTACCATTGTACCTGAAGCCACCTATGTGTGTGTGATACAAAAATATTTCTGGGAACATTAAAAACTTATACTGTGTCCGACAGGCACCTTCTGTATACCAACAATTAATGGCAGCAAATTTTATCTACAAGTTAAATGATTAAATGATTAAACAGATTATTTGAAATTTGAATGAATCAATATGCATGTTTGTATAAGATTAAATACAGAGAATTCTATCCTACTTATAAAAGTTCGTCTTTTAATCAAACTATGCAGAAAAAATGCTAAATGTAACTGACCTGTTACATGTTCCAGGCATATATGGTATATTGTAAAAGAAAACTTACTCTATTTTGCATGACTTTCGCTGCTTTTTGGAATTCATTTCTAACTTGCATAGATTTAGCACACCATGGAGCATAATACATAACAAACAGTAATTCTTCTCTATACATAGATTCTGCTACTGGCCGGATATCACCAAATGGAAAATCTATCACTGACGAACCCAGTGGAAAAAACCTCCCTGGGGCCTTTGCTGGCTCCAAAATCTGTTTGGTGTGGAAACTATTAAAAAAACAGATTTATAAACAATTAAAGTGTACAAAAGGAAGAAAAAAATTCTTTACTCATACCCAAATTGTCAAGTTGACATTGCAATCATGGCAATGCAGTGTCTATTAATATGAAATATATACATGAGAAGAGTTACTAATTCACAATTTGGGGTTTTCCTGAAATATGTATAACACATAACATTTGCACAGAATTATTACTCCAATGGACATGAAGTTGCATAACGTGATAATATCCATATATATCACAAAATGTTGTCATTTCTGAGTTTTGCATTTCCCATGTTTTTCTGCAAAAAATGTTATGATCGTGGTGTAGGCTGAGCTGTAGGTACTGTCAAATCTTATGGTAGGGTTTAGCAAGAATTTGAAAATTTACATAGATGTTGCAGACAAATACCAATACATCAGAATGATAATGACACTAGAAAACTAACCTGAGTGTTCCTTGATCATGGAAATATAATTACATCAACATCTGATGTACATTAAAGTTATTTAAACTGATACAGTTTACTCTTTGACATAACACTCTATGTGATTCATTTTTCTATCACATCATATGGTTTGTGATTTTTTTCAAATACAATCACACTGAATATTCAAGTTCAAATTGAAATCATGTAGATACTGCTTCTAAAGAAATCCATCAATATGACATATTTGCTTGACAAGAATTACTAATTCACAATGGGGTTTACTGGAATTATATTTAATAAACCTTAGCCCTTCCATGTGATAGGCAAGCATGCTACCATAAGGCTAAAAGATCCAGATCAGACAGTCTGGCAGTAAATCACTCTATCATATCTACTACATATACAACAACTACACTACATCCATTCCCCCACTGTTATTTCAAGTTTCCCACCTTGAAAATCTCACAAACCCTATGTGTCCTACCCTATTTTATTGGGCACCTTAGTAACAGTTGGAGGAAACATCTGAAAAAAATCAAATTCTATTTAGCCTTGTGTTAGATTGTGTTCTTATCACCCAAAGTGACCAGGTTCGATCCTCCATTGGGGCACTCAGTGAAGAAGTTGATTTTTCAGATGATTTCTCCCTCCTATAACAGGTTCATGAGTTTATATTATCAGATTGTGTGGTTCAAAGGTTTATGAATAAAGTGTGTTAAACAGTTAGAGAATGAATACTGCTAAGGTTCAGTATCTCCATGGAAACTAAAGACATATGAAGAGTCATTCTTTAGATTTCAGACAAGAGTACTAGACACACTAGACTTACATGGACTTGGAAGCCAGAAACCAAAGAAATAGGAATGTAAAGCATAAAATTTGCTGATTGTATTACACTAATCTTTAATGAAGGCAATGTTACATCAGATTTTCTTGACAACAGTTAGTGCTGCATACTAAGCACTGTTTATATGCAATTACTTGGTGTAGTCAAGAGTGCCTTTCATAGGCAGTGGCCAGATCTTACTGTACAAAAGTATATTGAGCAAATTTACATGTTCAAACATTCAAATTACTGAGAGAGAGAGAGAGAGAGAGAGAGAGAGAGAGAGAGAGAGAGAGAGAGAGAGAGGGGGGGGGGACAACAAGGTGCCACATTTGTTACACCTGGTTCTATTTTCGATTTTAAGTAAGTATGCTACCGGGGAGTTAGCAGACTCCGTTTTTTGTGTAAAAACCCTAAAAGTGTTTACAATGTCTCTTACCTCATTCCAATTTTGGTACATATTGAAAGCGAAATTACTAAAGAGATTAAACATATTTCTGGGTGTTTTGCCATCATAGCACCTATCAAACGAAAACGTAAAAAGTCCCCATTAGGCCTCGGTGTTTGTTTTTCACTACTCGCCATTGACCAACACACACGTCAGTCTAACGTTAACGAAGTGTTGCCGTGTCTTAGAGGTCTTCAACAGGAAAACCGTCACAACAGCAACTGTGTGTTTATTTCCATTTAATATATATTTTTTTTATTCAAGAAAAAAATATGTGTTAATTCTATATTTGAAAGGAACAAACTCCGATAAATTTCTAAATAAATCTAAGTTATATATTTTAAATATTTTTATAAATTACTTTTTATATGGTCCCCAAGAAGAAAAAGTATTACGAGTTGGAACTCTTCAATGTCTTAACCCAAAAACTTCAGTCGTTTTCTATGTGACTTTCTATCATCAAGCAAAACACGATAAAGATAAGGTAAGCGAGGGTAATATAGTTGGAAAAACACAGTTAACTCACATGTACATTTCTTACGAGTGTAGGTATTCTTACATTTAAACCGACAGAAGAAGCATTTTCACTTGGAATATGTAATTTTGTCAGGAGTTTGTAAATGTTTTATTGTATCAACATAATTTCCATCAAAGTATATACATAAGATTGTTAAGAAAAAGTCTATAACACGAAAAAACACGGGTACCCAGGGAGTATAAGCCCAGGGAGTAAATTAAGCCCAGGCTAAAGCCCAGGGAAGTTTCTTGCGCCCAGGAAGTTTTGGGACATTGTAGAGATGTAAAGTTCACATATTTATCAGAGATTATACTCTTGTTTATCATGTAAAAATTTTATATCGATCCATGCAAAAATAACGGAAAAATTGATCATTGATTATTTTACCGATCGGCAGGCTACGGCGATTGAAGGGAGATAACTCGCGTTGATTACCCTAAGATTTCCTGGTGCTGTTCCAGCATATATATATATATATATATATATATCTGAATGGAAAATTTTTGACTTCGAATAAAAATGAAATAAAACAGCGTTTTAATTTTGTGGAATGATGGATCAATAAATTATAAATTTACAAGAACATGGACTCAGTTTGAAAAATAAATCGCGTAATAATGCTCAAGTTCTCGCGTAATAACGTCTAACATGTCATGTAAAAACACGTAACTTTCGTTAATTAACGCTTTACTTTCGCGAAATAACGCATAACTTTCGCGTAATAACGCGTAACGTTTGATAAAGGCAAATTATTTTTTTATCAGTTATTTGTGTTGTCATGTTTAAAATTAAAAATGAGATCGTGTGTTTGTGCTATCAAGTTGACAATATAGTTGCTTTGTAAGTCTACATCTGAAGAGTGCTCTCTAACAGTCGACATAAAAGATCTGAAAAGTTGACATCCATTTCTAACAAGTTGTCACAATCATCTAACAAGTCAACAAAATCATTGTTGATTCGACATTATTATTATTATTTTACAAGTGAACATAAAGGGCGCTAAACATTTGACAAGTCGACATAAAACTCTAACAAGTGATAGCAGAAATTAATATACTGTCATTCTGAAATTTAAAAAAAAAAAAAACACTCAACCCATGCCGATCGCTCAGTATTATAATAGCCGTTGCTGTCGGATATATATCGTGCACTATGATTTACTGATTTCTGTCTAGTTTTATTCTGGATTAGAAACTTACATACACACACACACACACACACACACACACACACACACACACACACCATGTTGAACAACGACCAGATCATAGACAGATCAAAACTCTGTAGTTTGTGGCTGGGAGGGTCAATATTCAACGAAATGAGGTCATGATTTGTCGAGAAAAAAAAAATCAAATGACCCCGGGTATAAATTTCAGAAATTTTGGTCTCAATTTTGAATGCTGAAAAAGCACCCCCGGTTCAATATTCAACTTTGAAAAATGAACCCCGGGTCAATTTTCAATACTTCATTACACTGGCAACTGTAATCAATATTGTCACCAGTTAAGTGTAAAGAAAATTTTTTTGCCTTCATTCAGATACGCGCGTTTATTTCTAGTTAGTTCTATACAAGTACGTACGCGTATATCTGACGCATGGTCACTTTCATTTCAAGCAAAAGCTATAGAGATAGATTTAAATAAACAGTTCCCGTTGCCAGTAGAATATATCGGTAGTTTACCGGAACATTTAAAGCACATGATTTTAACATTTCTTCCGCAACAGAATCTAAAACTAAATTGTAATTTTTTTTTAATTCGCATCTTGAAGACATGGTGCTATTGTCTTCTTTCCTCATCGAAATGTTTTCCATTTTAATCCCACTTTCAAGACGTTTATCTTTAACCGCCTTTGTAGAGAAAAGTCATAATTGAAAGTTTTGTCTGAATTCAGACAGCAACTGTGGCAAAAATAATCTAGTTGTACATATTTCTTGTAATTTTTTAAATTGGGCCTTGCTTATCCCCTCGCATTTGATATGAAACCACTTATCACATTTCTTGCATGCGATGGTGTTGATAACCACATTTCTTATTACAAACCCCACATAAAAAGTTGCCATTTTTGCAGTTTACTGCAGTTTCAAATTTATTCCTCATATTAATTAGTAACAGTGTTCACTTTAGTGTATTGGCTTACATTACTTAAACTTGTCATAGATAACTTTATCCTTGATAAAGACGGGTTCTTGGTCATTACTGGAGCGTGTCTAATTAATTAATTTCAGATGTCCGATGACACGCCGTTAATCCGATAATTACCAGGCGCCGTCATAATGAATATATTACCTGTATTATTTTTTGTAAACAATTTGAGGAAAAAAGGTTATTTATAATTTTAAATAAGTACGTCTTTAAGATAAATAAAAGAGAAAAAGTATTATTCTAAAGATATAAGAAAACAAGGATTTTTTTTAATTACAAAATATGTCTTTCAGAATTAAATTGTGACCGTGGCTATGTCTTTTGTTCTGAACATTTCTTCTTTCGACCTAATCTTCGTTTCATTATCATTATTATCAAAATCCACAGTTTGTGCAATATTATATAAGTATTAAGACAAATTCATCTTTCCCAACAGTCTTGCAATATTTTATTAATTAAAACGAAATAACGATATCTTCTTTATTATGTTGAAAAGTCGCTTTACATGTTAAATTGTCAAGTGCATTTAGCTATTTCTATAACATCTATATAACAGTATCTTCTTAATAATGTTGAAAAGACGCCTTACATGTTAAATTATCAAATACATTTAGCCATTTCTTAAACTTTATATTTTAAGTGATTCATTCTATATATCATATTAATAAATGTCTTAGAGTAATCAACGCGAGTTATCTTCCTTCAATCGCCGTAGCCTGTCGATCGGTAAAAAAAAAAATCAATGATCAATTTTTCCGTTATTTTTGCATGGATCGATAAAAATTTTTACATGATAAACAAGAGTATAATCTCTGATAAATATGTGAACTTTACATCTCTACAGTGTCCCAAAACTTCCTGGGCGAGAGAAACTTCCCTGGGCTTTAGCCTGGGCTTAATTTACTCCCTGGGCTTATAATCGAGGTACCGAAAAAACACTCAAAAAATTGATCACTGTACAGTTTGGAGCTAATTAAAAAATATTCATATAAAATCAAGTAATTCAATCAAGGCTATGTGCGTCTTGTTGTAATTGAAATACTTAGCAGAAGAAAATAGTGTAATTTTTGGGTTTTTTGAAAACTGTTGAACAAGAGATCTTTTAGCACATACAAACACGTTACCACAGATTTCTTTCAAGGTAATAATAGGACCATTATCAACATTAAAAAATTCCATTAGTGGCGACAGCGACATTTAAAATTAAAAAAGTTTAAATGTCGCTTGTGGTGATAATCGTCTTCATAAAGAGAGTGTGGTACCTAGTTTGATTTCAAAACATTAATTGCATTTCAACTGAATCTTGAACATTAGTAGTGAAATGTTTGTTTTTTACAAGTGAATCATTTGTTGCAAGCAATAATAATAATGATAATGATGTTTATTCAGTACTTTAGACCAAAAATTTTATAAAATACAAACTGGTGATAGTAACGCTGACATTATGCAATACTTAATATCTCTTTTCTAATGTCCGTTGTCTTAACTATGTACAGGACAATCCAGGTTATAACACACAAGTCTTTTTTGGACAAAGATTGTAACTTACATATAGAGGGGGTATTGTGACAATATATGGGTAAAAAATTAACCCATAGGTCTCTGTAAATAGGACATACCAATAAAAAGTGGAATTTGTCCTCTGTTTGTTGTAAACTACATATTTCACAATATCTATCATGATATACCATGATGTCTACCTATTTCAATATTAAGTTTGTGTGTAGAACAGTTTATGGATAAAACTGAGTGATGCAGACAATAGTTCATGTTATCTAATAGGTTTATGTATGAAGTATCTAGGTTGATAGATGAAAAAAAGAAAATCATGGAACTTGATAGTTTTTCTTCCATGGATTGGTAGCTAATGTCTAAAGTAAGCTGTTTGACTGTTAACATAAACAAGTTAACATTATAGACTTCCTGTTCAAACCAAACAAAACTGTTCTATAAAGCAAATCTCTTATAGAGGAGGCCCAATTATGTTTACTTATATCATCAAGAGACTTTAACATTTTATAACATTGAAGGGGATATCTTTTCTCATCCATTTGTAATGTAACCAGAATTCGATTGGTTTTGTACATGTAGTTTGTATGTAACGAAAACTGTTTGCATATTCTGAGAACAATTACATTAGGAACACTCTCTCCTGCATTTTATTCATTTACAGAACTTATTTTGAATACACTCTATTATATCCCTAATAACTGTACCCCACACTTCTGCACCATAGCACAAGATTAGAATTATTAGAGTCAAAAAGCTTAAAACCAGTTCTGGTAACGCTTTTTCCAAGTTTACATAATGCATATTTTACTATGTTTGTTGCATAGTAAATCATTTGATTGTTATAATTGAATAATTTATTTTATTATTTTTTTTACAGATCAGGAATATCAGTATATTCTCTATACAGATTGTTTTTTGTTAAAATAGTAAACAATTAGAAGAGTATGACAATGTAAAATTGTGACAGTGAGGTATGATATATTTTAATCATTCTTTATTGATAAACAAGACCCAGAAAGTATGAAGAGAATATACTTATTTTTAAAATTGCCATAATTTGCAGAGGAGGGAGTTTCATATTGGTTTTTTTTAAAATTGCCATAATTTGCAGAAGAGGGAGTTTTATATTGGTTTTTTAAAATTGCCATAATTTGCAGAGGAGGGAGTTTTATATCGGTTTATCAGCTGTTATATTTTGCTTTTTTGTATTAATTGGGTTTAAACATAACCCTTTTCTTGCCTAAAAAGGCTAAGCTGTAGCAGTGGTCATCCGGTCTATTCACTATTGTTTTATGTTTTGTTTTTTGTTTTTGTTTTTTTTTTTTTTGTTAAAGATTTTAAAAAAGGAAGAAAAATGTAATTTTCATAAATGACACTACAGTGAATCTGGAAAATATATACATATGCACATATACATAATACAGATAATTATTAACAGGGTAGAATTGTTGGCAGGAGAGGTAGCTCTGATGTCATGGTTGGGTGAATTTATATTGAAAGTCTGAGGTTGTTTCACCTACAATGATAACATTGGATAGAGTTATGGTTATAACTTTTCAAGAGTTATGCAAAAATTAGTTGATTATGTCATTATTTTCATGGTTTACTGATTTTAATGAACATTAGGAATCATATGTAACATACACACTTCTGTGAAGGCCATGTGGTAAATAGAAAAAATAAGTGATTGTGAAGATACAAAACTAAATAATTCTCCCCAAAAATATCTAGTTGTATCCAAAGTTCACTAATTGTTGCAATTGAAAAAAACTACTTAGAATGTAATCATTGGTAAATTTCTGTTAAACTTGGAGAGAATGTCATATTAATAATGTCATCCTGACATCCTTTATGTTACCAACTATAACTTAGGGTTCTGCTTAATGAGTAATGTAGGTGTGTAGTTTAATAGTTAAGAATTCAAATTTTTGGGGTAGCAGTGATATCTCAATATATGAATTTATTCTTCTATCTTTGTAGAAAAGGGTTTGTGAATTCTCTTTGAAATAGATTGACAGCTTAAAAGATGTAATGGCTTCTGAAGATTCATCTAAAACCCCAAGTTTACCTAGGGGTTTAATAGGAAGAAGAGGCACCCCAGCTGGACGTGGGGCTAGGTATGATAGCTGTTTTAATAATTTAAAATTAATAATTTTTTACTTACATTTTGAAACAAAGAGAGCAGTTAGCTGCGGTATTTGTTTCAGGTGGTGACTATGTTTAGAAATGCTATAATAATCATGAAATCACCTTTTGGTTTTTTTCTGAAAATTTAAGAAGTTATAGAATTCATTATAAATCTGTAATAATTTCTTTACCTCTGTGAGACATTAGCACATTGAGGTAAAGTGGAAAAATAAAGGATCTGTTGATTAAATGCTTCATCATTTTTGTATGCATGTATATGCTCCAAGTTCACAAGTTGACAATATTTTACAACACATGTTACCAAGGTTATACAATATTCATCATTGTACCTGTCATCTGTTTTTAATAACGTTAATGGTGAGCTAGTTTGGAAAATATTAACATTTCTCATGTAGTCGTCAGTGTGACTTTGTTATTCCTTTTCAGATAGAAAAATAGTTGCTCACAACCATTCAGGAGTGTCAAATGGTACATGGTAGGAAAACCCATTGTAGGTGATGGCTTATGTTTTATCCATAAATACTGTTTGCCTACTTTGTATCTGTAATTATTAATGGGTACCATACTTTTCATTTCAGATTACCTTCAATAAGAGCACCAAGAGACTTGACACTTGGGGGTATTCCAAAGAAAGTTTTTACACCTAATATACCAGCAAGACGTACTGATAAGCCAAAAGAAGAAGAGTAAGATATACAGTTTTATAGATACGAAGTGGCATAGAATAACTGTCCAGATTATTTCACTTACATGTATATCGAAGAGTGGAGTGGAGTAATGCTGTTTAATGCAATAGTCTAAATTCTTTCACTTATACTGAAGGGGTCAGTTCTGGGATGGTGGAGGAAACTGGAGTGACCAGAGAAAACCACTGACCTTTGGCAAGCAAACTGACAAACTTTCTCACACTAGAAGAAGGATTTGATTCTACAGATTAGTATATGTATTTTACACCACTGGACCACTGAGCCTCAAGAGGTCTGCACTGTGAATATGTAGGAAACTTAAATATCCTTGAAAATCATCAGCCATCAGTGGTTCAAATTTATGCTCCCAATTCTGACTTGTTTGGCTGTTTTTGACATTTACTTGTACCTTGTCATTTTCTTGCTCTTATTGTCTGCTTATAAGTATGTGTACATGTTTTACAGTTACAAATTTCTTACTTCTGTTATTACAATTTACAGATCCACATCCACAAAAAAGGTAAAAGAAGATAAAGGAAAAAAAGGATTTGATAAGAAATCTCAGGGTCCTGACAGAGGAAGGGGCAGAGGTCGAGGAAGAGGTCATGATGTCATCCAATCACATTCTATATTTGAACAGGGACCATCTGAAAAGTTGGCAAGACCTGGTGGTAAGGAAACATTTTAACAGCATGTTGACATTAGATAAATTTCTTCATATATGAAATAGAAATACAGCATTCATTTTCTGATCTGTTCCAAATGGATTTACCTTATAAATAGCTGCTTCATGTCACATTGTGCTGTAAAAGTACAAGAAAAATTTCAATTAATCCGAAAATTTATATTCCACAAAAAATTCTGTAAATGGGAAATGGTCTTATCTTCAAACATTTGAGCAGAACAGTTTTAAATTTTTTATATTATTTCATTGCATACAATTTCTTTTTTAATGCAAAGTAAAATGGACTTTCTTTTGAATAAAACACAATCTATATTTATCCGTGTCAGTGTAAAATTAACTCATAATATAAACTTTTTTGGTCTTTTTAATACAATCTGCTTGCATTCATATTGAATGATTTATAAAGGTGGAACATTGATGTTACTTTTTCTCTTTTATTGTCAATGTTGTCACATCCATTACATTCAGTTTTCAGTTTTTAAATATGGAATACCTTGAAACATGATTACAGGTAATGGTTGTATTAAGATATATCATTACAAGTTTTCTTTTTGATATGCAGGTTCAGGATGGGGAGGAGGAGGTGGTGGGGGTGGAGGTGGTGGAGGAGGAGGAAGTGGGGGATCATCATTGTCATCTGGAGGATTAAAGTCAAGTATTAAAAGAGACAAAGAAGATGATAAGGAAGTATTGGATTATCTACTTAAAGATGATGTAAGATTTATTGTACATTTCTTACATGTTACCTAAAAAAATTACTACCAGTTTTAGTATAAATATTTGCTGACACAGTACAAGCTAGATTCAAAGCTGCCAATTTTTAGGTCGAATATTGGTTTTACTTAGTATCTTGAGAAAACCATCGACTTCAGCTGATAAACTGACAAATTTTTTAATACTATGTGTATGGATATATGAGATTTTAACCTATGCTGTAATTCAGAAACACAGTTAACTACTTGGCCACCTTTTGTGTGATCATGGTTATAAGAGACAAAGAATATTTTATATTATTTGAAAACTCAAATTACCTGTATATTAATTTAGTATTATCAGTGACACTAAAATTTGTGAAGATATCCAATTTTATTATGTTATACTGCTATGCTAAGAAAATTTGAATGTATGAACATGTTATATATATCTAGGTTAATTTTTAGTTTGTAGAGTACAGTTTTGGTAGAGAAGAAGCCTATCTAAAACCAGTACAGTTACCTCTCTGTCATGTTCACAGTATAAAACAGGAAACAGACCAGAAAATAACAGTAAAAGTTAAAGGTATATAAAGATTGGTAATAATTACATCACCATCAACAAAGTTGGGGTGACTTATTGATTTACCCTTTATTACTATTATTATTTTTTTTCCGCCATACTTATGTAATCACCATAGCTCAAAAACAGTTTGTTGGTGAAATGTGATGAAATTTTGTACACTTTTTCCCTATGACATATAGTTGTGCCTTTTGGGGGTCACGTCTGATTGGTTGAAAAAGAAAGGGAGATAATAACGATGTCACACTCTACTGATTTTGCACTCTAGAAAAGAAACTAATTGACTGATCTCGATCAAATTTGTTTTGTCGGTACAGTTTTAGATGCTCTACATGTTGTACCACAAAGTCAGACATTGTGATCTTATTTTCATGGTCCAGTGATTCTCTTTGTTATTTTAAGAGTTATTGAATGGACTTTTTCCGCCACACTTTTGTAAACAGCATTGTTTAAAAACGGTTTGGTGGAATGTGATGAAATTTTGTACACTTGTTCCCTATGACATGTAGTTGTGCCTTTTGGGGATCACATCTGATTGGTTTAAAAAGAAAGGGAAATAATGACGATGTCACACTCTACTGATTTTGCATTCTAGAAAAGAAACTAATTGACTGATCTCGATGAAATTTGTTTTGTAGGTACAATTTTAGATGCTCTAAATTTTGTACCAAAAGTTGGACATTGGACCTTATTTTCATGGTCCAGTGATTTACTTTGTTATTTTAAGAGTTGTTGAACAAAAGTTTGTAAACAGCATCTCTGAAACACCATTTGATAGAATGTAATGATACTTTGTACACTTGTTCCCTATGACATGTAGTTGTGCCTTTTAGGGGTCACATCTGATTGGTTGAAGTAGAAAGGGAAATAATAACAATGTCACACTCTACTGATTTTGGACTCTAGAAAAGAAACTTTCTAATGTACAAGGTTGCCACCATTTGGGGTGACTTACCCAGTGATTGAGCCCTGCTCAAATGCAATCTCTAGTTTTATATCGTACCCTGTTTTTTAGTTCACACATATTAGTGTCACATTAGCTGTATTTTTTCTGTTCATAATCCAGTTTTAAGAGGTTGAGCATGTTGTTTTAATGGTAGATAAAATAAGGTTTTTTTTATCTGTTTCTATAGGTGTGTCTAGTTCCACTCTTTACCTTTTTATCTTCTTGAAACAAGCTGGGCCAAGTGGGCATATGAGTAATGTTGGATAAATGAATAAGTATGTCATTAGTCAAAATGAAGAATATCTCACTTAAATTTCTAAAGGTTACTTTTTTAAAATATTGTGCTTAATGCAAAAAAATCTTAGGTAAAAACATCTTGTTTTTGTTCTCAGAAGAACCAGTAAATACAAGTGAAGAGATGGAAACAGAAAATAAAAAAGAATTAAAGAAAGATGTTAAAGATAAAACATTGAATAAAACAGAAACTGTGCTAGAAACATGTCGTGATGTTTTTAGTTCATCTCACAAATCAGGTTTGTAGTTTTGATATGAACTTTGTTGAATGATAATATAAATGCTGTATATTTGTTATATTTTCCCATGGCTTTATTTTTCACCTAAATCACTATCAAGTATGTTTCTGCTAATATAAAGAGACTCGGTTAATGTTTTCTAAAATTTGCATAAGAAAGTTTTGCACAAATGAAATTGTGTATTAAAAACACTTCTGTAGAACACTGGCCCCAGTTTCACAATCATTCCTTAACTTAGACTTTCCTTAACTTAAATTTAGCAAATTTTGACTATCTCTTTTTGAATTACAAATAAACCTTTGTAATGAAACTAATTACAGATGTTACAAGCTTGAAATGATTTTCAAAATGACACCTGAATATCAGAACAATTAACAAAATAATTCAGATTTCAAATCTGCCAGATTTAAGTTAAGGAAAATCTTAGTTAAGGAATGATTGTGAAACTGAGGCCAGGTGTCTGAACTACAGTACACTCAAAACATAAAAGAACATCGTTAAATTTAATGTAAAATTCAACTGTGAACGCATACAGTTTGTAACCAGATACTCTTATATTCATGATAAACAAATCAAGAATTAACATTTTATCTTTGATACTTGAAGGCTAATGATAGTATAAAGTTAAGTATTTAACATCCATTACCGGTGGATATTTCCCATTAAACATATACATGTCAGCAAAAATTTATAAACTTTTAATTTTAAATTATGCTGAATTGTAATTTCTGAAAGAGTTCACAAATTAGAGAGTATATCCTTATGTCTTTAATCCTCCACAAACATTTTTTTTGATTTTACAGTATTAATATTTTGCAACATCACCCATATATCTCAAAAATTTTAATTAACCCTTAATGTAAAACCCCTTTTTACTCACTCACTTCACACATTTGTTACAGAAGAAAGCCTGCCATCTAAGAAATAAAAACCTTTTTTGATGCTTTCCAGTTGATAGTTGCTATAATACTTTGTTAGATTTTGAGAAAATGGTGATTTTTTACTGTTATTTGCATACATTGATAAATTCAACATGTGCCAAAATCAGTGCATAATAAGCATACATTAATCTGTTTGGTTGATGGTTAATGAATTTTGGAATGTAATTCCTAATGTAATTTTAGGAAAGCAAGTGTGTTTTTTTTATTAAAGTTCCTTAGTTGAGGTTGACATATGAAAAAAATGCTTAAAATGCTTAATTAAGCAACATATCGCAATCTGATTGGTGATCTCTCCTCTTATTTTTGTTAGATTTTGATGACACTTAGCCGTTGTGTTTGTTAATCAAATACTTTGGTTTATGCTGACATATGAAAAAAAATGTGCATAATTGATTATCAAATTGGTCATTGGTTTCTGAATGATAACTCTTGTAATTATGATCAGATTATGAACAAACTTGGTATAAATCCCTTTAGGTTGATGGTTTTCAAATTATAACATTTGTATTTTGATTGGAATTTGTTACAAACTAAGTACTTCTATCAAGTTTGATGAAGACAAGTTCATGTAACCTCTGATAGTACTGATATCTGATTGGTCAACATAGTGCTATAGAAATATTAGTCAAAATGGTGCTATAGAAATATTGATCAAAATGGTGCTGTGGACTGATTGGCAAAATGTGTCCATTTGATAAATTCTGTATTATATATAAATACAGAAGCAATTGAGCCATTTATTCAAATTACCTTTTTTTTTCACTGCAGAGACAGGAGAACTGTTGTTTTTCCAATTCCCGGATATAATGCCAGGAACACCGGCAAACAGAGATTCTGAACAGAAAACTAACAAAAATCAGAAAGAGAAAGCTGAAGTAAGATTTTTATAGTTTCAATTATTGTTTTAAAACAATTCTTCACCATTTTTTTTACTTAAGTAAATAGAACACTGGCTTTGTGAGAGTTCCATTTTGGCTTGAATCAGATGTAGCCAGCATTTGGAAAAAAGTTGTAGTTCATTGAATCTTCAAAACAGATATAGCAGTTTTAGTGACTGACTACTTATTAATACATCAAAGCTATTTACATGAATTTGGAACTTTGCGTTTTGAGTTAAATAGATAAATAATTAAAACCTCTATCAAATTCCATTCCTTTTGTCAATTACTGTGCATCAAAACTAATAAAATGCATCAGCTTCAAATAAAAGAAAGAATTTGCAACTTAAAAGTACATTGCAACAGTCAACCCAACAAAGAACACAACAAAAGAAATTATTAAAACAAAAAGACAAAAAAGACAAACATACATGTACATGTCTTGTGAGTCTGTGACCCTTGATTATAAAATTACTAACAATAGATAGACAAGAGTGCAATTCATCAGTGGTGTAGTTATAGAGCTATTGGAGGGCCTCCAATTATTTTTTAAACAGCTTCTCCAGAAGTTTGTTTTGTTTCATTTGTTGTCTCTGGCTATAGAACCTTCATCATGTTATCAGTATGACTTTTACGTTCTCTGATACGGAAAGAAAAGCCTTGATTATGAACTACATTCATTAATGTCATATTTGACTTTTGATGTAAACAACACCCTGACATTTAATTGTGGAGAACAACTTCTTAAAATTAGAATAAAGAATTTTGGTTGAGACTTACAGTTGCAAACTCTATTGCCATGCACATTTTATTGATCTGCCTCTTGTTTTGTTTCTTATTTAGGATGAGTTAGAAAACAAAATGAATTCATGTACTTTGTCTGACTTCTCTGAGGGACAGATGGGTAAACTTGTAGTTAGAAAATCTGGAAAAACACAGCTTATCCTAGGAAATGTTACCTTAGATATATCCATGGGAACCAAATGTGGATTTTTACAGGTAATGGAAAAGTTACAAAAGTGTAACATATATATATAAACTTATAAAGAGAATCCATTATGAGTTTGAGGTCTAGATGGGGAAAATCTGATCGAGTGGTCACCTGGTCAGAATTCCCCGTGAATTCCACTGAATTCACTGTGATTTCCACAATAATATTTCATACATGGTTATGGTTACTGTTCATCTTCAATGACTAGACTTACTGATATTCTTTTGGACATCCTCCTTTAAATAAATATCAGCACTTAAATATTAAATTCCCGAGTCATATAATGGCACTATTTTACAGTATGTGACAGCAATATTATCTTTCAAATGTGTTAAAATGTACACCATTTCAACATTTTTCAAAATTACTATATATACTAGTACAGTATAACCTGTGTATAAAGTCCACCTAGGGGACTGAACAAAAATGGACTTAATAGACAGGTGGTCTTTATATAGAGGGTCCCCTATATGTACGAGTAAACATACAGTGTTTAAAATAGTTAAATAAGTGAAAATATGCAGTACCTATTAAAAACTTATTAATATATACATTCATAAAGTTATTTTCATTTTATTTTTTAAAAACAGATTATTCAGAAATAATTATTAAAAAAACCAAACTTTTTAAATTTAATAAACTGTACATCAGAAAAGATTATTTGGTTAAACTCTACCTATTATATACACTTGACTGATTGTGTCTTTGTTGTTATAAGTAGCAGCAAAGGTGTCACAAATTAAACAATTATATATCAAACAAAATTGATAACAATGGATATTTCTATCTTTATATCTGATGGCTTCAATTGTTGACATGATAAGTATGACTTCATATATTTTTCTTCAAAATTTTACGTAATATCAGTCAGTCGATAATGTAGTCTTTACTACAGTAGATTTTTAAACTACATGTAAGTTACTACATTGTATTTAGTGTGATCAAATATTAAAATTATTTATTGCCAATCTTCATACATCACAATATCAAAGAAATGTGGCTGATATTTACTGCACAAAATTTGGGAAATTATAACATTTAATAAAAAATTATATTAAAAAAGTGGACTTTATAGACAGGTTCTGTAGTCATTTGGGACTGAAAAGGGTGGACTTTATTCACATTAGACAGGTGGACTTTATATAGAGGTTCATTATATAGTAAAATCCATTGGGGATACTTCAGAGTGGTTGCTATAGACAGGTGGACTTTATATAGAGGTGGACTCTACAGCAGGTTATACTGTATTTAACCTGTTGTACAGTAAATACATCTTTAAGTCAAGTGGTCTAAGGCCTGCACTTACAGATCACAGTGCCTCTACCCACCTTCCTTCAAATCCCACTCAGGCAGATTCTAGTGTGTCTTGCGAAGGTCGGTGGTTTTCTTGGCACTCTGGTTTCCTTCACCATCTGAGAACTGACAAACTATTTATAAATAAAAGAATCTTGACTTAAGCATAAAAAACACCATTACTCAACTCAACTAAATGAATACATCTAAGTAGAACAGCTTGTAAAGCCATCTAAACTTCATATCTCTTACTTACACTTGTGGTGTTCCTAGCTGAATGGTCTAAAGCACTAGCCTACAGATCATAGTCCCTCTCAGTCCTTGGTTTAAATCCCACTTTGGCAAAGATCTTTTGTGAAAACTTTTGCTGGTTCTGGAGGTCAGTAGTTTTCCCTGGATATTCAGTTTTCTTTTACAGTGCAAGAACTGACCACCTTGATATCAGCAAAAGAACTAGACTAGAACATAAACTACCATTACTCCACACCAATCTTTAAAACTCTTTTTAATGATATACTACAAAGTTAAATTTGTGGATCTTTTCCTTTTTCAGGATGTAGTTTCCATTCAGACAGATGGGAAGGCAGGACATATGAGTGTATTAGGACATGTGTCACATAGACTTGTTTGTACTCCAGACTTTGAAAGTTTACTAAAGACATTATGATACAATGGATTATTTATTTTCCTATTTATAAATATGATGGTTGATCTTGTTAATACTTATCCTGGATATTCAGGCTTTTTGTTTTAAGCTCACCTGAGCTGAAAGCTCAGATGAGCTATTGCTATCCATCTTCGTCTGTTGTACGTAAACTTTTTACATTTTAATCTTCTTCTCCAAAACCACTGGGCCAAATTTAATGAAACTTGGTAACTATCATGCCTGGGTGAAGCCCTTTCAGATTTTCACAAATGAAGTAGTTGTGTCCCCTTGGGGCCCCATAAGGGGGGAAAAAGTGAAAAACTTTAAAAATCTTCTCCTCTGAATCCACATGTACAAGAGATATACCTTAGTTATTTCGTTTATAATATCCTTAGGTCATATTCAGATTTGCACAAATAGTAGCCATGGACCTCAAAATGGGGAAATTGTAAGGCTAAAATTGCTTATTGCTAAAAATTATATATTTGTCACTATATCTTGAAAACTATTAACTTTTTGTATAGGCACATATACTAGAATATTGTAGGTATTGACATGACAATCATTTTGATATATGGTACAAGGTCATATATTCGAATGTCAAGGTCATAACTGCATAAGAAGACTGAAATTGTGCATTATCTTGAAAACTTTTAACTTTTTGTACAAGCATGTATATTAGAATATTGTAGGTATTGATATTACAACCATTTTGATTTATGGTTCAAGATCATACATTGAAAGGTCATGGCTGCATAAGTATACTGAAATGGTTAATGATTTAGAAATTATTCATTGTACTATAGTTAAAACATGCATATTAGCTTTTTTTGAATAAAATGTGACTAAATTTTTCTGATTAATTATTGTGGAATTTTGTAAAGTTACTGTATTTAAGTTCTTTGCAAACAAACTTAGAACATATCCTCAGGTGACAGGTGAGAGTTAAGGCCCATGGGCCTCTTGTTTTTTTTTTTTTTTTTTTTTTTTTTTTTTACTTGATGTGCAGGTGAATTACACCGTTCTTATAACAATTCTCAAAACTTTATAGAATAACATGAACTATTTAAGATAGCAAAAAGTAATTGACAAGACTAAAAGTGATGTACAAGCTGAAACAGGTAAAAATGAGATGGGGGATTTTTTGGATGTGTATTTTCAGACATATACTGAAAATAACTGTTTATTTATTGTTTTTTTTTTTCAATAAAATCTTTTATAAAACATTTATATCTTTATGAGTTATTGAATTATATTTGTTAGTACATTTATTAAAATACTGCAAATTGGCCAAGTGACCAATACAGGCCCTCATGGGTCCTGTTGTGTGAGTACATGTACTAGTAGAAAGAAGGGTATTTTTCTCATGTTCTCTAACTTACTGACTTTGAAATAAAAACACTAGCTTCATAAGCCTTCACAATGAAATAAAGTAATTTTTGAAAACATGTACTTGACTTAAGTCAACATAACCAATAACAGAAAACAGACAAATTGGTAAGCATTAAAAACAGAACATGATAAACATAGAGATACTACTGACTAGACAGGCATTGACGATTGATTGAATTACTTTTGATGGTCACAAACTATTCTATTTATTATACATGTACTCTTGCAAAAAGTTTGATAGGTATAAATAGGAATCACCATGTCCTTCCATGAAAATAAATGTGTCTGCTCAATAATTTACACATCTGGATGGATTCTACATATCAAAACTGACACAAAAATAAAAAAGCAATTTGTCCCATCCTACATTTACATGTTGAGGTCAAAGTTCAAGGTTACATGATATATGGAGATATTGTGGCAGAGGGTATTTAGCTCTCAAGAACAGTTCTAGTTTTACAATTCCCTGTGTTTCATTTATTGAAAAAGGATAAGTTTGGTTCATGCAAAGGGTCTGTCTGCATAAACTTATATGCTGTTTTGTTTTGACTGTCAAAAGATGTGCAGATATAAATTGGCATGAACAGGAAAAACTAATCATCAAAAATGCTTTTACTTTTAACTTAGAACAATAGTATAAAAAATATTGATATGTGCCAGATTATACCATTCTGGCATAACAACTCCGATGTCTGCAAAACAGATTATTATTATTTTATTGGGCCATAACTTTGATTGATGCTAATACTAAAATTTCTGGTATATGAATGTTAATATATATAGGAGGAAATAATAATTTAACATTTTTTCACAGAGACGGGAGTCTCTTTGCAACTAAACATTTAAAATTTTCACCGCAGGAGTTGAAGAATTTCAAGACTCATAGTGACCTTCCAATATTGTGATAGTCTGTAATCATCCCCTGTTAACTTTTGCATATATTTAACTTCTCCAGTACAAGTGTGCCACTGACAGTGAAACTTGACAAGGTTATTTTAGTTTTTTGACTTTGACTTTAGTCATGCAGTGTATTTTCGTCATGAACATAAAGACCTCTAAGCTGTAGAGTACATTTGACATTGGTAAAATAAGAATTTGATTGACCTTGAAGATGAAGATGGTACTGACCTTAGATAAAAAACCTAAACACAGTTTTCTTTTCAAAAATCACAATTATCTTATATACATGTAGTAAAACGTTTTTCATGATCGAGATCCCTAAAGACCATTCTTGAGTGTATTAAAAGCATTCCAAGGACCACATATGATAAGAGCATTAAAATGACACTCCTCGCAAAATCTTTAGATTTATCTTAATTTTACACCAAAAACTATCTGCTCTAAATGAATATATCAATAGCCTTGACACAATACAAAACTCATCATAAATTTCAGACAGGGAAACAACCTTTACATTTATATATGTATGAAAATATTGTGTTACAGTTGCCATTTTACCTTATGACATGTAGTCTTTGAAGTTAGTTGACTTTTAGTCAGCTAGTCAGCTTTGGTCTTCATTGTTGGTCAAAATTGCAACAAGGTTAACAGACCTCAGTCATGAAATGACAGCCAAAATTGCCCAATTTTGGTCATACCACCTTTAGTGTTATGCACCCATATTTCAATAATTTTTAAGTAACACCAGGAATGTTGATATTTTTTAAAATCAGAAGAATTCAAACACTATTTCTATACTAAATTTATGACCCAAATGCAAATTTTAACAAGTTTAGCAAACATTTTGTTACCATGGCAACCACACAGAAAATTGTAAAATTTTACCTCAAAATAGACCATTTTCATTATGAATCTGATGGTCAACAAACCCCGAACTACATATAACGGCACATATTGTACTTGAATCCTCAAATATTACTTTTTTTCTTTTTCAAAAAAAATCAATACCTTGTCTGATTCATTTTTTCAGAAATTTGGAAAATGTGTCAATCATGCTAAAAGAACATGGCAATGTTTACATGCAAAATGTGGTCCAGGCATAGGAAGTGCATTGTTCAGCTCAAGTCTTTACGCCGCAAATATAGTGTGATAGTCATCCAACTCAGCTTAATTCTTTAGCAAACGTCAGAAGCTCTCACCTTGGCAAAATTGCAAAGTGCTATCTATTAACAAATTTAAATGAGCAGGGTCTAAGTAAAGACCCCTGAGTTTTTAATATGCACTACTTTTGACCGTCCCCCATCCGGTCTTATCACAACTGAGGTCTTTATACAGCTTCTTGCCCTCAGCTGAAAAGCTTAAAAGCTTTATTTGATATCGTTTATACTAAATGCATAAAAGGTTAGTACCTATGATTTCTACAAAGATTGATGACTTTTTCATACATGAAAGGTCACATTGACCTCCTTTATAAGAAAAATCTTAAAGAGCTATTGATCTTGCTAGTTTAAATGCATGATAGTTTGCAAAAAACCAAGCTCTTTTTTACCTGGTAGTCGTTAAAAGTCTGGCCTCTATATAAATTCTCAATTTCAAACGATTTTGAATAGCATCTTTTTTGTCTGTATAATAGTCAAATAGCTATTATGACTGTTTTAACTGATATGATAAAGGAAATTTTAACATTGAAAGCTGAGTATAATTTTTTCAGAATTAAATGTGGTAGACATAATTATTATAATACATGTATTATATTTTTTTAATTATATTATTATTATTATTTTTATTTTTTTATTATTTTTTTTTTTTGTGAGCTAGATTAGGTTTCTTTTTATTTATTATTATTATTATTATTATTATTATTATTATTATTGGTTTTTTATTATTATTGTTGTTGTTATTGTATTTTTATCAATCTCGGTTACGGTCGCAAAGAAGTGTCAAAGGATTGAAATTTATCCTTATGCTGTGTGTGATCATAATTTTTGTCCAGGTGAGCTATCCATGTCCATAAATGTAATCGCAGAGTAATGTCCCCTGGATTTTGTGTTTATAACCTTTGTTATCTATAAGTATATTTAAATCGATCAGGAATTCAAGCTTAAATTTTAAACTTTTTCATTTGATTTAAGAAAAAATATGATGTTTAAATCTACGTCAAAAATTTTAATAATAACAAAATTGACAGCAGGTTAACTACCGGAAGTAATTTCCACGCCTGCGTATTGACATAGAGCAACCGATATCGAAGTAAATAATGGCGAATCTTCCTATATGAACTGTTTCCAAATCGGTCACATCCGTGCTTCTATATGGCTTCCTTAATGATAAATTGAACTTAAATCAAAAGAAAGGAAGTCAATGATTTTTGCAGTACCTGTTTGACGCTATCATCTTTCCCGAGGTGAGAAAAATTTGTGATTGAATTGAAGGGATTCTTTTGTTTTGATATTTTTTTTGTCGTTTTGACGTCGCGAAGTACTGTATGATTCAACTTTATAAAGTTGTTTGTCTTGTTTTACAGATGGAATTAAGGGTCGGCAATAAGTATCGTCTCGGAAGAAAGATCGGTAGTGGATCCTTCGGTGATATTTACTTAGGTTGGTGAATTTTTCTTGACAAAGAACTTGATCTAAGGGGCTTATACTGAACTGTCAAAAATCATAACTTAAAATGTAGTGAATCATCTGGTAGCTGAGTTGTTACACAGATGTTTCAGATGATCTCAATATGTATTTCTTAATGTATACTAACATAATGTTACTTAACATGATGAAAGTTAGCTACAAGATAAATAGGTCTTTTGATTGAATATTGGAATGATATTCACAGGTTCATCATGACAATGAAACATGGGGATATTATGTAGGGTCACCATAGGTCACACTTCTGCTTACAAGTACATAGTAAACTGATTTGTTTACTGAGTCACTATTCACACTACATTAAATCCTTGTAACATGAAATTCCTTCATTGTCAGATTTATATTCAAGAGCCTAACTGTTGCAAATATCCCATAGATATATGTGTAACATGAGAACAATTTCAGGGTAGAATATGTAATATCTGTGACTTGAGCAAGTACTGAGGTAGGGACATCCCCCTAGTTTCTGTATCACATGGAGATATTGTACAAATTTTTCTCAAGATGAACTTTATACAACTGATAGTCATTTATCCCTAATAAATCACTTGATAGTGATTTGTAAAATTGTGTTAGAAATTCAGCACAATTAGTCTTCTGGACTGAATGTCAGTTTTAGTTAGCTTGTAATTAAATTAATTATATAATTTTGAATATTCCACAGGTACTGATATTTCTAATGGTGAAGAAGTTGCTATAAAACTAGAATGTGTCAAAACAAAGCACCCCCAACTCCATATAGAGAGCAAAATCTACAGGATGATGCAAGGAGGAGGTAGGTTTTATTAACTTTAAACTTTTAGATAACCCCATATTAAGAAAGATTTCTGATGATTAATTAAATGTTTTCCTTGGCAGTTCAAAGTTAAAGGATTCCTTTAAAAAATTAACCCTGTTCATAATTTTGGTTTTAAATAGATGAGGGTTGAAACATTTTGTTTCTGAAAATGATTTTTAGAAGCTGTAAGTTTGAGTTTAAAATCCTATGTGGCTATTGGCTGGCTAGGAACAAAGATTTAGAGATCAACAAATACTTACAGACCTTAGACAAGCAGATATTTCAAATATTTTTTAGATAGAAGATTTTAGTGCTGTGATTTTGTACTGCTGTAAATCACAATAGATTTTATTTTATTGACAGTTGGTATACCTACTATAAAATGGTGTGGTGCAGAAGGAGATTACAATGTTATGGTAATGGAACTGCTGGGACCTAGTCTAGAAGATCTGTTTAATTTTTGTTCACGGAAATTTAGTCTCAAAACAGTATTGTTACTAGCAGACCAGTTGGTAAGTATATATTAGAATTTAAAATACTTTGAAAAGTATAAATGTGTTTTTAAATTGAACAAATATCCTGTACTCAAGTTTATTTAGGGAGAAAAAAGCCCATTTCAACTTTAATGAAAAAAATAATTGCAAGATGATTTTATATTGATATGAAAGGTTAATTACTAAATGATAGAAATTGCATAAATGATAAACCCTCATTTTCCCCCAAAAAGTTGGAATTTTGGATGTCTTGAATACAATTTTAGACATATTTGAAGCATAAAAACAAAATTTTAGATAAAAGTTTGTTATTTGAAGATCAGAACTTAATTGACTCCCAAAGAGAAAGATGAAAATGACACAGAAATTTTACTTAGTTTTATAGACGTTTTGCTTTGAAAACTTAAAAGCGTCACAGTGTAAATGTTTTGAAGATAAAAACCAAGTAATTTCTAAAGAGAAAGACAAAAATGAAATGTTAATATACACAGAATTGTCGGCTATATCATTGAACTCTTGCAGTCTTAAGGTCCCAGACTAAATTTATTAACCTTTGGTAACTGGATGACAGCCAAACAAAATCATCTTATATGTGTACATAAAAACTATCAATTATACATATTTTGTAGACTATGTTCTCCATTATGAAACATAAATCATATATCAACAGCATTGTTATGGTATCAAATCTATCAAAGAAGTCTTCTGGGAAATGCCTATAAAATGAAATTTCATGACATGCATATCATTTTTATGCTTTCTTAATTTCAGATAAGCAGGATTGAATATATTCATTCTAAAAATTTCATTCATAGAGATGTGAAACCAGATAATTTTCTAATGGGTCTTGGTAAAAAGGGAAATCTTGTGTATATAATTGACTTTGGACTTGCAAAAAAATATCGTGATGCACGAACACATCAGCATATACCATATAGGGAAAATAAGAATCTCACTGGAACAGCAAGATATGCCAGCATTAATACACATTTAGGAATTGGTAAGTCAATAGTTTATGTTTACATCAAACTTACAATGATGAGACATAGCCTGTCACCAAAAATAAATCTAGACTAATCCTTTCTTTACTCCAGATATGACTTTTTATTTGGTACTTATAAATATATGTATAGTGAAAGTTTCTTTAATTAATATATTGTCCTTTGCACTTCACAAACAAGATTGGACATATCCTCAGGAGTGTTAAGGCCCATTACCTTGTTTTTGTGTTTTATTTTAACTGTTTATTTGTTTTATGATTTTTTATAGAACAAAGTAGAAGAGATGATATGGAATCATTAGGATATGTATTTATGTATTTCTTGAGAGGAAGTTTACCTTGGCAAGGCCTCAAAGCTGCCACCAAAAGACAAAAATACGAAAGAATAAGTGAAAAGAAAATGTCTACACCTATTGAAGAACTATGTAAAGGATTCCCATGTGAGAAAATAAGTTAATGTTATTCTTATTTTAAATTCAGTTGATACAGGATGTCAGAAAATAAGTAAGATTTGCTGCTTTCTTCACTTGAGATGTGAATCAAATTAAAATCTATCGAACCTGTTCTTAACTGAAAATTATCATTAAAAATGGAAATTTATTTATCACATCATACATGTATGTATATTTTATTGATAAAATTCCAATAAATGCACATTTGTATTCAAGTTGCATCTTTTCATCATAAAATTGTGTGTAATGTTGAAGGTGAAAAAAAAAATAGATAGAATTATGTCAAAAGGTAGATCGTTCTTACACAGAAGGAAAATTACTAAAGTAATTATTGTGTAATATTTATTCTTTTGCAGCGGAATTTGCGACATATTTAAATTTCTGCAGATCTCTACGGTTTGATGACAAGCCAGATTATTCATACCTAAGACAGTTATTCAGAAACTTGTTTCACAGACAAGGCTTTACATATGACTATGTTTTTGACTGGAATATGCTCAAGTTTGTAAGTACTTAAACATTATCATAACACAGGTAATAGGACAAATATCTTTAATTAACCATATTTTTATTAAAATAATGAGATGACCTGCAAATATAACCATTGTATAAAGTAAAATACATACTACAATATATATATATATATATATATATATATATATATATATATATATATATATATATATATATATATATATATAGTTATACTTATCCAAGTAAATTTCTTGCATTGTTATTTAGGAATTTTAAAATTCATCATAACTAAATGTATTAATGTCCACAATATAAACTTTCAAGAAACATTTTGTTGTAAACTCATCCCAATTCTCATTTAATATTTTTAATTAAATACATTTGTAATAGCAAGAAACAGTAAATTTTATGTGATATAAATGGTTAAATATAGATTTTTTTCAATACAATTATGTCTAGGGTGGAATTTTTACTAGTGTAAATTTAATATTCAGCGGTTGAATTTAGTTTTTTATTTAAAAATGAATATTTGTTTGTGATAGGGTGGTAGAAATAATGACGATGCAGAGCGAGGAAAAGTTAGTTCATCAGCCAGACCACTTCATGGTACGGCAACACAAAGTAGGATGAGGCCAGATCAAATACCTGTTCCTACAGCTACCCCACCTGGAGAATATCCTAGTAAGTTTACATTTAAAGATTGAATGAATTTGCATTAATAATTTTAAATTCATATCATGTGAAATATTCAGATGTCAGCAGATAACTGAGGATATTGGAAGAGGATTCCCCTATTGTAGAAGTACCACAGATAGATAATACAATACATCCAGCCCCCTGCCTCTTGATTTAGTCTCTGATTTTCAGCTTAGCATGAACTTCTAGGATTTATTTTTACTGCCTTCTGTCGTTGCGGTTTGGCTTCTCCACGATGTCTTCCTAAATATATTTTTATATGCAAGTTATCTAGTGTTCAGGTCTCTTATCTTGAGTTTTAGTGTCAATCAATGGTGTAATATTATTTTGAAGTGATTATTAAAGATTTGAGAAGTATTGTTGTAATGGATTGGAGTGTTTCAACATTAGACTTGTGTCACAGTGCTTGTAACTGTAAGCCAGCTAAACAAAGCCTTAATTGTGATTGATATTGATGACAAACATGATGCTTGGACCTTAAATCTTCAATTATCCTTGGCAAATAAGGTAATAGTAACTTGATGGTGTCTTTTTTCTTTGTACTGATAAAATGTGAAACGTGGTTTTGACTAGATTTAGCCATTTCTTGTGTTCATGTTTGAGAAATGATGTTTAGAAAAGTCAGAAGAACAGTGTCAAAATCTCCAAAGATAATCATAAGTAATTAGTTTCTCTAAGTTATATTCTTTTCTGAAAGAAAAATTTTCTAATCTGTAGAATTGTTTGATGACGGCATATGGATATACATGTAGTACAATATGATTAATCATTAAGGGTATTTGGTAGTGTATATTTGCAGTTATTAAGACCAATCAAATAGGTTCTGTTCTATTGAATAATTTTCAATTTTCTCGTATACAATTAACAATTGTGTGATTGAAACATGAGTTTTAGGTGGGTTGAATTCAATTTTCACAAACATAAACATTTTTCTTCATATACATGTAATTATACATATTGATTTTGCTATCAATCATACTCCTGTTGAATTTTGTAATAAAGTTTCTTTTTACATGTGTATTTCAAGCAGGAGTACCTGTTAGTAGTAAACGATGCAAAATTTGCATTTTAAATGTTTTATATTTTGACAGTTAAAACTCTTGCATTCATTTTTCTTGGGATAATGCATGTCTAGTGATTTCATTTTTCATGGTTATTGGAATTTGAATTGGCAAATGATTTTTACTTTGATCAGAAAATAAACTGTATAGAATTTAGTAGAAACTATAAAATGTAAAATATTACTTGTTGAGATATGAATATAGTTTAAATATGTAGAATTTGCATGGTATACAAGTACATTGTCAGGAGCTGATAAAAATCTTAAGACCACAAGAACCACAGGCCAGTAATAAGTTGTTTGTCCCCATTTGTTCTAACTTTTACTGTGCTGTATATACTCATCAAAGTTTACCTTTACATTATTCGGCAAGCTGATCCTCCGATTCTCACAAAAAAGGTATCTTTAATAGAATGCATGTCATCACTAGAAGTGTTGCCTAGAAATTGTAAGATAATGCTAGGAATGAGGCTGGCCTAATTTCAAGTTTGAGTGTTGTGTCTAAGAACATAAAAGAAAATTTACAAAATATGAGTTATTGTTTTGGATGATGACCATGTAAATCAGATCCCTGTTTATCAAGCATCTCCATTTGGAAATTTGAAATGGTTTTAAAATTTAATCTTTTAATAGTTCCAATTAATAAATAAAAATAACTGTAAAGAAGTTGAAGATATTTAAGTTTTTCAGCTCAAATTTAAGGTTCTAGCGTATTTTATTGTATGTAAAATTTAACTTTTGTAAATTTCACTTTACAAACTTTGACCAACTTTCATATTCTGATAAAAGTTCAGACATCTTGTTTTTGCATACTATGTGGTCAGATTGAAAATATCCCATCTTTCTTATTTATAAATCTAATCGTTTATAGTTTGTGTTTGTTTTTAATTTCATGAGATAAGATAATTCAGCCCTTGATTTGTACTGTATACAAATATTGTTTTGAATGTTCATGCAAAGATTATTTTTTATATTCACATAAATAGTAATGTATCATCAACATCAGAAATGTACATTTCATCTTGTGCATGTATTCATTTGAATAATCAGAATATCATGCAATGTCTAGAATTGATTGTAACATTTGGGCTGTCCATCTTTTAATCATTAATTTGTGGGCTTTTTCATTTCGCATCCTGCTTGTTATGTGATGCAATAATAAGAAAAAGAAAACATTTTCCTATAACATTAAGCCATTTGGCACTTAACACTTGGGTGGAGGTTGGATGATGGATGATTTCAAAAGCAATTGCTGTATTTGGAATGCTTACACAGCTAGCAGGCACTTTTTATACATAATCTGTTCAAATTTCTGTGAATTCAGCTATCGCTGATTTTTTGACAAATGAATTGACTTGCCTGTTAAATATATAGAAATATATTGAGTCATATCATATCAGGAATAAACAAGTAGATCAAAGTTATTTAGATAACCCTTCAGGTAAATTCCTAAGAATGTGTCTTTTGCCTTTGAACTAATTTTTTTTTTACATTTATCTGAAAAATGTTTTTTGTTTTTTTCATTAAACTGAATATTGTCATAGATTACTGTAAGTCTGACATTTCTGTATCTGATTGTAAATCTGAAAATACAAAAGTAAATACAGTAAACACATAATAGCATATATCTGATAACTGCATAAGATTTTTTAATCCGAAACCATTTCCTATATATTCTATCAAAAATACCTGCATAATTGCATAGTCAAAAATGTCCACATCAAATTTATCATATAGAAAATTTCTGGATCCAGTTCCCTAAAAAACTGCATACATTGAACTGTTATTCAGACATGTTAAAATCTAAAGTATCTCCGACATTTTTTATCAATACACAAGACTTGTGTACATTCCTGTCAGTTTTTGATGAACATTCAGATAATAAAGACCCATAATCAACCTTTTGTTAATAATCCGTAAATGTAAATACCTGTAGTTGTATTTCTTTTACTTTTGTTTTATCGTCTGAAATATCATTACTTTCTGTTAAAAGTAAAACAAGCACCTTGATTGAGTACAGTTATAACCACCTGAATAGAGAAAGTCGCCATAAGCACCCAACAATGTAAATTGCATTTCATAACAAACAATATAAATTTTTATGAAATAACACAAAAGGTAAATTTAACTGATATTTTATTATAAAAATTAGCATTAAAGATGATATTCTATGTCAGTGCTAGGCATCTCAAAATACCATAAAGATGATGAGCAAAACTTTCCATAGGCTACATCAACATTCAAATTTTGGGGGTTGAAATTTTTGCATCTGAAGAAAAACTTTTTTAAACAAATCAAATCAAAATCTTTAATAATATACATTAATCAGTCACTTGTTTTACTTTATTAAAATGCATCAAACAGGAAATTTGTATTCATCCAGTGGTTAAAAACAACAAACATGTTTTTTTAAATTCATTTTGATTTATTTTTGGGGACACAATTATTTTTTGTAAATTAATACTTTATTCAACACAAAGCCTACCATTTACATTTATGATATGTAATAATTGTCATTAGGTGACAAAAATCATGCAGATATTTGTAAAACCTGCATATCATTTAAAAGCATACATCAGTTAGGCATAGAATTAAAACATTTGCGATTAACCAGGTTTGACTATCAATTTTACTTTAATTTTATTCACCACATTGACTCTTTTTTAAAGTTTCATATATGGTGAACAGATTTAAATATTGGTTAGAAATAGAGTAGTTAGAGAAACTTTGTTTATTTCTCTTTCTTTTCCTGGTGTGAGTTTGTGATCATTAGATTTTGTAATTTGATCACGGAAACAGAATGCTTATTTTAACGATTTGTTTGTGGCATGGTTTTTACTTTCATTTTCCCCCATCTTTAGTTGTTGGTTTTTTTGTTTTATTGCTTATATAGTTGGTGTTAGGTTTTTCTCAACTTAAGTTGGGTTGCTGTAATTTTGTTGCATGTTCAAGGGTTGTTTTGCATGGAACCTACTTAGGAGACCTTACATGCATGTTGTCTTTGTCATAGAAAGACTACATCTGTAAATATGGTTTCCTGCAGATTCTTCTTTCTTCTTCTTTGTATTAGATGTGCGGGGCTCTACTTCACGCACACGAGACAGAATGCCCACACGTTTATCACTTGGAAGTAGTGGCAGGGGGCGTGACAATCCAAATGATAGTACTCAACAAACAGAGACGAAGATAAGTGAAAGTAGACTGGCTACTCCTTCATCAGGTGGACGTATCAGCTTCAAGGGATCTGGTCTTCCTATTCCAGTTGGTAACCCAAGTACAGATAGTGCAAAGTTAAGACGTATTATGCAGGACACTAGATCTCACAATGTTCAACTCAAACAGAGACCATGATAATCATATATTGTTATTGTGTTTGTTTACTGGATCATATTATTAATCATATAATACATAGCTTTATTATAAAACAAGTTAATTCAACCATTGTTCACTGAATTTGATTTTTTTTTCTTTCATTATTCGTTTGTGTCAAATTGAAGTTATGTACGTATACAAAACAAGTGATAAATATAAAATAATGCAGCTTTTAATGACATTTATTTGATTATATTAAACATGTTAAACATTTTAATTAATAAGAAGACACTTTTTTGGTTTTTCATTTTTCTGAAATACAGAGAAAAAGAGAGAAAGTGTGTGTGTGTGTGTGTGTGTGTGTGTGTGTGTGTGTGTGTGTGTGTGTGTGTGATCTTTCAGGTGGATAAGAAAGGCAGTTGTTAAGTTATATGATCATGATGATACATATATATTTTCTAAGTTTGTGATATTGTTTTGTAAAATGAAGATTATATTATTTGTTATTGCAATATTTTATTGTTTAAAGAACAATATCATCTCATTATTGTAAAAAAAATTCTGTTTGCCAAGTTATCAAATTCTGGAACAACCATTTTATCGTGTGTATTTAGGTAACTTTAAACAAGTACATGTATTACCTCTAAATTATTGGTTGCTAGCAATAGAACTTTGAATGTTTTCATAATTGATAAGTATAAGTAATATAAATGTGCATACAGGTATGAATATATTGGAAGAGTATTTGCTGATAATTTTAGCTTTCCTTTCCCAGTTGTTCCCAGAAGATAGTTATTGTCAAGATGTATTACATACAGTTATTTCTGTTGTAGAATGTCCGTTACATTTACTAAATGGCAGATAACGACTCTAACTGGTTAGATTGACCATAAATTGGGAAACCTTTTTCTTTCTTTAATACATACAATTGTGGAAAAGGCTTCACATCATCTCAAGTAACATCATAAATAATGTCTTAGTTACTGACATAATCATGATTAATGTCCTAAAACTAAGTTCCATTAGTTGTTGACATAATCATAAATGTCCTGAAACTAAGTTCCATTTATTTTATATCTGTAACTGAATAACAGAAAAATTATTAAGATAAAGTTTTTTTTTTTGACCACTTTATCATATGTTTAAGATGAGCTGTCTATCTTTCATCACTGCCCATTGTACATGATTTTCATTTATACACACTTCTCTGGAAGTATCTGTATGATAAATTTGTGGATATTGAATCTTAAATGTTTGCCATATTAGCATTTTAATAATTACCATTGTTTCAGGTGAGCCATTCAAGGCTGATGGACTACTTGTTTCAATATGTTTTACATATGTTCTTGCTGGGTTGATTAATGCCTGAAGTTTGAAAAGCTTGTCTTTTTCACATTGGCAATAGGGTCTGTGAGTTTTGTCGTGTGACCATCATAAGTTTTGATATATGTGATGTTCTGGGTACAAGAACAGTTTTTTCAATTAGAAAGCACATTAAATGATATTAACTTTTATTATTTAAATTCAAATATCATGAAAATTTTTCATATTGGTATACAGAATCAAATAGTTTAGACTTAACAGACCCAATCAGGTTTAATTTAAAATTTATATGAAACACTTTGTCAGAATTTGAATCAGGAAAAATGGTTAGTGACTGTAATGGTTAGTTAACAATATAAATAACTGTTATACAGAAGTTTTAGCATACATGTATTCACAGATTGTGCAATATCTGCAGTAGATGTGATAATGATATAATAGAATATCAGATATGATATATATTATCTTATATAGTTGTTCATTTCTGTCAATAAATGCTTCATTTGTTTTATTTTTGTGTTCTTTCAATATGAGCAATAACAACTAGAAGACTATCATATTTTGTGGTCTATAAACAATAATAATAAATGTGTTGGCAATAGGTTTATTAGGATAGTGCTAGACAGTTATCACTTATGTGGCCAATTAATTCTTGAAAGTTGAGTGAAAAAAATGCTTGTAACTTCAAATAACAAGTTGCATACTAAGATATGAATTGATTGTCACATATTTTGTCTTAGTTTCCATGTTGCCCATTTCTTTTGCCAACCATAGTAGTTAAGTAGTGCATACTGGATCAGATAACTTTACTGGCTTAAGGTTTGGCCCCAAACAGTAGAAGAAAAACTGTTTCAGCTGAATTGGATCATATTCAAGAACATGAACTGGTAGTGGAAGCTAACCACTTAACATTCAGCGTCAAAAGAATCCAACAAACACAGTGGAAGAATGATTGTATCAGTTGAATTGGATCATATTCAGGGACTCAGAATTGGTAGTATTAGTAGCTACCTAGTCAATATTAAATATCAAAGAGATCCTACACAACTAATTATTTGAAACAAATATAAGATTGAACTACCATAATTATGACTATGGTCCCTACATTATTTGATACAGATGCTTTGTTCTATTTTGAATTAACTTAAATTATTCAAATGGAAATAGTATTTTTTTAACAAATTTTTGAAGATTGTACTTGTAATCAATACACATAAGCAGTTTACAACAGAAAAGCAGTGTTTTTGTTGTCTCTGTATATGTTGTTTATTTTATTAAATTTAACCAAATATAAATTAAATTTCAATAAATCTTCACATTACAGCTGAATCTCCAAGACCTTACTCCAGGGAGCGTGAGCGGAGAACTAGTACACGGTTACATCGTGGAATACCTACTGGAGCAGAATTACAGCGTGATAGCACCAGAATATCCACTGCACCAATGCAGCCTGGAGTGGTTCCTATGAACTCTGCAATGAGACGTGGAAGTGCTTCTAAAGATGGTGATATGCCTGGTCGAACAGGTTCTTCAAGACATGTACGGAAATGAGCACGTCAAAGAAACAAAATTTATGTATGGTGTTTTCATTGGGATAATATCAAACTATTTAAATGGTTATTAATTGGAGCAAATCCGATTTCAATTTCTTCAACAGAAAAGTGATGAAAAAAACTATATATGTGAAATAAATATCTATATATATATATAAATATATATAGTGCCAATATGATGAATGTGTTTACTTGGTGTATAGAAGATTCCTGTGTGATAATGGATTTCTTTGTGAGATGAGAGATGAGAATTATAAATAAATCAGCATGATAATGAAAAACCAATTGTTTGTATGTAAGTGTATAAATATATATTTTTGTTACGATCTCTGAAATTTGACACACTCTTGCATTCATGTTTATTTCTGAACAAGTTGATCACATACATGTATAATTTTATTGAACAATACATTGTGCATCATATAACAGCAAATTTGTTTTCCATCAAAAGAATTATATATTCAAAACTTTCTTGGAAAGTTGATTTTAGGCCTTTACCTGTTGTGAAATTGCACCTGTTGCATTTACATCTTGGCTAGGAAAATTTCATTTAACAGTCATTTTGGGTCAATAATCAGGTCATACAAAAACCTTTTGGAACAAACCAGAAGCCACAGTTTTGGTCAAACATGTCTATATCAAAGTACTAGTAAGTCTGAATTTCAAACACAGTGACAGAAAGTTTTATTTTAAAAAATGAAAATTAAGAATTCCACAAGTTGTGACTCCACACCTGTTGTATTTACCGTATTTTGATTTTCTGGAGGTGAATTTAAATGTAATATAAATTTATTATTTGAAAAAGTTTTCTTTTTTGTCTTTAAATTATAATTTGTGGGGTAAACACATATAGAATGGTTTCTTTAATGATGGTATTATTCAAAACTCTGTCATTTGACTAAAATTTTAGTTCTACTTGCATTTGTTTCTAACATTTTGTTTGTCACATTTATGTATTACTGCATGAATAAGTTTAAAAGTACAATTTTTTTTTACCTGAAGTTGATAAATCTGACAATTTGTCAGTTGACAACTTGACACTGGTAGAAAATCACATGTGGGACCAATAAGTTAGACACATCAGTAATATTCTTCAATAATATTCATTTATCTGGCCAAAAGTTGTATTCGTGATTTGTACTGTATATGTACATAACTGCTGGCAAGAACCACACATCAGGTACTTGAGAACAATTCAGTATCTCTTCTTTTAATGTTCAAAATTCAGAGTAAGATTTATTTTCAATTAGATATTTTATTTCTATATATAATATATCTTGATGGTTAGTTTTTAGCATGTTAGTAGAGACAATATTTTGTTGAATAAAAAAAAAAAATGGAACACATATAAATATTTATAGAACACTAATTTGGAAGTAGATCACCAAAAAACACCACAAAGTGCAGTGGTCATGTTTTTATTCATTGTCCGTCCATTCATAAGTTTTTACCTTTCTCATAGTCTATGCTGGCAATCAAATCAAAATTTAAATTGTGAGTGATTATTGATCATGTACACAAGGTTGTTTATGAAATTATGTAAAAAGTTGTTGATAGCAAGGAACTAAAAGAATCAAAAGTATAATATCAAAACTGGAGTAAACCGGTATTTGTTATAAACAAAAAATGTTTATACACATTGATATTATACTGTTTAAACCATCATCAAAATATACATGTACAAAGAACTTGCAATAGACTGAAAACAATTCTACAAAATTGATTTTTTAGTGTGAGTTATTGTTTTCGACATTGGTATTCAATGATTTAACTGAAGGAAATGAGTATCCATTTGTGTTTAGTTCTAAAATTTTTAATCACAATTTACGATTCTTAGTACAAATTGGTTGATGGATATGAAATTTGTGCTTATGGAGAGTTTCTAAAATGTGTTTTTCTGCTTTTTGTATTTATTTAGTAATGAATTTTATTTTTCGAAGCAATATTCCCAATAAGTGACCTCTAAATATATATTATATCTATATTCATGTATGTATGTATAAATGTAATAATATGTACATCAGTACATGAAGTTTTAACTACATTGTACATGTGCTGTATTGGTCTATATTAGGTTTATACTGTATTCCAGGGAGTATTTTTTTTCCTTTAGATAATGAGATGGTTTTTTTTTTCATTTTTATTTTATTTTTATTTATTTATTTATTTTTTTCTTGAGTTACATTTTTTTTGTCATCCCAATATGTCATGTTTTGGTTTTATTTTAGAACTCGTAAAAAACTAAGGACAAACAAAAATTCCAGCTAGCTATGATGCCTTCTTACACTAGCTTTCTTCTTCTTCTTCTTTTTTACAATTCTTTATACTTCATTTATCAACTAATATTCACACTTACTTTAAGGCACAACATCATTATTTGTAAGGCACTTCATTACTGTCTTAACTGTTTGTCAGTATAACCTTACACAACCTTATATTGTTATTTCTAAGGACCAAAGATTTTAATATGTTAGAAATTGATTTATGTGGAATTCTGTTACATGCTACAGTCAATCATGTCATGATTGTTGAAGCCAAATATTGAAATGGACTGTGGTATGTGGATGTTTGCTGAATAGCTAGTATATACCAAGGCCATTTATAGTATGGGTTGACTACTGATATAATCCAAGATAAGTCTTAAAAACATTGATGAGTTCTTATAAATATTTCAATTATCAGAAGTGATGGTGTTTAACAGTTGTATCAATTACAGCAAGCATTGAGAGTTGCCGTCTTAGCTGAATCTGGGGAAAAAACTATATATTTCCCTATGAATGATGTCAAGATTTTGCTTTTAGGCCAAAATTTTTTTTTTTTTTTTCTGTAAATGCTGCTGGTGGCATAGTTTTCCTTAAACACATCATGTTTGTATTCCAAAATGATAACATGTGTTTGTAATTTTGTGTGTGTTCTTTTTTCATTTAAGTAACCATCTTGTTTTTAGTGTGTTAGTCTTTTGTGTATAACTAACATTTTAATATTGAATACGTGTATGAATGATGAATGAATTGTATGTATATTGTGTACATAAATCAGTAAATGTAAACAAAGAGTAAATTATGAAAAAATAATAAATTGTACATATGAAAACAAAATAAAATGAGTTGGTTTGTTTATGCCTGGTGAAAATCAAGTATTGAAAAGATGCAAGATACATATTAGTTTTATATTTTGCTATTAAAAAAACAAAAACAAAAATATGTCAGGTCTTCTTCAGACTTGCTCTGATTGTTCCTCTAACAAATGCTATGTCAGTTTTATATGTTGGATTTGTTAGTTCAGTAATGATGTCACTAGGTTAAATTATAAAAAAAAAAACCTTGTTCATGCCTAGAAGCCACAATTTGTATAATCTTCAAACTAGCCCAGAATGATCTTGTAAAATACATTTTATGTGTTAGCAGTATTGGTCAAAGTAGCACTTTGCATCAATTGACTGCAAAGGAGAAAGCTTATGACTTATAGCAATGTTCAGCCCCAATTATTAAGTCTTAAGACTTATTGACTAACCCTTTATTATTAGCTCAACTGGCTATAGCCAGCTGAGCTTATGGAATGGTTTTGCGCGATTTTTACGAATTATACAAATGAGGTGTAATATTTAATCAATTCTTTGAAAATCTCTGAAACCACTGGACCAATTGGAACCAAATTCGGTGTGGAAGGTCCTTAGGTGGAGTAGACTAAAGTTTATACCAGGCGACCCCGCCCAACATCGAAGATAGCCACTGTTACTATAAATAGCAAAAACACATAAATAGCCATTGTTGAGTCATTTTTAGCTCAACTGGCTTAAGCCAGATGAGCTTATGGCATGATGTGCGCGTGCGTCCGTTAACAGCAAAAACTCAGAAACTACTGGGCCAATTTTAGCAAAACTTTGCAGGAATGATCCCTAGAAGGAGTAGATGAAAATTTGTACAATTGGTTTCCATGGCAACCAAAAGTAGGTCACAGCGACCTAGAATGTAAAAAACCTAAAATAAGTTTCTTCTCTGAAACCATAGGTTATATTCAAAATCTGATGTGATATTTAGGTTCTAGACACCCTTAAACATGTAGGTTGTACATTTCGTGAAATTCTGTCAAAAACTAGGTTACTCGTTTTTAACGTTTTTCTGTCATACTTCGTAAAAAGGGAAAATAAGGCTTATAATGAGATATCAACTTTGAAAATCTTCTTCTCTGAAACCATGAAGCCTTAAGCTTTCATATTTGGCAGTTAATATCAGCTTGAGCCCCTTTACCAAGTTTGTACAAATGGTGGCCCCCGGTCTGTTTTTGGCCCCACCCCAGGGGTCCATATATCTGCATATGCATATATGGCTTATAATGGAAAATCAACTTTGAAAATCATCTTCTCTAAAACCCTGAAGCCTTAAGCTTTCATATTTGGCAGTTAATATCAGCTTGAGCCCCTTTTCCAAGTTTGTACAAATGGTGGCCCCCGGTCTATTTTTGGCCCCACCCCAGGGGTCCATATATCTGCATATGCATATATGGCTTATAATGGAAAATCAACTTTGAAAACCTTCTTCTCTGAAACCATGAAGCCTTAAGCTTTCATATTTGGCAGTTAATATCAGCTTGAGCCCCTTTACCAAGTTTGTACAAATGGTGGCCCCCGGTCTATTTTTGGCCTAACCCCAGGGGTCCATATATCTGCATATGCATATATGGCTTATAATGGAAAATCAACTTTGAAAATCTTCTTCTCTAAAACCATGAAGCCTTAAGCTTTCATATTTGGCAGTTAATATCAGCTTGAGCCCCTTTACCAAGTTTGTACAAATGGTGGCCCCCGGTCTATTTTTGGCCCCACCCCAGGGGTCCATATATCTGCATATGCATATATGGCTTATAATTGAAAATCGACTTTGAAAATCTTCTTCTCTGAAACCATGAAGCCTTAAGCTTTCATATTTGGCAGTTAATATCAGCTTGAGCCCCTTTACCAAGTTTGTACAAATGGTGGCCCTCGGTCCATTTTTGGCCCCGTCCCAGGGGTCCATATATCTGCATATGTATATATTGGAAATCAAATTTAAAAATTTTTTTCTCTGAGACTGTAAGGCATAATGCTTTTATATTTGGCATTTAACATTAGCTCAAGTCCCTTTACCAGCTTTGTTCAAATGGTGGCCCCCGGTCCATTTTTGGTCAAACCAAGGGGCACATATATCTACATATACTTATATGGGAAGTCAAATTTCAAAATATTCTTCTCTGAAACTGTAAGGCCTACAGCTTTTATATTTAGCATTTAACGTCAGCTCAAGTCCTTGTACCGAGTTTATATAAATGAAGGCACAAGAACCATTTTTGTCAGTTGAGCTCCACAGGCCCTTTTGGGCCTCTTGTTTAACCGTTTTAGTTCAAATTTCAAATGTAGATAGTGGGGCATTCAACATATATAACGGGTTTTTTCTGAGAAATTTTTCGTTGACGCGATTTTTATGAATTATGCAAATGAGGTGTAATATTTAATCAATTCTTTGAAAATCTTCTCCTCTGAAACCACTGGGCCAATTGGAACCAAATTTGGTGTGGAAGGTCCCTAGGTGGAGTAGACCAAAGTTTGTACCAGGCGACCCTGCCCGACATCGAAGATAGCCACTGTTACTATAAATAGCAAAAACACATAAATAGCCAATGCTGAGTCATTTTTTAACCGTTTTTGTTCCAATTTGAAATGTAGAGAGTAGATAGTGGGGCATTCAACATATAAAACAGGTTTTTCTGAGAAATTTTTCATTTACCTGATTTTTACGAATTATGCAAATGAGGTGTAATATTTAATCAATTCTTTGAAAATCTTCTCCTCTGAAACCACTTGGCCAACTAGAACCATATTCGGTGTGGAAGGTCCCTAGGTGGGGTAGACCAAAGTTTGTACCAGGCGACCCCGCCTGACATCTAAGATGGCCGCTGTTACTATAAATAGCAAAACCACAAAATAGCCATTGCTGAGTCATTTTTTAACCGTTTTTGTTCAAATTTGAAATGTAGAGAGTAGATAGCGGGGCATTCAACATATATAATGGGTTTTTCTGAGAAATTTTTCGTCGACCCAATTTTAACGAATGATGCAAATGAGGTGTAATATTTAATCAATTCTTTAAAAATCTTCTTCTCTTAAACCACTGGGGCAATTGGAACCAAATTTGGTGTGGAAGGTCCTTAGGTGGAGTAGACTAAAGTTTGTACCAGGCGACCCCGCTAACATCCAAGATGGCCGCTGTCACTATAAATAGCAAAAACACATAAATAGCCATTTCTGAGTCATTTTTTAACCGTTTTTGTTCATATTTGAAATGTAGAGAGTAGATAGTGGGGCATTCATCATATACAACGGGTTTTAGCTGAATCTGGGGAAAAAACTATATATTTCCCTATGAATGATGTCAAGATTTTGCTTTTAGGCCAAAATTTTTTTTTTTTTCTGTAAATGCTGCTGGTGGCATAGTTTTCCTTAAACACATCATGTTTGTATTCCAAAATGATAACATGTGTTTGTAGTCTTGTGTGTGTTCTTTTTTCATTTAAGTAACCATCTTGTTTTTAGTGTGTTAGTCTTTTGTGTATAACTAACATTTTAATATTGAATACATGTGTATGAATGATGAATGAATTGTATGTATATTGTGTACATAAATCAGTAAATGTAAACAAAGAGTAAATTATGAAAAAATAATAAATTGTACATATGAAAACAAAATAAAATGAGTTGGTTTGTTTATGCCTGGTGAAAATCAAGTATTGAAAAGATGCAAGATACATATTAGTTTTATATTTTGCTATTAAAAAAACAATAACAAAAATATGTCAAGTCTTCTTCAGACTTGCTCTGATTGTTCCTCTAACAAATGCTATGTCAGTTTTATATATTGGATTTGTTAGTTCAATAATGATGTCACTAGGTTAAATTATTAAAAAAAACTTTGTTCATGCCTAGAAGCCACAATTTGTATAATCTTCAAACTAGCCCAGAATGATCTTGTAAAATACATTTTATATGTTAGCAGTATTGGTCAAAGTAGCACTTTGCATCAATTGACTGCAAAGGAGAAAGCTTATAAGCTCATAAATGACTTATAGCAATGTTCAGCCCCAATTATTAAGTCTTAAGACTTATTGACTAACCCTTTATTATTAGCTCAACTGGCTATAGCCAGCTGAGCTTATGGAATGGTTTTGCGCGATTTTTACAAATTATACAAATGAGGTGTAATATTTAATCAATTCTTTGAAAATCTTCTCTGAAACCACTGGGCCAATTGGAACCAAATTCGGTGTGGAAGGTCCTTAGGTGGAGTAGACTAAAGTTTGTACCAGGCGACCCCGCCCGACATCGAAGATAGCCACTGTTACTATAAATAGCAAAAACACATAAATAGCCATTGTTGAGTCATTTTTTAACCGTTTTAGTTTAAATTCAAATGTAGAGAGTAGATAGCGGGGCATTCAACATATATATAACGGGTTTTTCTGAGAAATTTTTCGTTGACGCGATTTTTATGAATTATGCAAATGAGGTGTAATATTTAATCAATTCTTTGAAAATCTTCTCCTCTGAAACCACTGAGCCAATTGGAACCAAATTTGGTGTGGAAGGTCCCTAGGTGGAGTAGCCAAAGGTTGGAACCAGGCGACCCTGCCCGACATCGAAGATAGCCACTGTTACTATAAATAGCAAAAACACATAAATAGCCAATGCTGAGTCATTTTTTAACCGTTTTTGTTCCAATTTGAAATGTAGAGAGTAGATAGTGGGGCAACAGGTTTTTCTGAGAAATTTTTCATTAACCTGAATTTTACGAATTATGCAAATGAGGTGTAATATTTAATCAATTCTTTGAAAATCTTCTCCTCTGAAACCACTTGGCCAACTAGAACCATATTTGGTGTGGAAGGTCCCTAGGTGGGGTAGACCAAAGTTTGTACCAGGCGACCCCGCCTGACATTTAAGATGGCCGCTGTTACTATAAATAGCAAAACCACAAAATAGCCATTGCTGAGTCATTTTTAAACCGTTCTTGTTCAAATTTTGAAATGTAGAGAGTAGATAGCGGGGCATTCAACATATATAATGGGTTTTTCTGAGAAATTTTTCGTTGACCCGATTTTTACGAATGATGCAAATGAGGTGTAATATTTAATCAATTCTTTAAAAATCTTCTTCTCTAAAACCACTGGGGCAATTGGAACCAAATTTGGTGTGGAAGGTCCTTAGGTGGAGTAGACTAAAGTTTGTACCAGGCGACCCCGCCCAACATCCAAGATGGCCGCTGTTACTATAAATAGCATAAACACATAAATAGCCATTTCTGAGTCATTTTTTAACCGTTTTTGTTCATATTTGAAATGTAGAGAGAAGATAGTGGGGCATTCAACATATACAACGGGTTTTTCTGAGAAATGTTTCGTTGACCCGATTTTTACGAATGATGCAAATGAGGTGTAATATTTAATCAATTTTTTGAAAATCTTCTCCTCTGAAACCACTGGGCCAATTAGAACCAAATTCGGTGTGGAAGGTCCTTAGGTGGATTAGACTAAAGTTTTTACCAGGCGACCCCGCCCGACATCGAAGATAGCCACTGTTACTATAAATAGCAAAAACACATAAATAGCCATTGTTGAGTCATTTTTTAACCGTTTTAGTTTAAATTTCAAATGTAGAGAGTAGATAGCAGGGCATTCAACATATAAAACGGGTTTTTCTGAGAAATTTTTCGTCGACCCAATTTTAACGAATGATGCAAATGAGGTGTAATATTTAATCAATTCTTTGAAATCTTTTCTTCTGAAAAAATCTTCTTCTCTGAAACCACTGGGGCAATTGGAACCAAATTTGGTGTGGAAGGTCCTTAGGTGGAGTAGACTAAAGTTTGTACCAGGCGATCCCGCCCAACATCCAAGATGGCCGCTGTTACTATAAATAGCAAAAACACATAAATAGTCATTTTTTAACCGTTTTTGTTCATATTTGAAATGTAGAGAGTAGATAGTGGGGCATTCAACATATACAACGGGTTTTTCTGAAAAATGTTTCGTTGACCCGATTTTTACGAATGATGCAAATGAGGTGTAATATTTAATCAATTTTTTGAAAATCTTCTCCTCTGAAACCACTGGGCCAATTAGAACCAAATTCGGTGTGGAAAATCTTTAGGTGGATTAGACTAAAGTTTTTACCAGGCGACCCTGCCCGACATCCAAGATGGCGGCTGTTACTATAAATAGCAAAAACAAATAAATAGCCATTGCTGAGTCATTTTTTAACCGTTTTTGTTTAAATTTGAAATGTAGAGAGTAGATAGCAGGGCATTCAACATATAAAACGGGTTTTTCTGAAAAATCTTTCGTTGACCCGATTTTTACGAAGTATGCAAATGAGGTGTAATATTTAATCAATTCTTTGAAATCTTTTCTTCTGAAACAACTGGGGCAATTGGAACCAAATTTGATGTGGAAGGTCCCTACGTTGGCCTTACTCAAGTTTGTACCAGACAACCTTGTCCAACATCCAAGATGGCTGCTGTTACTATAAATAGAAAAAAACACTAAAATGGCCATTGTGGATCCATTTTTCAATCAATTAAGCTCAAATTTGAAATATACAAAGTATATCTTGAGGGATTCAACATATTTAACGGGTTTTTATGGGAAATTTTTCGTTGACCTGATTTTCAAGAATAATACATATTAGGTGTAATATTTAGCGAAATCTTTGAAAATCTTCTCCTCTGAAACCATTGTGCCAATTGGAATAAAATTTTGTGTGGAAGGTCCCTACGTCGATCTGACTAAAGGTTGTACCAGGCAACTCGGCCTGACATCCAAGATGGCCGTCTTAACTAAAAAAAGGGGAAAAATGACCATTGTGGATCCTTTATTCCATCAATTGAGCTCAAATTTAAATATAGAAAGTATACTGTGTGTAATTCAAAATATATAATGTTATTTTGTGAGAAAATTTTTATTGACCCAGTTTTCAAGAAATATACAAATTAGGTGTAATATTTAGTAAAAATCTTTCCCTCTAAAACCACTGGGCGAATTGGAACCAAACTTCGTGTGGAAGGTTCCTACATCGGCCTGAAAAAAGTTTGAACCAGTCTAAGATGCCTGTTGTTACTAAATATATATATATATATATATATATATATATATATATATATATATATATATATATATATATATATATATATATATATATATATATATATATATAAAGATAGCCGTTGTTGATCCATTCTAAGCTCAACTGGCTAAACCCAGCTGAGTTTATGGCATAGCGAAGCATGCCTGCATGTGTGTGTTGCAGAGTAGGCTTCATTGAAGCAAAAATGGTCATAAGCTCAATTTATTTCCCATCTTTAGCTAAGAACCAATTATGGTAACCACGTCACATTGTCTTACAGGTGCCACATTGGCCGAGTGGTCTTAAGCATTCGATGTTACGGATCACAGCGCCTTTCACCCCTGACATTGCACATTAATGCCCAGTGGCGCTAGCACTTCATCTTTGAGAAGTTTGTCAGTTAACTTGATGCTTGGTCGTGGTTTTCTCCGATACTCCAGTGTCTTCCACCATTTCCAAAACTGACAGTCTCCGTATAAGTGAAATATTCTTGAGTTGAACGTTAAACAGCATTACAATCAAAAACAAACATTGTCTTACAATTGCAGCCAGTTGAGCATCACAGGCCCTATTGGGCCTCTTGTTATTATTATTATTAGTTCTATTATTATTATCTTTATTATTATTATTATTATTATTATTATTATTATTATTATTATTATTATTATTATTATTATTATTATTCCATATTTTTCCTCCACACTTTTGTAAACACCATAGTTCAAAACCTGTTTTGTAGAATTTGATGAAATTTTGTACAGTTGTTCCCTATGATATGTAGTTATGCCTTTTGGGGGTCACATCTGATTAGTTGAAAGAGAAAGGGAGATAATAACAATGCCACACTCTACTGATTTTGCACTCTAGAAAAGAAACTAATTGACCGATCTCAATTAAATTTGTTTTATAGGTGCAATATATGATGCTCTACATGTTGTACCACAAAGTCGGACATTGTGACCGTATTTTCATGGTCCAGTGATTTTCTTTGTTATTTTAAGAGTTATTGAATGAAATTTTTTCCGCCACACTTTTGTAAACACCATAGCTAAAAAAACGGTTTGGTGTAAGGTGATGAAATTTTGTACAGTTGTTCCCCATGACATGTAGTTGTGCCTTTTGTGGGTCACATCTGATTGGTTGAAATAGAAAAGGGGGTTAATAGTTATATTACACTCTACTGGTTTTGCACTCTAGAAAAGAAACTAATTGACCGATCTCAATGAAATTTGTTTTATAGGTACAATTTTAGATGCTCTACATGTTGTACCACAAAGTCAGACATTGTGGCCTTTTTAGCTCAACTGGCTATAGCCAGCTGAGCTTATGGCATGGTTTTCCGTGCGTGCGTGCGTAAACTTTAATCTTCTCCTCTGAAACCACCTGGCCAATTGGGACCAAATTCGGTGTGGAAGGTCCTTTGGTGGAGTAGACTAAAGTTTGTACCAGGTGACCCCGCCCAACATGCAAGATGGCTGCTGTTACTATAAATAGCAAAAACACATAAATAGCCAATGCTGAGTCATTTTTTAACCGTTTTTGTTCCAATTTGAAATGTAAAGAGTAGAAAGCGGGGCATTCAACTATTTAACGGGTTTTTCTGAGAAATTTCTCGTTGACCCGATTTTTACGAAGTATGCAAGTGAGGTGTAATATTTAATCAATTCTTTGAAAATCTTCTCCTCTGAAACCACTTGGCCAACTAGAACCATATTTGGTGTGGAAGGTCCCTAGGTGGGGTAGACCAAAGTTTGTACAAGGCGACATCCAAGATGACCGCTTTACTATAAATAGAAAAAACACATAAATAGCCATAGTTGAGTCATTTTTAACCGTTTTTGTTCAAATTTGAAATGTAGAAAGTAGATAGCAGGGCATTCAACATTAATAACGGGTTTTTCTGAGAAATTTTTCGTTGACCAGATTTGTACAAATGATGCAAATGAGGTGTAATATTTAATCAATTTTTTGAAAATCTTCTCCTCTAAAACCACTAGGCCAATTGGAACCATATTTGGTGTGGAAGCTTCCTATGTTGGCCTGACTAAAGTTTGTACCAGACAACCTAGCCCAACATCCAAGTTGGCCGCTGTTACTATAAATAGAAAAAACACTAAAATGGCCATTGTGTATCCATTTTTCAACTAATTAAGCTCAAATTTGTAATTAACAAAGAATATCGTGAGGGATTCAACATATTTAACCGGTTTTTTGGGAAATTTTTCGTTGATCTGATTTTCAAGAATTATGCATACTAAGTGTAATATTCTGCGAATTTTTTGAAAATCTTCTCCTCTGAAACCACTGGGCCAATTGGAATGAAATTTTGTGTGGAAGTTCCCTACGTCGTCCTGACTAAAGTTTATACCAGGCAACCCGGCCTGACATCTAAGATGGCCGTCATAACTAAAAATTAAAAAAAAAGACCATTGTGGATCTTTTTTTCATCCAATTGAGCTCAAATGTTAAATATAGAAAGTATACTGTGTGGGATTCAAAATATATGGGGTTTTTTTTTCTGAGAAAATTTTTATTGACCCAGATAGCCATTGTGGATCCATTCTAAGCTCAACTGGCTAAACCCAGCTGAGTTTATGGCATAGCGAAGCATGCCTGCATGTGCGTGTGTGTGTTGCAAAGTAGGCTTCATTAAAGCAAAAATGGTCATAAGCTCAATTTATTTCCCATCTTTAGCTGATGAACCAATTATGGTAACCACATCACATTGTCTTACAGGCGCCACAGTGGCCGAGTGGTCTTAAGCATTCGATGTTACGGATCACAGCGCCTTTCACCCCTGACATTGCACATTAATGCCCAGTGGCGCTAGAACTTCATCTTTGAGAAGTTTGTCAGTTAACTTGATGCTTGGTCGTGGTTTTCTCCGATACTCCAGTGTCTTCCACCATTTCCAAAACTGACAGTCTCCGTATAAGTGAAATATTCTTGAGTTAAACGTTAAACAACATTACAATAAAAAACAAACATTGTCTTACCTATGCAGCCAGTTGAGCATCACAGGCCCTATTGGGCCTCTTGTTTCATGGTCCAATGATTTTCTTTGTTATTTTAAGAGTTATTGAATGAACTTTTGTAAACAGCATTTCTGAAACACCATTTGATAGAATGTAATGAAAGTTTGTACACTTGCTCCCTATGACATGTATGACAATTTAAAGTTTAATAGGAAAATTTTTGTGAAACTTTGTTTGTAAGTACAGCCACAGTTGTTTATGTGTTTCAATACAAAGTAGGTCATTGTGACCTAATATTTCATGACTCGATGAGTTTTTAGATCATTTGTAGAGTAATTAGACAACTCTGATGAAACCTGGTTTATAGGTTTTAATTTAAGATGCTTTACATATGGCAACACAAAGTTGGTCTTTGTGACCTGGTTTTTTATGGTCACGTAATCTTGTGTAGTTAATTTCAAGAGTAATTTGATGATTTTTATCAAACTTGGTTTATAGGAACAATTTCAGATTCTTTTCATGTTGCAACACAAAGAAGATTCAGGAATTTTGTTGTAATTGGACCTTTTGGTTAAACTTTGTTAATAGGGACAACTTAATTAGATGTTTTATGTGTTGCTACTACTAACACTCAATTCTTTTCTAATGTGCAAGGGTGCCACCATTGGGGGTGACTTACCCAGCGATTGAGCCCTGCTTAAACGCAATGTCTAGTTTAATAAAATATTACTATCTTCTGGTATTTAGTTGTTGTTCAATACATACATATGCAAACCACCAGTTATCGGCTGTTAGGACAAATTTATAATGCATTGATAGATTCATGTTATATTGTAATACAATGTAAATTTTAAGAAATGAATCTGGAGTTATTAAATGATTCACTAATACTCAGAACTCCTTTTTACAATATTTAACACCCTTGCAATAGGAAGTAGTTCTGTCTATAGCGACTTCATTATATTAGCGCTCATTAGTACAAAGCAAAAACACTTTCAGACGTAAAAACTTGTATTGAGATTAATCATTGAAATTAAAAATGTCGTCTGAAACTTGAAATTGCTCATGTGATGTAAATCAACTTTGACGAAACCAATCAATCTTAATATAATACAAGTAAAAGTAATTTTAAATGAATTAACCACAAATACAATTGCAAAAATAGTTTTATTACTCTCATTGAAAAAGCACTCCTCATAAGAAAAAAATATCTTAAAGCCAGTTATAAAGTATAAATTTAAATTTATTAAATATCGCAAAATAATCTCCGAATCAAGTAGTTTAAATAATTAAAATACATTAGTCCAGTGTTTAACTTATGATATATATATATATATATATATATATATATATATATATATATATATATATATATATATATATATATATATATATATATATATATATATATCGAAGGTAGGTCGGTAATTAATTTTGTATTAGCCTTGAATATTATTAGGCTTTGCACAACATCATCTATTATTAGGATAGATATCATAAATGGAGTTTTATTAACACACATGAATAATCTGGTCTTTAGAAAAGTCGGAAGCTGGAGCTCATACATAATGATTTGTATCTTAATGATATGGTCCTTTATCTTCAGTATCGTCTTCTCAAATTATCCTTCTGTTATAAGACTATTCTCTCCTAAATCCTGTTGTATTTTTACTATTATTATACAAAGCTTCACCTGCTCTTTCTAAACGCTGTTTGTATTCCAGATCCTACAGAAATATACAAAGAAAATAACCAATAAATGCTCTGAAAATGAACAGCACGCATAAGTGAGATCATGTTCATATACTATCCTTGGGTTTTATTATACTTTATTTTAATAGTCGATCAATAAGGGCTTGCAAATGTAAAACAAACATTTGTAAACTTTATGAAACCACTATTTGAATGTACAAAAATGTCAAATGCTCTCCTAGACATAAGGGCACATACTCGGCCGATGATTATTCTTGGTCTATACTATCTTCGACTCTAACATCACTTACTAGCCTTAACCTCTCTTTGAAGGTTGTAATTCAGTATAATTGTTATGCGAATGGGTTGTTTATTCACTACAAACCTCGTGAATCAGAAATGCAAAGTTATCTTACAGCTTAATTTAAAAAATGAAATAATATAATACTGAAGGATTTTTAGCTCTTTGAGCCAGTGACATATTTTTCGATTCAACAATGCCATAATGATATATTATACAAACCAAGATTTGCATCTCTTAATTTTTCTTTCCATTTTTGAGTAGTTATTGAGTAAGAAATAAATTTTTACACACGTACACATTCACGCGCACGCAAACACAAATTGCGTTATCTCCTAACTCCTTATGACCTTGTGGACAGGTCAGCTGAAAAGTGTGCCATAATTTGGTGAAGTGTTAATAATTCTACTTCTATTAGACCTAGTAGCAAATTCAAAAATAGATTTTTTGCGTTTATCTTCCTGACTTTAAAAATTGATTACCATTTGAAAATGTAAATCGTAATGAAAAAACTGAGCCGACACTCCTGGCAAATCTAGAAGGAAATTTACACAAATACCTTATAATTGTTTTCTGGGACACCTTCATATCCATATATAGCTCCGTACCAACATGCTGCCATGATGCTTGTGCCGTCACTGTCACCTCCATGAAACATACCTCTAAAATAGTAATAACACAAGAATAATTCAATTAGGTATTTAATGAGTAATCTAATAAAAACATCATTATATTGCTTTTCCAAATGAAGTTAAGGTATGCTCTAAATCTACCTTTTGTAATACAAATGTTTTGTTTTTCTTTACTGAGAAATTTATATAAATATTCATATAAATGTACCAATAATGTCAAAAACAAGTATCAGTCAAAACAAAGTGTAGCCTTAACATTTTTGTCCTACCATGTTAACACTTGTAAAAAATATTTTATTTTTTATAGCAATTTTAAAAAAACTGACAATAGAAAAAGTGATTGATTGTTTTTGTTTAAATCCACATCATTGTGCAGCTTCATTAAATGAACGATAGATGTAGTTAATAAGTAAATAAAGTATCATTAAACGTTACAATGCTAGTAAACTATAAACAATTAACAACATGCAATAAATGTTTTATTATTTATGGCAATTTGTCTCTCAGCACTATGATGATATGAAGAGAGGGTAGTATAATCCTGTGACAAGAAGAGCTGAAAAAGTAATAATTAATACATGCACCATAATTTCTCTTAATTAATAATTCAAAACTCAATTTAAATACAACAAATCAAACTGTTTTAATCTCTGGTGAATATTGTGACAATGAGAGTCAACTTACAACAAACGCATTCTTACAACACAGCTTACCTTTTACAAAATTCATGCCAACGGTTATCAACTTCATCTTCATATCTTTGCATACCAAGGAAAGCATCATACCTAAAATATATTTTTGAAAAAACATCATTTATTGTAGAATATTTTGTCATCTCAAACAACCCTTTTTGTTTGTAATGAATTTCTTTTTTATCCATTCATAAACACATTTTAAATTAATCTCTTTTAGCTTTCTTTACCTGAAGGCACAGTAGATTTACATGTCTACATTGTATGTAAATAAGTAACTACCAAGAACTTTTTTTAAATTTAGAGAGGAGCAGTGTGATATATGTAATACTGTTTTCCAAGTCAGGTTTCTTCACTTGTATTGAGAGTGTAAGTTTTAAATTTAATCACACACAATCAATGTATGGTCACTGTTTTGTTAAGTGTTCAACTTTTTTTTTGTAATTTCCAATTTCTCGTTCTCAGTCGCATGATATAAATAGTTAACAACACAAACTCTTTCAATAAATCTAAGATAAATATGTTATTTACAATGATATACATGTATATGAATGGATTACTACTTGTCTACAGCCATCAGTTTTAACATAACATTAATTCTGCTATAGTTCATCACCTCTACATAAAGACTAGGTATGGTATTTACTTACAGGTTTTACTGTAATTTTTTCTAATATACATTGTCAATTTTATTTTGAATCGCCTGTAAACATGCTGTTATTGTCTAATGTTGCACGCGAAGAAGCAACATTCTTTCCCCTTAATTTTGTAAACATCATATTAGAAAAGCAAAAATAAGAAATATGAATCACTTTTGTATATTTATAACAGGCATTCTCATTAAATGACCAACATCAATGGTCTGCAATGTCCAAATTGGTAAATGGTAGCAGTCAACTTGTTATACTGCAACTATGAAAGTTAAATACTGACTACTGAAAAGAAGAACAGCTTCTTACAATCAACTGAGAAGAGCCAACATCTGTAATGAGATACACTGCCTTTATACCGTTCTATTCCTGATGTTTCTTAAATGAGTTATTAAATCATGAAATATAAAATTATAATTAGAACTTACGCTATCATTGGTGCATCATGTCCACTTGAACCTCCCCCTTTACTGAAGCTAACAGATTTATAAAAATCATCTCTCTCTTTAGAGCCATATGGACTTTCAAACTTTGGTGTATCTGTACCATCTCTTATTCCCCTTTTAACTAAATAATCATTCCATTTCTGTTCAAAATAACTCCTGTATAAATTTTAGAAAAGTAAATTATAATGGTAAAGCATTTTTCTATAAAAACTTGAATAATTACATCAAGAGACCAAATAGGACCAATCAGGTAAAATAGCACATGCATATCAATGATTTAGGCATCTTAAAGGGAAACAACTCTAAAAGCAAAAACTATTCATATTAGGTATTTTTAAAATTAAAATCATTAAATATTTTAAATAAAAAAATTATCTACTAATTTTCTAATCTCAAATTAATGTGTAAATTCCACGAAAAATGCTTGCTTTCATTTTACAGACGAGTTAATAAGAATAGAAACCTCCCAATGTACTGCTAAATACTGCATTACTATATCAATTCGAAATTCTACATTGTACTAATTTCTAGAATTATCGTCCATTTCATTACAATTATTTAATGCAGATAACAAAATCTATATAATTTGATGTGAAGTACTGCATCATGTTGCAATATGTTTTTTATTCTTTATTGATGCACTGTACCAAGTAAGATACAGAACAGAGAAGTAAAATGACCATAATTGAACCTACCAGGCTTCAAAATTTCATCAACAAATTCTTTACTTTTAATATATATTCCTAAGCATCCAATAAGGTATCCATTAAACCTTTACTCCATTCATTTACTTGTTTACCTAGAAATAATGTTTTAAAAAACAAGAGGTTAGAGTAATTATATGACAACCAATTTTTCCAACATCAGAAACAAGAGGCCCAATGAGTCTAAATGGTCACTGGAGCGGATTTAGTACTGTAGCTCACAAAAAGGATAAATTTTTACCTAATTTCTTTACTGTTTTCTTGTATAAAAAGAAATGGTTTGCTGTGATCTTGAATGAAGGTCAATGTCAACAAGCGTCGCAAACTTGGTGCTTAGTGTTTTGATGCCATATATGGATTTTTAAGCTTTTAGACATTTTGGTTAGTGACAAGAAGATTTTTCTATTTCAGGTCACTGTGACCTTGTATTAAGATCAAGGTCAATAAGTTTCGTAAACTTGCTCTGATGCAATTTCTGAAGTTTTAAGTTTTTAGACCTTTCAATTCATGACAAAAATGTTTAAAGGTTTTTTTTAAGGTCACTATGACCTTAAATGAAAGTCAAGGTCCAAAAGCTTCGAAAACTTGGTAGTGCTTAGTGCTCTGATACCATTTTTAAAGTTTCAAGCTTTCGGTTCATGGCCAGAAGATGTTTAAATGATTTTCTTTTTAAGGTCACTGTGAATTTGAATGAAGGTCTGTTCAACAAGCTCTGCAAACATGATATTGCTTTAGTCAAGGGGCATCCGTATAAAGTCTCATCACCATTTGTTCACTGGTTCTGGAGAAGAAGTTGAAAATGTGTAATTGATTACTGTACAAGACGCACACCGGACACCGCATACAGCACAACGACAGACAAACAACGAGCCTTTGGCTCAGGTGACTTCAATGAGAGTATGTGTGAGAAAAAGGTTCACTTTGATTTCATTTCTAATCTGACTTTAATAAATGAAATGATGCCAACACAATGTAGTTAATATATTGTATAGGCTAAATTCACAATGTTAAAAAATATTCCAAATGGTAGCAAAACCACAAAAATTGAAAAAAAACATTAGTCATCAATTTCAATCAAATTTTGAAGTATAATTGAAAAAAATCGCATAAAAACTAAAACCTCATGACATTATCACTTCAGTCAGGTAAAAAAGTGTTGCTTCAAAAATGTACAATTAAAGCAAAAGAACAAATATCAAGTCATTTGTGACCTTGATCTTTGACCCTACTCTCATTGTGAAGGGTACTTCATACAAAAAATCTGACTGAAATCCTATTTCATTGTCTTTTCAAATAGTCAAATTACGATAATTTAAAATTATTTCACTAGGCTATTATTATGTAAAAACAGTTTATCTTTTTCCCAATGAAATTGCACACAATCAAAAAACCAAAATCTAAAATAAATCCCTGGATAATCCATATATCATATCATTAATTGGTTTCTGAGAGGAAGATTATTTCTGAAGATTAATCTTATCTGTCCCAATGACTTTGATCTCTGAAACATTGAACAGAATAGCAAATCTTATCAAGATTTTGTCACTATGTATTCATATGCAAAGTTATTTTAAAAATATCTGTAAATTGCAAAGTTATAATACAGACAGTACTTTGTCTTTGCCCACCACCAATCACCTGCACATATGCCTGTCTATATTAAGTTATCTAAAAACAGGCAGTTACAAAAACCTGATTAAAAAAAGCACCAAAAACTTTAACTGAATGATTTGAATGTAACTATGCAACATTAATCATGTGATTAACTCTATCATAGGAATAATATAAATGCATGAATACACATGCAGTGTTAACATGTTTTGCTAAAATTGTTACTTAATTTTTTATCGAAGTGTAGATTGGTTTCTTATTGATTCAGGAAAGGGACATTTTAAATCTAATATTTTACATTTTACAATATTCATCTTTTTTCTATTTTACAATTCTGAGCATCTGTTTTTCTTATTGTTACAGATAATAATATTTTACAAATAAAAACTGAAGCTACACTCTTGCAGATACATCAATACATTTTAACACGGCATTGTCATTAATCAAATACATATGCAAAAAATTAGAATGACATGCATTACCTTGAAGAGCATATAATGTAAATAATGCCGCAGCTAAACTTCCAAGGTATCCAGTGGGGTGATGATGTGTCATTCTAACACTCTCTACACTTATCTCTATCAGGTCTTCCAAATCTTCAGTCCTAAAATAAATCAGATTTAATATGAATTAAGTAAGGTAAATGATGTATTTATACATAAATTCTTAAATAAAACGCATCCACAAAATGAGTAAATAACTATTCAAATTCATAAGTTCAGTGAAAAGTCCCTAAAACTTATAGATTTACTGGCTTTGATATTGCCAATAATAAAAAATTCGCATTATATAGCCATTGGTATAAAGACATCAGTATTTAAAAAAATAACACCAATGTCTAAATTAAGAAATGTCTAAAAATCAAAAACAGAAAAAATTAGGAAAAAACGTTTAAACAGTCGTGACGAAAATAGTTTGATGGTTCAGTGCTTAAAAATGTTAGATTTTTCACGATAAATCGCGGTCAATCAGTAACAATTTTGCGATCAGTGAAAATAACAACTTTTGCATTTCCACTTTAAATAAAACGCGTTAATTAGCCCAATATCTCAGAACCCTTTGGTAAAGTTCTTGGACGAACCAATTTCAGTCACGATGGGTCCCCTGGACCCATCTTAAAAATCCTTATCGGGAGCTTGTAAACATAAATGTTGAACAGTATCTATTATAAGTACAATGTGACCCCACTGGTTTATTTATTTCAGGAAAAGACTTTAATGATATTTCTAAAGACCAGAGCCTCAACCAATTTTATTGAAAAAATAGGATATGTTTTTAAATCTAAATGAATTTTCATATCAAATGTTACCCAGAAGTCCGACGATTACCACAAGAAAGCTTGTATATGGATGTATTATCTTATAAAGGTTGCCTCTTAAAGTTAACATTTGACAATGAAGCAGATGACTGGATTTTGACACTAGGTTTTTAGTCATTGTACCAGTGGAATAAACACTGATACCCGAACACCATATTAAAAAAGCTCTATCATTAACACACACAGTTGAATTATTATAACCACTGTCTTTTTGACTGCCTCTGTGTTTTGGAGATAATTATTTGGCTCAAGGATGTAAGGTTATGGGTTGAAATCATTGGCAGGTTATACATTATACTTTTAAATTTGAGATACTGCTTCCTGGCCAGTCACTCGGCATTGAAGGACAAAATATGGAATGGTTCGTTGCCAGAATGATGTGACCAGGGATGTGGTTTTTGCTTGTCTGCCACTTATTGAATTGTAAGTTAGCATGTTAAAGTTGCTCAAAGTAGGTACTATTACAATGTAAGAGAAAAATATACTCATTTATTTCATATACAAATTTTGTTACATATAAAAAGCAAATAGCTAAAAAATTACTGACGAGACATTAAACAGCATTACAACCAACATTTACCACTGTTTGTATTTAAAGTGATTTTTACATCCATCTGAAATCTTATTCCAATACACATTGATCTGACAGCAGCACAACAGCCACCACCCCTAAAAATACAAATTTTTAATTAAAAACAAGACCAGTTATGGCCTGTACTGCTCATCAGATTGTATTTAATAAAATTAAGTTTTAGTAAAAACTAATGGACACCTGAACTAGCTAATTAATAAATTTGGAAATAAATAAATCTATATTGACCTTAGTTTTAGAAACAAAACCATTTCAAGAAAAAGCTAAACATGGTTTATAATATGGTTTCATTAGACAACCTTTTTTATATAGCGTCTTCTTTGCATATTTGCTGAAAAGGAAACATTAAAAACTTACTGAAAAACTGTTACATATATTAAATGGTTATTCTTGTACAAGTATTGGTGGGATTTTATGCATTTAGCATTAAAAACTATTACTGTCAGTCAGCCTTAATTACATAATTTATGTATGATTGGTTCAGTGTAACTATCAATAATTAATTTGATCAGGTTGTTGAGTCTTTTATTATGATTGAGAAGTAAAAGCATTATTTTTACTTTTTGAATTCATAAAAATGGAGTTAATCTGTTTCATACGTTTGTTTGACAGGCTTCTGTTTGAAAATAACAAACATAGAATCAGAGAGCTAAATGTTTAATTTTGAGTTTGAAACTTAGGGTAGAAAAATTTTAGCATGAGTTGTAATCGATTTTCGTATTCATGATCAATTACTTAGAAAATTGGCCGATTGGTCAAACATTATTTCTTTTAATCAGGACACCATTTAATAAGAAGTTAGATGTATTCTCTTATAATCGAGGATGTAAATAGCAAATTTTAATTATGGCTAGGTACATTTGTGAGATGATTGGATTTTGTACAACAAAGGTTGCAATTAAAAATGGCTGTCACAAACAGCGACAGAAACAGCAAAATGTTTAAATAAAAACAGTGTCAACCTTAGAGTGAAGTAAAAAACACAACAACAAAAGCATCTCATTTCCTAATTAGTTTTGTTATAGTTTAATTTTTAGCATATATTGTAATAATGTGCTTGTAATTTTAATTGAACAATTTTTATGATAGGCAAACAATGCTGCTGGTAAATGATTAAACTTATACACGTAAACATATATAACAATAACTATTTGACAAGATGATATGACTATTTATGTTTATTTTACTGATTGTTAGACACCATTTCTTACATAAAAAGTCATTGTACAATATACACTTACATGCTCTCTCTCTCTCTCTCTCTCTCTCTCTCTCTCTCTCTCTCTCTCTCTCTCTCTCTCTCTCTCTCTCTCTCTCTCTCTCTCTCTCCAAATAAGTAAATAAATAGAAAAATAAATACAAAAAATGTATATATTAGAATGGTGTATTAAAAAATTATACTGAATTATATGGTTCGATTCTTGGCCAATCTTAAATTAAAATCTATACATCTTTTTTACTCAGTGGTTTAGATTTTCCCTTATTATCGAGGATGCAAATAGCCATTTTCAATTATGGCTAGGTACCAGTAAACGAACAATATAATTTTGTATGTGAGATTGTTGGATTTGTATAACAAAGCTTGCAAATTAAAATGGCTGTCACAAACAGCAACAGAGACAGCAGGGCAGACCTAAGACTGAAGTTTACATAACAACAAAATAAACATCTAATTTCCGAATTGATTTTGTTACAGTTTTTTTCCCATTAATGTCTTGCATATTTTGCCATGATGTGCTTGTTGTTTTATGTTAGCAATTTTCATGCTCGACAAATACTCCTAAAAATGATTATTATTATAAATTATACATGTAAACATATCTTACAATAACTACATGTATTTGACAAGATGATATGACTATTTATGTTCGTGTTACTGATGTTAGATATCATTTCTTACATAAAAAAGTCATTGTACAAAGTACACTTGCATGCTCTCTCTCTCTCTCTCTCTCTCTCTCTCTCTCTCTCTCTCTCTCTCTCTCTCTCTCCAAATAAGTAAATAAATAGATAATCATATAATAATATATTGTATTCAAAAGTTCTACTTATTCTAAATTATATTGCTAGATTCATGACCAACCTTGGATTGAATCCATACGGAATCCATCTTTCTTTTTACTCAATGGTTTAGATAACGATGTCATACAGGTATTACATACATGTAAAATTATGTCAATAACAAATAGACTAATGTAAAAAAGTTATAACTGGTATTTGTGTTAAATATTTACTACCCCTGAGCGGGTACCGCTGCTGGTGGAGTAAAACTCCACGAGGTTATCCATAGCTCAGAAAATGTACCATTTAGCAAATTTTCAGCCGTCTAAAATTTAAAATATATTTAAAACTAAGGTTTGTTCCCTCATGCAAATCATTCCTTACCTGGATATGGATTTATATAATTTCAGAACTTTAGATTCATTATTTTCAACTGTTTGGCTTATGTTTTTTATCTATCAAACTTTTCGGTCTTAGTGTCACTGATGAGGAATGAATTTCCGAAATGTACACATCTGGCATATCGAAATTTAACTGGTATTTGTGTTATATATTTATATCAATAAACCTCTTTAACATTATTTATCATGTATCCATTACTTTATTTTCATTTAAATCAAATGAGGTCACAGATTCAGTCAATCTCTATCTTTTTATGTGTTTCATTTGATGAGTTCCACAGAAGACATAACCCGAACCGAGGATATTGGATGATTTATCATCAAGAGATCTGTCCAAGTAATTTTAATACAAAGGAAATGTAGAAAAAGCAATTAAGAAAAATAAAAATGTGCTTTGAAATGTTAAGAATTTTCAGAATGTTATAATGTTTGTTTATGATAATTTTATTTTTGTTAAAAGCCAATTTAATTTTTTTTTTTAAATTTAGTTCACTTATTTTTTTTTTAATATCAGTAATGAAACTATCTATTGCCCCTTGGTGAGCGTGATCTGAAGATTTGTTCACCTGAACAACCAACATTGTCATTGAATAAATCCTGTACACTAATGGACAATAAATTAGATTAGTTCCCTTTGTAAAGGTTGCATCCCTTTTTCTGCAGAAAGTTTAAGTCTGGTTTATAAAAAATATTGATTTGGTTAACACAATCATTTTACTGTAATAATGTCATAATACATTTCATTTCAGTCAGGGTTCAAGTTAGTGTAGGATGGCACTGTAAAATGGTTGAATCTCCTAAGGAAGTTCCTTAGTTAGGCTTATATGTGGTGATTACTATATCTTAATATCGTGTTTTCTTATTACATCAATTTCAAAGTCAAGTTTCTTCTCATATGATTTTCTCCCAAACTACTTTGACAAATATTACTGAACATTAAGTGTTACATGTTATATGTGAATGATAATTTATACAGATAAAGGACATTTGCTTGAAAATAGAGGTCAACCGTTTTTAAAATGCGAAAGAGCTTTAGCTTAGATTATTTTTATCAATTTTATTATCATTTATCCTTAAAAAAGTTGAATAAAGTAAATTTGTCAGTTTTCAAAGTTTTTACAATGCTTTTGAAATTGTCATTTGTAAAATGACTAGTATGTTAGTGCTTTATTAAATTAAGAATTCTAAAAGTATTCAACATATGTTAAATGGCTATAAATCTATTTTCTAAATTTGTACCAAATCATTTGGCAAAAAAAAAAAACATGTTTCGGATATTTATTCCTTTTTGCTATATAAAGAAACGGTGGCCAACTTGGTTGCCATAGGAACTTAATTTGTGCAAATTTAAAGTAATCTTCTCCAATGTCTTCTAAATGATATTTGGTTCAAAGTATCAGAGGTGTAATTTTTAAGCATCCATACATTTTTCACAATGCCACAAGATCAGATTAGTTTTAAATACTAGAGAATGCTATTTTGAAGAAGTTTCCTAGGACAAAAATTTCTTTAAAATATTGACTGGAATAAAACTCAAATCCCAAAGCACATAATCCATCTAAAATAAATGGACTGAAACAAAATTATCTGTAATTCATGATGGTATACTCAGGCACTATATATATAAGTTCATTATCTAAAGGCATTGGGGGAAAAACCAGATAAACTGTGGCAGATGGAGTGAAAAGAGACAGACAAAAAGACCTTATGACTGACAGAGTTTAAACTTATTTTTCTTATGGTGTTATGATTGAATACTAATAAAAGTTCAATAACATGTGACAGATGCCATGTGACAAAAGATATTCATATAAGCCACTGACGCCCAAAAGGATATTAACTGCTTTTATATTTATATTTTAATTCTACCTGGTGCTCTACCCCCATATCTGTCATGCTTTGTTTATAATGATGTACGAGTTTTCTATACAATTCTGTTTTATTACTGCTACAAGTACCATCCCATTCCATTATTGCTGCAATAAAATCAAGTTTTATTGTGTATAATGAAATTTATTTTTGTTGATAACAATTTAGCAATATACGTATACATGTGTTTGCTGTTATTTTAAGACTTACTACTGTGTTTGTGAGAGTTATAAAATCCATAGATAATCCAGAAGATGTTTAC